>JAAVTH010000184.1:0-318111 GCA_011947325.1 Phytophthora macrochlamydospora
AGCGACTCAAAGTGCGAGAATGGACACAACGAGTCATTGCTGTGGCCCGCGAAGCTGACGGGACTGCCCTCGTAGATCGGTTTGATGAAGAATTCGTGCGTGGCGTCGTCCTCGTACAGCTCGAAGGTCACCGCAGTGCCGTACTCAGGCAGCTGGGCGCCCACGTCAATCTGCAACGCACTCAGCAGGGCCACAATCGAGTTGTCGTGGGCCGAGAAGAAGGACAACTTGGCAGGCTGCTTGCGGTTGACCACGTCCTTGACGAAGTCGTAGATGGTCTGCACGCCCTCCTTGAAGGCTCCGTGGCAAAAGTCTCGGCGATGGTACAGTCGCTGCCACAGCCACGTGTCGTAGGCATTGACCTGCGTGATGATCTTCTGGTCGACGCCTTGTGGCAGCGGCCAGTTGTGCGCCTCCCGACACGTCAGCGTCTCTCACTGCAGTCCACGGGAAGGGTTGGTCCTCTGGCACTCCGAGGCAGTCTCTCAAATGCAGAGCCAACTTGTCGGTGGCCTCTCGCTCGATTTTGCTCCTGAGCTGCAGCACGTCGTCTTGCACGATCTGCTCGATCTCGTTGAACACCTGCAGGGGTGCATGGGGGCCAGCACATTGCGCGTGTAGGTGTGCACGTAGAATTGGGGAGGGGCTTTGGTCTGTGAGCTGCTGTCACTGTCATCGTAGAAGAAGCCTCGGAGCAGACACTGCACCGACTCGATGGTCCTGGGGACGCTGCTGGACAGTACGAAGACGCTCTCCGAGGTGACGTCGCTGCCTACGAAAGAGCCATACTTGGCTCGGAACTGGCGGCCTTTTGCCGTCATGTGATCGACCCCTTTCTGGGTCAGCAGTCCGTAGGGGAACTGAGTCTCCTTGGACGGATCACTGGAGGCTGCGACGGATCTGCGCCGATGGGCTTGGCCGTCTGCTGCAGCACTTGGATCTGCTCGCTCGTCGCCACTTTGGACGCCCAGAAACTCTTCTCCTCGGGCGTTGGCTGCACTTTGGTGCCGATGGATGTGAGCACGGGGTGCGGTCCCCGTGGCGGTGGAAGATGAGCACGTGACGCAGCGTCAGGTTTCGACCAGCCATTTCGGAAGAAGCTCTCGAGGGTCTGCTGGAAGATTGCAAAGTGAGACTTGGCCTGGTGGTTGATGCGTGGACGCGGTTAGGGTGGGACATGACCAGCAAAAGCTGTAGATTCAAGCGAGGACAGTGGAGGACAATGCAGTGGACGTAGAGTTACCAGATTGCGAGGGACACGAGGAGTATAATGCTGCTGCTACATTCGATCGCACAATAATGGAGTTGGTTGCTTCTGATCGGCTTTGGAATCCGTCCAACATCCACTTCAACTTGCCAGCCAATCACTCGTTTCCTTCGATATCACTGGTTGAAATTCATATCGACCAATCCTAAACAAAACCTGTCACGGCCTTGTGTCGCGGGCTCCCTCTGTGCCTTCCCCACGGCCTTATGTCGACTGCAGCGAGGTGTCGGGCGTCTCTCCTTGTCATCTGTTGCTGCCCGTAGCTTCTTCTCGTCTATATCGTCGTGGGAAGAGCGAGAGGCGCCCGCCTTTCGAGCTTACCTCAAGAACGAACAGCATCTGATGGTGCCAATCAGTTTGTGGTGCCTACTGGAGATACCAAGTGGCCTGAGGAGATGTGGGGGTACAGGCTGGGGAAGAAAGCCCAGTGGCTGAGGAAGCAGAAGAGGGACAAGAAAGAGATCCCAGAGAAGATGCTGGACGACTTGGAGCAAATGCAGTTCGCGTGGGACTGGAGTCAGTACAAATGGGACCACTTCTTCATGCCCATGCTGCGGAGGCACTACGAGCTGTTCGAACACACCGATGTCGACCAAAACTTTGTGGTTCCATAGGCCAAAGAGTGGCTGAGAGACTTTGGGGCAAGAAATTGGGAAGCCTGGTCACTAATATCCGACGTGGACCAAGTGAAAGGTAGTTACGAGAGCTGGGTTTCGTATGGGATCACTCCGACGCTCAGTGGAAGTATAGCGTTCGAGGCTTTTCACAACATCCACGGACACTGTCGCGTACCGCAGACCTTTACTGTTGTTTCCGATGAACGCTGGCCGTGGAATGTTAAACTCGGTTTTGTCGTCAGCAATATTCGCGCAGGAAGTAGTTACTCGGATCAAGTCACTCGTGATAAACCCCGATTGGAAGAGGTGGGGTTTGTGTGGAATATCTATGAGACGGACTGGCGTGAGCGGATTCTGCCTGCGTTGAAGACGTTTGACGAGATACACAGACACTGTCGGGTTCCGTGTGAGTTTACCGTGCCGTCAGATGAAAAGTGGGCTGTGGAATTATGGGGTCCCAACCTTGAATTTGCACACTGTAACATCCGCTCTAGAGGTGATTACTTTGACCAAATCGCTCGAGCGAGTGATGTACTCGCAGACATTGGATTCGGGGTGAAAATCCCTTCCGCCAAGTGGAGACAGCGCGTGGAGTCCATGCTGACGACGTTCGAGCAGCTTCACGGTCATCGAAGTGTGCCTCGCGAGTTTCTGGTGCCATCAAACAACCCTGGGAAGAATCATTCAGCTGGGGAAACTGAAGCAGGGGTAGCGACGGTGGTTTAGTGACGAGTTTGGACCGTACGAAGTTTAGACTAGTGAAGGCGCTCAAGATGTTACGACGATAGATCTGATCGAATTAAACGAGATAGTTGGCTGGGCATGAGAGCGGGTCCAAAGCTTCAGTGTCACCTCCCGACGACGGGAGAATGTGAAGTCTTGCGTGATTTCGAGTGCTGCAAAAACTTGATCCATCCAACGCAATCTGCGCATTTATCAATGCCAGAAGCAGCGCTGCCAGTGCGCAGTAGAACGATGCGCCGTAGTGCCAGTCCAGTGCCAGCTCCACCAAATACCCCTGTCGATGTAAGTGGTGCTGTAATACCACCACGTCAGTAGTGCCAGCACACCGAGCATCACACTCGTGAAGCTGCTAAAGACTTGGCAGGAAGAACCTCCTCGACGTAGAGATATGAACGACAGACCGAGACTCAGCATGGAGAAACAACACCACAGCGCCATCGTACACCTCGTCGTCTCCAGAACGACGAGGCACGCAACATTCTGGGCGCCTTGCATGTACCAAGTCAACTCTCCGCGAGTGTGGCACCAACTTGACAGAGCTTGCATCACGACCAAGTCCCCGCTGCTGGCATTTCTAGTCTTGATGAGGGACGGCACGCCGGCGAGAAGATCTGGGCCAGCATTTGTCCGCTCAGTCGGTTGCACGTCCCCGACGATGGCGTTCAGGAATGACTGGCAGTCGGAAGAACCATTGGTGAAGCGGACGCAGTAGCCGTCAGGCGCAAACGAAAGCTGCTGCGGCGAACTGAAATCGCCCTTGAGATCGATGACACTCCAGGAGCGGAACGAAATGGCGATCACAATCAGAAGTAGTATCTCGAGTTGCACGCCTAGGTGAAGAAGCCGCACACTTTGCAACATGGCTTGGGGGCAACCATTTTGGAAACTGAAGCACTGTCGGTGGCAAGGAGTTCGGGCAGAGTGCATCGTCGTGACATTTCCCATTGCCATCAACTGGTGAGGACGAGGATGCTTGGATCGGTGCCATCTGCTTCAAGGCGCGATACCAACCTTATGCCTGAGAGTGTTTGTGTTTCCTTGGTTCGACAAAGCGTAAGATGGTCACCCAGCAAAAGTTCTCGTCCCAAGTTTTCTCGGTAAAACATCTTGAAATCTCACGCGCCAACGTTCATCCAGAGCAGCACTCTACTCCATTCTTCTCCAAGCATGGAATCACTCAATCCTGCTCCGTCATCGACGCCGACATCTCAAAACTCGGAGCTGTGCGCGGACAGCACCTTCGCGCAGTCCATGGGCTTCGTCGTGGCCTACCTTCGCGCTGTTGAGAGCGCCAGGAAGGACCGAATCATCGACGACCCTTTTGCGGAGCCGCTTACCCGAAAGGAGCAGCCGAGGATTAAAACGTTGATGAGTACAATGCAGCAAGTGCACTCGCAGCCGGAAACTGTGCTGGCTCTGCGAACGCGCTACCTGGACGAAGAGCTCGACCACCGCGACCCGCGCCTCATCCAAATTGTGATCCTCGGCGCTGGTTTGGACGCTCGAGCGTACCGTTTGGAGTCACTGCGTGGATGTCACGTGCTGGAGATTGACCATAGTGCTGCGGTGTTTGAGCACAAGAGCGAAGTGATGAGAGAGCTTCATGCACCACAAATCGCCAAGCAGGTTGACTGCATCGTGTGCGACTTGGCTGAAGTAGGTCTGGAAGGCGCCTTGATGGGAAGAGGCTTCAACCCGAGCATGCCAACGTTCTGGATCATGGAGGGGCTGCTGCCTTACATGGAGCGTTCCAGTATCGCCAGTCTGCTTGAAGTGATCGACTACATGTCGGCTCCTAGCAGCGAGTTCTGGGCCGACATGCCAGGCCAAATCTCTGTCGACTCCGCCGAGTGGGGTGGCCGTCGCATGAAATACGGCGAGGATGATCCTGCGCATGGCGTTTTGAGCGAGATCCCCTGGAACGTCGAGGTGCAGGCTTCTCTGCAGAGTCCTGGGACTCATTTCGGCCGAACGTGGACGCCACTGCTGTCCCCAACGTCCAAGACAGCGGTGCCAATCTTCTACGTGGTCGGCAAAAGCCCATTCCAGCCGACGATCTTAAGCAGAAGATGACGGCGGACCTGGACTTTGAGGACTAGCTAACTACTTTGACCACAGTCGCTTGCGAGAATCGTGAACGGCAATCGATCCGTTGAAGCGCCTTGCTAAAAATGCCGTCGACCGTTCACTTCGTAAGACTCTTCGCAACCCGCAAAGCTTCTTCTCTCTTCCTCTCTTTCTTCGTCATGAAGTTCTTCACGAGGTTTCTCTTCTGGTGGCAATTGCGACGGCTATCCCCACCGCTGCAGCTCAGTCCTCTTCCAGCTGTGATACTGTTTGCTTGGCCATCTTCGATCCCGTCTGCGCCTCCAATGGCGAAACCTTCGGCAACGAGTGCGAGTTCAACCGAACCAAGTGCACCTCAGCTGATGATACGCTGCAGATCGTGACCAAAGGAGAGTGCATGAGTGGCGACGGCAGTAGCAACCAAGACTGCCAGAAGGAGATCATGTGTCTAGACGTGTTTCTCCCAGTGTGCGGATCTGACGGCAAGACGTACGGTAACCAGTGCGAGCTAAGACGCGCGCAATGCACCGACCCAACGATAGCATTGGCGTACTCTGGCATGTGCAAGAGTGGCGATGGAAGTTCATCAAGCGGAAATGATACCGACGAAGCGGGAGTTGCGAGCTGCGACGACATTGTGTGCACTCGGGAGCTTCGACCAGTTTGCGGCTCGGACGACGTCACTTACGGCAACCAGTGCCTCCTGCAGAAGGCCCAGTGCTTCAACGCGTCCATTACGCTGGAACACGAAGGTGAGTGCGAAAATGGATCAGAGAAAGCGTCTAACGGTGCAGACGGAGGTCCCCACCACCGGAACAACGCCTGCACTTGAAGCCTCTACGACGTAACTAGTTCGTACGCTGGTAAGTTAGTTTGATTGATTCATCGTTAGTTGTCTATGGTATCGTAAGCGCCTTTGCGCTTTAGCCTTCGAGCATCTTGACCAGTTCCGACGCAGACGGACGAAGCTGCGGGTCTCGCTGGAAACACGCATTCGCCACCCTTCGGATCCTCTTAGGACACCCCACCGTGAAACTCGGAGTCAGAGAGCCGTCCACGACCTGCTTGAGTACGTGGAACGGCTTCATCTGCTGCCCGTTGGCTCCGAGCTGGTTGTGATACGGAGGCTCGCACGTGTCGAGCTCCGACAGCAGCACTCCGAATGAATAAATATCCGCCTTCTCTGTGTACGCGGTGCTCTCCAGCACCTCTGGCGCAGTCCAGTACGGCGTGCCCACTCCAGCCGACATCTCGCTCGGCGCTAGCAGTCGACTAGCGCCAAAGTCGATGAGTTTCGGCTGAAGTCTCTTGGTTAGCAGCACATTTCGAGCTTTGATGTCTCGGTGGATGACATCGCGACTGTGCAAGTACTCGACCCCTTGGCGATGCCCAATGCCATGTAGATCTTGTCCCCTGGCCACGACATTAAGTCACCCTTGCGCTTGAGGTAGTTCTGTAGATCACCTCGAGGCAAGTACTCCTCCACCATCGCCAACGTCTCGAGACTGGTCCACGCCACGCCGATGAAGCGCACAATGTTGGGATGGCTCAGACTCGCCGTCAGCTGAATCTCGTCCGTGAACTTTTGCGTTTCAACGAAACTCGGCTTCTTGGACTGCAGCAGTCGCTTGACCGCCACCTTCTTGCCAGCATAGCGACAAGCCCACACCTCTCCAAACGCGCCTTGCGACAGCTGACGGACAAACTCGATGCGTTCCCAAGCAATGCGCTTGCCCATCAGATTCGAGTCGGTCACGAGTGTAAACTGCACGTTGTCGACCGCAGAGTAGCGACAGAAAGTCTCTCGAATGTCTGTTATCGCCCCCAGGGCATCCGTCATCGACTCCCGCATCCCTGGCATCGATTCTCCACGGTCAATCGAAGACCTGCGGTATTCCGACATCGACTCTCGAACCCCTGGCAACGGACCTCGAACTGCCGGCAGCGAGTCGCGATTTCCTGATAGCGAGTCGCGAGCTCCTGACGGAATCATCCTCTGAGAAGAAGGGATCGTGTTGCTCCTGACAGTCTTAGCTGGGTGTCGAGTTGCTGGTAAGGTCTTACTTCTTCCTGATCGTGTGGAGGTTCTTCGTGGAGGGTCAAAGGCTGTGGCTGGAGTTTCCAGAACTGTGGCTTGTATTGGCGACGGCATTTCATTCTCCAGTGGCGAGTTATCTTCCACCGGTGACAAACCTTCATCGTCGGGTCCTGGCAGTCGAAGAGTGCGATTGAACTCGCCGATCGTTTCTTGTTCAGTGCGACGCAGACTTGTCCGATTACGTGGACGCTGTCCGACGGGCTTTGCCTTCTGCTGTCCAGGCTCGGCGCTTTCAATGGGGTTTACTGACAATTGACGCTGCCACGCATTCGTGAGGTGCTGTCGCTTCCGAAACACTACGATCATGATGGTCACGGCGACAGCCAACGACAAGACAATGATCGGCACCAGCAGCCACAGATTGAACGATTTCCCACCTTCGCTGGCCTCGCTGCTTACGGTTGTCTCTGGCGGGGGTTGGTACTGTTTGATCCACGTCGTTATCCACGGACTCGCCACCGGTTCCCCCATAACTGCGACCACGTCAGCAGAAGTGTTGCTCATTGGGTAGCAGGGCACCACCAGCGACCCGTAGCCTCCGGAGTTGCACGCTCCGTACGCCGGCTCAGAATTGGAGCCCATTGTGTGCACTGCGTACACCACGTACGACTTGTTCGTGGACGCGTCCAGCCAGCCGTGAGTCATCGCTCGAATCGCCGGGACCATGTCGGGGTCGCCTCCGTCCGACCACATGGCGAGATGCGAGCTCCAGTCCGAGTCGAAGTCGTTCATTAAACACTTGGCCGCTGTCAGCATCTGCGTGCCTGTGCAGAACTGGTTGGCGTAGTATGTGCTGTTGTCAGGTTGGGAGCAGTTGAAGGCCGTGCAGCCAGCCGTGTCGTACTCCACTTTGGACACGGCCAGATTCGCCATCGGTCTGCCTCCGAGCGTGTAAATCTGCACGGCATTATTCTCCGGCGTGATCGCAAAGCCGCTGTCCCAAAGTAGAGCTCGCTGCAACAAACCTGGCAAGTCGGTGTACGATACGTTCAATGGGGAAAGTCTGTCGGTGACGGAGCTCGGGATGGCGTTGGGGATGACTGGGTCGATTCTGTCGCCTGCCGCGTGCCGCAAATACAATTGTCGGGCGATGTCGGACGTCGAGCCGTCAAATACGAACGAGCCGTTCGTCGGTAGCTCGGCGCCTTGCTGGGACGCCGTCGAGAAGCTCAACGACAATTCCCGTCGTAGCAATGCCGCTGACACTGCTGTGGATTCTATCACTGCCAACGACAAGATCGCGAAAGCTTCGAGTCGAGAGCGACGTCGCCGCGCCATGCTGCGCTTCGCTCGCTGGCTCAGTCCCGTGCAATTGGCAAGTGGATCTCGACCGTGCGCGACTTCGTCCCCTGGCTGCTTCTCGGCGACCGGCAGAGTATTCGGAACTGATCGAGCAACCTGCTGGTGTTTGAAATGTTAACCTTGCGAGGGATCGAGCGCGACGAGACCCAGCTCTCAATCTTCGACCAGCTCGAGACTCGCGCAAAACCGATACCCTCGCACGGCAGATGGTCTTAGCCGCGCAGTGAAAAGCCCGTCAAACATACTCGCCGCAGCAAAGCCGGCGTTGGCGCTTGCCTCTCACAATCCATTGCAGGTGAGAGAGACAAAGCCTCCAACCCGACGAGAGACCGTGACTCGATTGACTGCAGAAAGAGACACGGGGAGCCACATGCTCTGCTCGGTATGATGGCACGGTCGCCATCAAGATTTGCGCGGCGAAACTTCACCACCGCTGGTTGACAGTTCACCCACAACTTCACAAGCAACCAAAGTGGCACGTTGACCTCACAGTTCACCCGACGGCAGCAAAAAGGAGGCCTCCAGTGATGTCCAAACTTGCTTTTCTGGATCGACACTTCTCGTTTCAAGACTGAACAGTATTGTTGGAATTGAGACGGCTTGATCACAGACGAGCTTGAGATACGGCGGCGGCTTTATATCTTCGGATCGTGCTTCGCTTGGCTCCTCCATCTCCTTCGGCAGTCTCTGTGAGCTCTGGAGCAATTAGATGCAGCTGCTCGAAAGTACATGGCTCGCCTGGTCCAATTTCGACGCCTTTCCAAAAGTGGCGGGCTGTCGAAGTGGCGAGAGGTTCCATCGAGCTCCGGCTCGGGAAGCTCAAGCGGACAGCCGAGATCGCCAACACAGCTCAATTTCGTCGCAGGATTTGGAGTGGCTGCTTCAACGCCTTGACTCACTCATGAATTGACTGTGAAGTCATCGTTATCGTCCAAGCCATCGTCCAAGTCCAAGCCGAGTTTGATTCGCCACAGCACGTTTGACTTGGGCTTGCAAAACATTGGCGACAACGAGTTTGTTGTTTGTTGCATTACTGCGAGGGTGAAAATTGATCGCCACGTCAGACTCGGTCGAAGCAGCATTGGCAACGTCTTGGTGGCCGATTTGAGCTTTGTGTGGCTCCAGGAGGCGGCGCTGTCCCCAGCTGCATCTTGAGCAGACACTCGTGGACCAGCTGGGCTCGTGTTGACGCGCCGGGGAGATCAAATGCACGCTAAAGCGAGACCACGTCAGTGCTACGTTGTGCCACGCTGCCGCAGCGACTCGAAGCAAGCAATTCGATGCACGACGGCAGGGGATTGCTAAGGATGGCGCGGCGACATATTCTCTGGCTGTGGTCGCCTGCCGAGTTCCATCTGGATTGCTGAGCACGACCACATGAAAGATACCGGATCCAGTCAACGGCGCTCTAATGCCAGCCTGCGGTAGTCGACCTTGTCCACCCCGTTGCGGTCTCAATCTCTTCGCCCTCGATGCCAGCGGTTTATGCCGACGCAAAGTTATCCTCAAGTTTGGCGGGTGGATGGCCAGGAAGTTGCCGTCAACGCAGCAAAGGAAGAGATACAGCAGCAACTACAGCGCTACAACAATGGCCCGAGAGCCATCTATCTATTACGAGACAAGTGCGTACCTCTAACGGTGGCCAAGCTGTTTCCAAGCAGCTCAGTCATAGTCGTCGTCGTCAAACTCGTCAAAGTCGTCGTCGTCGAACTCATCATCGTCGTCATCGTCGTCATCGTCGTCTCCTTCGTCGTCTTCGTCGTCGTCACCTTCCTCCCAATACCCATCCGCTTTCAGCGCGTCGTTCACATACTCCATGAACTTGCCCAGTCGGTCCACATTGGCCGCCGTGTACTGCTGCTGCGAGAGCTCCACCAACGGGTCGTACGTCTACAACAAACATCAACATCAGCCCTCGCTCTCACATCTCCACATGCCTGTTGCCTCGTCACCTCTGGAGAAAAGTCCACGTCGTTCACTCGGCCGTGCTCGATCAGCGCCACCACATCTTCGTATCGCTGCTGCTGCATGACGGCAATCAGCACGGGGCCAAACGTCTGCTCGGTGGGCCGCACGTCATGCTGCGTCGTCACCGTCTTGAGAATCCCCACGGCCTCGTCCACTCGATGGGCGTCTACCAGGCCCTGCAGCAGGCCTCCGATTGCAGGCAGATCCAGCAGCAGGTCCTTCTCCTTGGCGGCCTGGAACAGCAGCAGCGCGTCCTCCAGTCGCCGCTGTCTCAGGCAAAAGTCGATCGTGTAGATTGTCGCCAGCTGCGTCTGATCATCGGCGGCGAACGTCGCTCGGCTCAGCAGGTCGCGCAGGATTTCGGCAGCTCTGGGAGCCTCGTGGGGAGCCCCGCGCTTGGCCACAAGGAGGGCCACACGCTGCAGTAGTTGAGGGTCTTGGCTGGGACTCGACTGCTGCAGTTTGTCGAGACAGGCCAGCGCCTGGGAGGACTGTCGTTGGGCAATACTGGACTCCAGTTGGAGCTGTACGTCTGCGGCGACTGCTGCCAGCGGCTGTGGGGCGGCGGAGCTGGACAGACAGCGCTGCAGGCCCCGGCGCGCGACGCCTCGGAGCAGCAGCATGCTCCGCAGCGATGTTTGGAACGCTATAAAGAATGCGTACCAAACCTTAATATAGTCGGGCCGCGCTTCAATTTGCTTGCGAATCACAATCCGATGGCGCCGCGGCCGGAGAGCCCCGTTGCGGGCGCTTCTTCGCCCGCGTCCTCATCGTCCAGCGCCAACCAAAGTCCCGACCATGCGGATCTAGAGCTGGTGCATCTATTCGTGTTGTTCCGCCACGGAGATCGCTCCCAATCACGCGCAAAGTCAGCTCCAAAATGCGCATGAGCCGTCAAGAGACGGACTGGTGGGTGGCGCAGCTCGCGGATCTGAGCGTCGTGGGGGCGCTCAACAGCGGCACGCGAGTCGTGAGCTACCACGACGGAAGCTGCAACGCCAAAAACAAGGATTCTCGCTTCGGACAGAGCTTCAATGTGCCGCAGCCGCCGCAGCAAGGAGGTCGCTGGCCGTGCGGCCAGTTGACAGCCAAAGGCATCGACATGATGCGTGTCAAGGGGCAGCAGCTGCGGGACAAGTACTGGAGCTTCGTCAAGCAACTGCAGAGCGTGCAGCAAGTGCACATCCAGAGCACCAACATCCGCCGCACCATCAGATCGGCGCAGAGTTTACTCGCCGGCCTCTTCCCCGACCATTTCGAAGTGGTTGACGCCGGCAACCAGTCAAATCAGAGAGAGATGCTACACGAGGACAGTAAGCGTTTCTTAGACAGTTTAAACGGTAGGAAAAGCAGCGACGTGTTTGTGATCCACGCGGACGACACTAACGCGCTGGCGCCGCAGCATTCCTACGAGCTGTACCAAGACCTGGGCAAGATGTTGGCGGACGAGTTGAGGCAGAACGCTCCACCGGGTTTTGACGAGGCTTCGCAGCGTATTGAAAGGATCATTGGAGCCGACAGGAAGCGCGTGGCGTGGACAGGATGTGAGTTGCGTCTGTGGCGTGTATTGTTGGTGACTGCTACTAATCTGAGTGGTGTGTCGAATGTAGTGAGAGAGGTGTTGGTTTGTCATCAAGCACACGGCTTGCCATTCCCGGACGGTCTGGACGAGCAGCTATTCAACCAGATATGCGACTACGACGCCTGGTTGTGGCACCGCCTGTACGGGAACGTTGAGTTCTGCCGTGCAAGTTTCAAGGCCGGCGTGCAACGCATCTACTCACACTTGAACGGCATCCTCGAGGTTCGTTGCGAGGCTGCATTTGACTAAACGAATTTGCTGACTTTGCTATCGCTGAGCAGGGCACCGCCACACACAAACTGTCACTCTTCTCCGCACACGACAACTCGCTCGTGGCGTTCGTGAACGCGCTGCAGCTGCAAGTCTCGCGCGTGATCCGCCATACGGCGCCATGCTGATCTTCGAGGTCTATCGCCACTGCGTCACGGGTGAGTTCTTCCTGAGAGCGCTCTTCGAAGGCGTAGAAGTCACGTTTGCGAGTCATGAGGTATCGGCCCTCTGTCCATTCACTGTATTCCAGCAAGCAGCACAAACTTTCCTGCACCCAGACTCCGCTCTGTAACCCGGATGCGACTACTACATGTACTGCCGAGATATGTAAACTATCCACCGGCGCACACCAGTCACGGTATGTTTTAGCTCGCATTTGTTCAAGTAGATTCAATTAGGGATCTCCAGCGGTTCACGGAGTTGAGCCAATCCACAGTAATTCACGGCTTCAACTCAAGCTTGGCCAGGTGAATGCCCCAGTCCTTTTCCTCCCAGGGTTGTTCGACGGCACCAGCAACTCGCGAGGCACACTTCGATGACCGTGAAGCCGCTCGAACGTCGTCAGCATGGACTCCACGCGCTGTCTCCACTTGGCGGAAGGGATTTTCACCCCGAATCCAATGTCTGCGAGTACATCACTCGCTCGAGCGATTTGATCAAAGAAGTCACCTCTAGAGCGGATGTTACAGTGTGCAAATTCAAGGTTGGGACCCCATAATTCCACAGCCCACTTTTCATCTGACGGCACGGTAAACTCACACGGAACCCGACAGTGTCTGTGTATCTCGTCAAACGTCTTCAACGCAGGCAGAATCCGCTCACGCCAGTCCGTCTCATAGATATTCCACACAAACCCCACCTCTTCCAATCGGGGTTTATCACGAGTGACTTGATCCGAGTAACTACTTCCTGCGCGAATATTGCTGACGACAAAACCGAGTTTAACATTCCACGGCCAGCGTTCATCGGAAACAACAGTAAAGGTCTGCGGTACGCGACAGTGTCCGTGGATGTTGTGAAAAGCCTCGACCGCTATACTTCCACTGAGCGTCGGAGTGATCCCATACGAAACCCAGCTCTCGTAACTACCTTTCACTTGGTCCACGTCGGATATTAGCGATCTGGCTGCCCAACTTCTTGCCCCAAAGTCTCTCAGCCACTCTTTGGCCAATGGAACCACAAAGTTTTGGTCGACATCGGTGTGTTCGAACAGCTCGTAGTGCCTCGCAGCATGGGCATGAAGAAGTGGTCCCATTTGTACTGACTCCAGTCCCACGCGAACTGCATTTGCTCCAAGTCGTCCAGCATCTTCTCTGGGATCTCTTTCTTGTCCCTCTTCTGCTTCCTCAGCCACTGGGCTTTCTTCCCCAGCCTGTACCCCCACATCTCCTCAGGCCACTTGGTATCTCCAGTAGGCACCACAAACTGATTGGCACCATCAGATGCTGTTCGTTCTTGAGGTAAGCTCGAAAGGCGGGCGCCTCTCGCTCTTCCCACGACGATATAGACGAGAAGAAGCTACGGGCAGCAACAGATGACAAGGAGAGACGCCCGACACCTCGCTGCAGGCGACACAGAACCGAGGAGGACGTCACTGGCTAAAAGAATATCCGCCAATCCAATAGCTGTACGCCGTTGATTGGTCGTGTAGTTGAAGTACATCAATCTAAGCCTTCTGCTAGTACAACTCGGCCATGATGTTCACCACCAGCGCCGTCCAGCCCGAGAAGGGATGGCATCGTTGGCCGTGACCGTATTTCTGCTCCGAGTGAAGGTCGCCGCTGTACTGCTCCCAAAGGTACCCGCTGCCCTCGTACTCGCGGTAGATGTTGGCCACCACGTTCGCACGCAGTTGCTTGTACGCTTGTGCAAACTCCGCCTGGAAGGGACTTCCAGTGCTCTCCTGCGCGTAGTGGTGCAAAGCATCCAGCGCCAGATAGTTGGCGTTCATCCAGATGGCCCCGCGCCAGTACGGGTTGTCCCCAGGGGCATTCTCCTGCTCGAAGAATTGGTCTTGCGTCGACAGAGAGCGCAGTCCGAAGGGAGACCACAGATGCGCAGGATCAGTCAGCTGCCTCAACAGCGCAAGGAGCTTGGGCGAGTCTGGAGGCAACACCTTGTGAAGCAGAGGGAACACGCTCACGTACCCAATGTGCTTGACATGCTGCAGCTTGGTGGTGTGCGGAATGAACACCGGGAGCTGCTGCAGCCCTCCACGGCCATCGCCAAGAGGGAACATGTAGTTCGGGTGGCTCGAAGGACAGGAGACCTGTTTCTTCTCGATCTGCTCAAAGGGGGCAGTGGCATCGATCACTTTGCCTTCGTCATTGCGACAACGAATAGCAACCTGATACTCGATACGACCGTCCTCGCTGTGATCGCCCACGTCAAAGAAGGACTGGGCCTCTTCATCCCAGTGATGCTTGTCAAGCCCTTCGAAAAGAGAGCGCGGTTCAGTTCAAACCGCTGCACCTCGTTGTCTAGACCGATGAACGACGCCAGCTTTGCCATAATCTCGCTGGAGCGGATCATCCAAGACAGCAAGTCGACGTGTTTCTCGCGGTCGCTAGGCAATGAAGCACGTGGGTAATCATCAAGCCAGAAGAAAGCGTGTTTGCGATGAGCTTGCCGTCGTTCACATTGCGTCCACGCCAGCGGAAACTCGCGTCTTGTGGCCCATACTGCGTCTTGAGGAACCAACTGTACCAGCGTTTGAGGAATGGGAAAAGAAGGCGAACGAACTGTTGCAACTCCTTGTCATCCGAGTTGCCAGCTTTACGCCACTGAACCATCTTGCCGAGTGACAACAAAAGAGTGGGCGGGTTAGCGTGCTCTACGTGCTGCACCAGGAACTCATTCGGAACGCGACGCCGTGCTGCTTGTCCCAAAATCTGCTCGCGTGCAATGTAGCCATCTTCCTCCATGACACCGAACCAATGCGCCAGGACATCGCGAGTGACGGTGTCATCAAACGCGGAAATGCCAATCTGGTGGAAACCTTCGTCCCACACAAATCCGCGAGGGAAGAACGACCGGGAAGGGACAGCAGTGAAGAGCGGCTTGACCGGCGACTCAACAACCTCGGGATTCTTGGGGTCATGTTGCACCAGCGAGCTGCCGTAAAAGTACCCAGTGCCGCCAATCAGATTACTAAAAGCTGCCATTGCGAATTTGGCGACGCTTGCATTGAACGGGACCTCTCCCTCTGGAGACGGCCAGGTCTTGGTCGAAAGGTGGAAGCGCTGCTCAAACTTGTCCTCGAATTGCTGCGTGTATTCAACAAGCTTTTGCGTGATAACCGGGTCGATCGAGGTCTTCGCAATTTTGGTAGTCGGTTCTTCGTCAAGCAGCACATCCAGCGTCACATCGCCCTCCTTGAACGTCGCGACGTCCACATCTACGATAGCTTGCACAATCACAATAGAGCTGCCTTCCTCAATGAAGTTCTCCAGGTGGATTTCCTTGTCGACCTTCAGATCTTTGTTTGTTTCACCGCCAGGTCTCTCCGCCAGTGACACAAGACGCTCCTTCACGTTCAGCACGTTAGTGTCTTTCAGTCCAGCATAGCGTAGCTCTGCATTGCGGATATTCTGATGCGTCTTGAGTTGAACCTGCACTTGAAACGTTAGCGGAGCCTCCGTATCTGTTTCCTGCGCAGGCCCTTCGCTCTGCAATGTCATCTGCAGACACTTTTCCTTCCCCTGGTCACAAGCAACCACTGATGGCTCTTGCGTCACTTCCATCAGGTTCTGCAGTCTCTTTCTGCATTGCAGCTGCAAACTCTCGTCCCCACAGCCGAGATCTACGTAGAAGAACAGCGATAGTTTGGTGTTCTCCACCTGCTTGCGACTAAGTCGTTCGTCTCGGATAACCAACGGGGCCGCCTCCACTCGAACTGCCCAACTGTGAGAGTGTAACCTCGCGTAACTCGTCGTCAACTCCACGCGGTTGAATTGGTCCTCTACCTTCTGCAGCCCATAGTTTTGTCCATCGTGCTGCAGCCAGCCGTACCGCTGCAGCCGGTCCTCCTGTCGACACTGGTGGCGTAACTGGGACACGTCTTCATGCTGCGATCCCCAGAGCAGCCCTGCCGACACGAACTCTGGGTGGGTGCGAGAACGTACCCCCAGATACAGCCCCGGCCTGTAAGTTCCCCAACGGAATCGAGGATTGCGAGTGTACTCCTCCAGAGCTGAGTAATTGAGCAGTGGCGCTGGCGAAGGAGGTGACGACCCGAAGAGATCTATGGGACCATATAGAGCTGTGTATGTGGACAGGAGCATCGCTACGAAGGACGCGCCCAGGTACACGGCGCGGAAGCGCCTCGCGCTGTCGTCCGCCATGGTGTCCACGCGGCAGATACTAAAATGCCGAATTAATGCATATCAGCCAATCAGAATTGTGCAAGGCTTTGATCAGCTTGAGGAGCTCCGTCCTCATGAGGCTCATGTCCCTCGACGCTTTTTGAAACTTGGTTGTGTCCGTAGAGATCTTGGAGCGTCTGCTTCTCGAGCTCTCCTAAACAATGAACGATTGTAGTTCGCGAGATGACAAGTGAGCGTAAGAGAGGGGAGGGGCGGAGTGGCTGAGGGAGAAGAATATATATATTCCCGCGAGGGCATCGCAATGCGCTTTTCGACATTGTGGTGCCGTGCAGCGCTCCAACTCGAGCAAGGTAGCAGCAAGTTGAAGTGTCCATTGCGTCCGAATTGGTTCGCCCCATTGTTTATATATTCATGGATGTCAAATGACATTTCACCCTGACCACTTAATCCTGCTTCTGATTGGTCAAAACACTCTGATCCCGGCTCTTGTTGCTCCTCCACGTGGCCCATACTCGGATCCATCATGCGCGGGGTGATGCGAGTGCTGGCGCTGCTGTGCGCGCTGCTGCTGGTGGTCTGGGTGGCCGACGCGGACGCCAAGAAGAGCCACAAGAGCAAGGAGACGCCTCTGCGCGGCAGTGAGAAGTTGGCGCAGCTGCAAGGCCGCGTGCGGGACGGCGTCGTGCCGTTCACGAGCGATCTGTTCGGGCGCTACGCTGTGCGTCCCGACCGCCCGTACCACCTAGTGTTGCTGTTCACAGCCACTGCCGCCAAGTACAAATGCGAGACCTGCGCGTAGGTGGCCGTGGGGATTGTGTGGGCAACGAGGAGGACGAGACTGACAGCGTGTCATTGCAGACAGGTGGCGCCGGAGTTTGTGACGCTCGGAGAGAGTTACGAAGTGGCCAAGCAGGTCAAGGTGGACACAAGGGACGGACTCGAAGTCTTCTTCGCCGTCGTGGACTTTGAGACCAACCAGGAGGCCTTCGGAATGGTGAGAAAATGAGGTGGGAAGACCTTACAGAGTTAAGAGACTGACTGTGGCTGTTACAGTTCGAGTTCACGTCGGCGCCTCACGTGGTGTACATCGCACCCGACCGCTCCGTCGACAGCGGAGAGAAGATGCCGCACAAGGCCACAGTGCCGCCCCAGAACTTGTACAACGTCTACTCGCAAGGAAAGGACGCCGAGTCCATCAGCACCTTCGTCAAGCACCGCACGGGCTTCGATGTGCGTACAGTTTTATTTTATATTGTGACTGGTGTAGTTGCTGACAAAGTCCACTTGGTCTTTGCTATTCAGATTGTGATCCAGCGCTCCAAGACGTTCCTGTACGTGCTGCTGGCCGTTGCGCTGGGGTCGACCGCGGTGACTGCCAAACTGGTGCTGTCGCACCTGGACTTTGTCCTGGCCAAGCTGCATCGCAAGCAGCTGTGGATGACGGTGTCGCTGCTGTTCTACGGCCTGTCGGTGTCCGGCATGGTCTACTGCATCATCCGCGACCCGCCGGCCTACTCGGCGGACCGCAAGGGCAACATCCAGTACTTCCACCCTCAGGGCCGTCAGCAATTCGTGTACGAAGGCCTCATTGTCGGCGGCTACGACGTTCTGGCTGCTGTCTTCATGATCCTGCTGTCCCAGTGGGCGCTGTACGTGAAGAACCCAGCCGTGCGCTACCTGTCCATCGTGGGCTGCGCGTTGGGCTTTATGTTCATGTACCGCCAGATGACTGCTGCGTACAAGTTCAAGAACCGCTGGTACACGGGCTGGATGGGTTTCTAGGCGGATGATGCTCTTCCAGACATCGGAGTATCTCTTGAAGGGCTAGAAAGCGTGTGTTTCAATCGTCTCCCAACCTCGAACAACGTAAGGAGATGGATTTTGCTGGCAACAGAGTGTAGTATCTTGTTGTCTTCAGAATCTTCATGTGATACAGTCTTCGCGAACGAGTTTTGCCACGGCTAGAAAGCAAGTTTTCGTGATAAAACTCCAGCAGTGCCAGCTCCTCAATGCTGGTCTTCACCTGCGCTGCAAAGTAGTTCCGAAACCAAATCCTCGCGACCTGCCGGCCCAACGGCAACATCTGCTAGGCCAGTCCGCTGTCTTCGGGACCGTAAAATAAGACGGCACGTCTGCATCGCCGTAGAGTTCGTGGTAACGCCGTCGCATGGGCATGAAGAAGTGGCCCTATTTGTACTGACTCCAGTTCCACGCGAACTGCATCTGCTGCAAGTCCTCCATCGTCGTCTCTGGGATCTATTTCTTGTTCCTCTTCTGCTTCCTCAGCCACTGGGCCTTCTTCCTCAACGCGCACCCCACGTCTCTTTAGGCCACTTGGTATCCCCCACAAACTTGATTGGTACGCTGCTAACACTTGAGAAAGGCTCGGATAGCAGTCGCTTTTCGCTCGTCCCAGGATGATAGGGAAGTGGAGAAGCTGCGGGTATCAGCAGGAGACAGCCAGACGCCTCGCTGCGACGACGAGGAGGAGCCGCCATGAGGCATGCTCCAGCTCCCGAGCCGCATCGTCGGACCATCATTTCTGCGACAGCCCACGTACCGTAAACGCCAAAATACTCGCCACAACCCGACGTCAGTCGGATATTCACACCAGAGCGCAGCCATGGAGGGCTGGCTCACCAAGCGCCGAGACCACATGAACCTCATCTGGCGTAGGCTCTGCAGTCGTCTCCTGTCTGCTTGTCAAGGTGCTGACCTCCCTCTTTGTAGTGGACAGATACTTCCTGCTAGATGGCAACCAGCTGCGCTACTACCGCAAGCGCGGCGACCCGGCGCCCCGAGGCACGTACATCCTCACGGACGGCTGCGTGGTGAGCCCCGTCTTCAACTCAGAGGAGAAGCACAAACACCACGGACCCGTCTGGATGTTCCGCATCACGTTCGCCGTGGGGGACGTGAACGGGGGCGAGAAGTCGTACAAGAAGGACCGGTTCCTGGACCTCGGCGCCAAGAGCAAGGAGAGCGCCGAGGAATGGAAGCGCGCACTGGAGAATGCCGTGCGCTCGCTCAGGAGCTGGTGCTGCACCAGAAGAAGCTCAAGACGGACGCAGAGATCTTCCCCACGCCCACACACGTGCCCAGGATGCTCAAGGCCGACGAGGACACCGTGTCGCTCTTCAATCTGGACGCGGACAACGCCAAGGCGGAGCAGGGCTGGTGGCTGGCCAGAGTAGAAGGAGGGCTCAGAATCATGCAGGAGTGTCCGCTGGGACCCAGTGTGGCTGCCAATCTCTATGCGCAACACGCCGCCACGACCAACGGACTGATCTTCAGCGCCTGCGTGGGCGCTGCTCTCAGCTTCAGCAGCATGTACTCCTTCGCGAACAATATGCTGCTGAGTTTTGTGACGGCGTTGGCAGCCATTTCCGTGTGTTGTGTGGCAGTGACGCCCACGCAAGCGCCAGAGATCCCAAGCTTCCGAGTCTCGCAGGTCGTGCATGGCTCCCCGACTGAAGTCTTCCGTTTGATCATGAACCCGAAAAGGTTCCAGAGATGGGACTCGGCGACGGCGACCATGCGCGTTGTGCAGCAGCTCGATGACCACGCCGACATCGTGTACGTCACGCAGCGGCCGACGCATCTGTGGCCACTCTGGCAGAAGGCTCGCGATCTCGTGCTGATGCGGTACTGGCGACGTGAGGAAGACGGCTCGTACTTTGTCATGTACCAGAGCATCGACCACCCAGAGTGCCGCGTGCGTCACAACTACGTGCGCGCGAATCTCCTTGGTGGCGGCTTCGTGATCGCCCCGCAGCGAGTACCGAGCGGATCGATTCGCACATTGGTGACGTACGCGCTTCGCTTCGACCCTGCTGGCTGGTCTCGCATCTACCATCAGCTGGGGATGGATGTGGATCTGGTCATGCCCATGCTGCGCGGCGTCGTCGGCATTCGCGACGAAATGTGCGCCACGGACTTCATTACGCCCAACGTCTCGATGGCTCCCGCTGATTCGGAGAGCGCTGACGCTGATCAGGAAGCGTCTGCCGTTACTCAGCGCACGAGCATCGACTCGATGGGCGTCGTCTTGGGTGTGCAGAAGCTGCAGACCAGCCTCCCGGAGAAGATGTGGGGCGAGCCTGACGCCTCTCTCTTCAGCGTGCGTGGGCACAACTACCTGAACGACCGCAAGAAAATCCCGTCCGCGCCTGCCATGTTCCACACTGTAGGCGTGGATCTGCTGTCGTTCGAGAGTGCTGGCGAGAGGTACAACCTCTCGGCCCGGTCGGATAGCATCGGCCGCACCAGCTCCAAGTTCACGTTCGTCGTCAACATGATCATCCCGGGACCTGACAACATCAGCATGGTCTTCTACTTCCAGCCAGTGCGTGACAACGTCTTCGAAGACGGCTCTCCCTTTCAGAGCTGCTGAACGACTTTTTCGATGGAGACGACCAGTTCCGCAACTCCCGCTTCAAGCTGATCCCTACGGTGGTCGAGGGAGCTTCATTATCAAGCAGTCGGTCGGCTCGAAGCCAACGCTGTTGGGGAACAAGTTGAAGTGCCCGTACCACCGCGGAGACAACTACTTTGAAGTCGACATTGATATTTCGTCCAACTCGGTCGCTAATACTGTGATGGGCATGGTGCAAGGCGTCACGAAGTCTCTTGTGGTGGACCTGGCCTTCTTGCTTGAGGCCCAGACCGATGAGGAGCTGCCAGAGATCATCCTGGGTGCTGTGCGCATGCAGCACATTTCGCTCGACAACCCTCACCGCATGCCAAAGCTGTCTACATGAGCTGTGCCTTCTGTCTCCACGACCCTCGTTAGTACAGCTACGATGATAGCTCGCCGTCGCTGTACTTCCTCAATCGGAAGAGGATTGTCGAAGGCGATATCCTCAGTAGGTTGCCATCTCTAGTCCAAGCCAAAATCCTGTTGTCCAAGCGACGAAAAACTCTTCGCGATCAAGTGGTTCGAGACACAGTTCATTTCTATCGCTGGTGCAGGCTAATACTAGTACACTTTCCTACCACAATAATTATTCACAGCGTGCATTACCTCAGAGCAGAAAGCACCGAGAGCTTGGGCTCACGCTTGACAGATACATCCAGCTTTCGGCTGGTCGAGTTGAAATGATCATGACGCCAGGTTCGAGCTTGACTGGTGCCGCCAGCCTCCTCTTCTTCTGCGAACGAGCAGCATTTGCCTCCGTAGGGATGAAGTTGGCATGATCCCACACGGTGTCGCCTAGAGCCACTTGGTTCCAGAGGTGGCTCACTAGACTGGCATTGTGCAAGTCAGCGTTCGAGAGGAAGCGGAAGATTTTAGCGCTCACTCCGCTCTCGACTGGAGGCAGCTTCTCTCCGAAAAGCGGCAACACGAACACTCGTTCCGCACCGACAGAGGATCCTGCTAGCGCGGTCAGTGAGGCCTGGCCAACGCCTTGCTTTGCTTTCGTTCGGACAGGATGCTGCTTCAGTAGTCCAGCTTTCTCCAGATACGAACCGCTTTCCCCTATAATTCGCTTCTCTTCTTCTTGACCCATAACTGGTGAGAGATGGCGAGAGCGTTTCTTACCAACTCGTCCTGCTACTGGTGGGGTTTGTGGAGACGCTGCCGGCACTGTCTTCACATGTGCACTCAATGAAGAGCTTGGAGCACCAAGTAACCGCGAGCGGAAACGCTCCGACCGTTCTCGTTCACGACCTGGCGAAGTTTCAAACGGAGAGGAAAAATTCTTGGTCCATGTTTCACGATCGATACGCCGCAGTCGCTGGCGAACTCCTTGAAGCACAGGGGAAACAAAAGTTTCGTCAATCTCGGTAGCAATTCGAGACGGTGTGCCACTCAGTCCATGGGATACACATGGAGCCTGGTTCTTGCAATCCTAAACAGCACAAAGAACATAATTAACTGATCAGAAATGGATCAATGACAGATATCAACAAGCAGATCGACGTACAATGCAGCGGCAGTTGTCGCCACAGGGCACACCGGCCTGGTAGCACTCGCAGTACTTCTTTTGACACGCTGATTTCTTACAGTGACAGCCGTGCTTGTGCATCTTCGTTGCCACAAGCCCAGCATTCATCAGTTGACCTCGGCCATGCTGTATTCCGGGTGGAGAAAGAAACGATCTCACACCATTGGCGCTGCCACCAGCTCTACCCAAAGAGAGTCGACGGGTGCCATTTGGAATCACTGGCATCATAGCTGCCGCAGCTCCGATCTTGGGTTTGAAAGCGTTCGGGTTCTTCTCCAGTCGTGCTGCTATCGCTTGCTGCCTTACCTCCTCCTTCGCGGTGGAATTAGCACAATCGAGGCAATTGCAGCTTTCATCACAATAGCCACCACTTGCGAAGCATTCGCAGTAGAGTTTGAGGCACTTCGACTTTTGCAGTTGCATGGAGCTTTCTTGACTTTCTGGACTGGCAATGCCATCGCTCCAGCTCCCAACGGGGCTTTAGAGACCGATTGCAACGACATTATCAACGAAGCCGATGACTCCACTGACGGTGCGATGCCGGCTCCAGCGAATGGGGCACCGACAGCTTCAGCCTTGATCCGCTTTGCCGGTGTAGTAAATGCCATGGCTGGGTGCCGAACAGCAAACGGGGACTTTCGGGCCGCAAGGGGAACGAGTGGGGACGGTGTTGACAGACAGTACGATGCCTTCCTCTTTCGATCGCTGGCTGGAGTTGATATTGCAGTCGGCGTGTCCGCAGGGGTGAGCAATCGTCGTGCCACAGGTGGAGAGGACGATGTGTCCGTCTCTGCTGAAAGCTTCACATGCAGAGGTGTCGACGTAAGTTTTCGCGGCGTTGGTGTTTTCAACATGTTCCTCGGTGGCGTTTGTCCGTTCCACGGATGCAGTGGTGATCGAGTGTGGGTTGAGGCTGAAGTCTTGACTGGAGTCTGCAATAGTCTTCGCTGTACGTTACTCGCAGTTGACGACGCCTTTAAAGAACTCGCTTCATCCAATTTTCGCCGTCGAATGTACTTCTTGCGCTTCCTGTTAGCACGACGAGTTAGTCGATGAGCCTGAATCCGCCAAACCATTGTGCGCCAACGTACAAGCTGTTGTTGATCGCCTGGAGTTCGCGCGCAGAGTGGGAACCAAGTTGCGTTGAGGAAGGTTCAAAGGCGCATGCAACGTCATTTTCATGACGCTGTGGCCGCCAAGCTTGGACCGCTCGGTTTGTCCAGGTGTTGCAGTGGTTGACGCCTGAATGTTTGGGAACGCCTCGTTGAAAAACGGCGGGGAAGCGGATGCTGGAGCCGAAATCCCACCGCCAGTCAAGGAACACGCAGACGATAACCCACTGCGCATCGGCCGTTTGCTGGTGGGAGTTCTAACTGCTGAGTTGGTAGCTTGATTATTCTTTGATTTGTCGTCAGCAGGGGATGGTGGAAGCCTAGAAGACACAGAGGGTGTTAGCTGTCGCGAACAGTGAGCTGCCAAGCGCCCACGATATACGTACAGCCTTGGAAGATCGCACGAGGACAGCGACACTAGCGGAGAGAGTCGCACAGACATCAAACCACTCTCAAATTCGTCGCCAGCAACGAGCGGAGACAGTGAGTTTGCGAAACAGAAGAACGAGTCGTGCTCGCTCGGACTGGGAAGCAGCCCACTGGGAACGCACTGCATGTCATCATCATCGAGTGGCATCGAGCTGTCTCCCCGTTTCTCGATTCTGACCTCCGATTTCCGAACGTCTTCATCTGCTTCTGTACGGTCGAATCCGCCTCTTAGTCTCGACGGCGACGGCGTTCGTGGAGCCACCGACTGGTAAGTGTCGACTGTCAATGCTCTTTTGGTCTGCTTTTTCCCTGCCGTCCCTTCCTTCACAGCGGGGCTTTCTCCTCCAACTCCTGGAGTGAGTCGATGGCCTCCATCAGCCTCTTGGGTGTCCCCAGTCTCATGGGCACCACCTGTCGTCTCTGCGGCGTCCTGACTGCTCGATTTCTCTTGGGTGTCGACCGCCGCGACACCAGCGGTGACTTGAAGAACCTAGAGGGGAGCAGGCGGCGCTGGACCCGCAGGACAGCGGGGGACGACAGGAGGCCGTCCTTGCCCCGCAGGAAGTCAAAGTCGCTGTCGTGAGGCGACACATCGCCCGATATCACGTCCAACTCGTCTTCCTGCTGCTGCTGCTGGCCCTGAAGGTCTGTGGCATTGTCGCTCTGGGTCTGAGTCTGACTCTGCTCTGCTGGATCGTCCTGCGGGTGCTGTGCGTCTCCAAGCGGTCGGTCGCTGCGTTTGGGGCTGGAGATGTCCATGTCCTAGTCGCTGGAGTCTGTATATTCGTCCCGTGGGGCCTGGAAGGAGCCCACTGTGGTTGCAGGTTGCTCCAACTGCGGACCAGAGCCGACGACAGGAAATGGCGCGCGCTTTTGAATGTTCGCGCCAGGCACTAAAAAGGCGGGAAAAATACTCCCGCCTTTTTAGGCCCAGTCCCTCCCAAAAGCGATCTGGCAGAGTTTAGAAATTCGCTAATCGCTCGGTCAACATGGACGCGACGCGGACGTCTGAGGCGTGGGCGGCGCTGGCGGACTCCACTGTGGGCTTCCTGTCGGGTCTGGAGAGCAAGCGCCAGGCTGTCACTAGTGCGGACGTCGCCAGGAAGACGGGCAAGAAGCGCGTGCGCAGGATTCAGCTGGAGCTGCCGTTTTTAGAAACCAAGTGCGCGACTTGGAGCTGAAACTGAAACGGATTAAATTGCAGAACGCCAACACGTCCCCCACTGTCCACTGCAAAGTGGAAGTTGGAGTAAAACCAACAGATAGACGATCAAGCCCAGATTCTCTATGGAACGGCATCGCAGAACGCCAATTGAAGGAGCGACTACGAGCCGAGCAGCAGCAGCGAGAACTCCAAAGCAGCAACGTGGAGCTGGCTAATCTGTCGGTCGAGCTGCAGAAAATCCTCCAGAAATGCCACAACAACCAAGTAAGACTTGGCAGAACTGCTTTTCTTGTATATGCATCTGATTGAAGGGTTTGTGTAGGAAATGGTGGAGCAGGTTACGCGCAAGAAGCAACTGCAGTACTTGGACTACACGGCCAGCGCTGCGGATGAGATTTTCGTGGACCAATTGGCGACTGTGGCGAGACTGCGGCTAGAGTTGCTGTCTGCGCCGTGTCGGACGCTGTATCCGAGCGCCGAGCTGAGCATGGGGCGGGAGGTGGTGAAATGGGACCCGAAAGTTGATGCAGGCTTTATCATGGAGAACCGATCGGGCTCGATGCTGCCGTTCGAGCTGAACGTCGCTGTCCAGGCCTATTGGCGATTCTTCGGCTGCGGGTATGGAGAGAAATGTCATGTCCGCAAGCCTTCGGACCTAATGGTGGGTCGCTATACGTCGCTCGTGGCATTCCATCTACTGACGAAATGTTTGGTACTCAGACGGACGTTCTTGCACGCTCATTCCAGCTGCGCATTGAGTTTGAGGGTTTCACAGCCAAGACGAGAGGCAAATTTACGTGTCGAAGGTATTTGGAAGAGGACGGGGTGACCATCGTCTGGGTTGGCGGCGGCGATGTTTTGGAGTTCGGTAGCACCAAGTTTCATGGTATTCAAGTTCGTAAGCGAGGTGTTATCAAGTTGCGACGCGTTATTCATCAGGGCCCCGGCCACCAATCCACGTCGACAGTTGTGGAGACGACATTCCAGACGATCCCAGTGTTTCGAGAGGGTCTGGCAGATCGCGAGCAACAAACCCAGACCCTCATCGACGAAATCGATCGATCATACAACAAAGTAAACAAGTCCTTCTGCCAGAAAATGGGCAGGGTGCTACTGGAGGAGGACTGGAAAGCCACCTTTGGACGCGAAGTGCTCGAGGAGTGAGGTCAAAAAGATCATGAACAACCCAGAACTTGGTTCCAGCTGGAATGTGGATGTTCATGCAACGGCAGCGGACAGAAACAGCGTAACCCGCCAATGACGAGCACATACTGCGGTGTTTAACACTCTCGGTCTTGAAGCTTGTCGGTCTTACTTTTAATTCGCTCAACTCCACGCTAAACAACCTCCAGCGGTGTTCCGGACCAAGATGCAGTGAAGTAAGCTTCTCGCCACGTTCGCGATGATCACCACCACAAGTCTCGTCGATGACTACAGCCAAGCAGGCGGTCAAAACGCGGTGTGCGGCGACGTGGCTCCCGCATCGCGTGCGCGGTGGGCAAGGTAAACGAGAAGAAATTCAACGAGTTGTGTAGCATGTGCGAAAATTAGCACAACAACAACTTGTGGGTTGGAGCAGTAAGAAAATTCAATGTCGATCGTGTACATTTTCAACCGGTGTTGAATCCCATCGCTGCAATCCTTGCTAAGTAATAGCCACGCTTTTGACACTTCAGTCCTTGAATTTGCTGTCCCAGAATGGCAACGCATTGGCAGAATCGCGGGTCTTGAAGTGGCTCCCAGCCGACAGTCGGGTCGTTGAACTCGACCTCCATCTTCTCCAATGCTGCGTTCGCATCGCCGCCACTGAATTCACTCTCTTTGCCTCGAGTCAAGTCTTCGAATAAATCTTGTACTCGAGTGTGGATATCATCGAGAAATTCTTGGGGCATCTTGTTTGGCACTCCACCAACTAGCTCGTGCATTTGCTCGGCAATGCTACAGTTGAGAAAGGACAAATCAGCGAGTGGACTTGAACTCAAACGAAGCATGACAGCAGTACCTGAGAAGAGCTGGCTTAGTAGGAAGCTCCGGGGCCTGATTTGCGTACTCGCGCGCTGCCTCAACAAGAAGCCGATTCGCAGGGAGCGTACCCGCGTCTTGAATATCCTGCTGCAGCCATTTTATCGCGAGTAGGAGAGTGCTGATCATCCTACGCATGCGAGCAGGAGTGGATTTCTGGGCTGCGTCGTGCTTCAGGGTCGCGATCGCCCCAATAGTGCGTCTCCTGCGTGTACTGGGTGGCATTTTGCCCAAATGGCGACCAAGTTTAAAGAACGCCCTGCTGTCGTTGTCCTTGACTTTACCTTTGCCTTTACAACCATGATTAAGTTTCTTGATCGAGGGAGACAACTCTCCAAGCAGCCTAAAGCACAAACCAGTCCAGCTAAACAGTTAGCTGTGTACGCCACCGGCAACCATCACAACGCCGGCAGATGATCTCCCACCGGTTGAGCTCTTTTCTCTGCGGGCAAACTTCAAGGCGACGGGTATACGCAGTCGTGACATCACGATAGTCAGCATACATGCCACGGCGAGGGCTGCCGACAGCTTCGCAACGTGCCCACTTCGCCACGGCTCGGGTCAAAAGCACCACCAGTTTCACTTGGCGATTGTCTTTTGCGCACCCACCCACTCTTTGAATACAAGGATGGTCTCAGCAGCAATGTAGTCTGACTTCATGTTGGGGTCGTCCACTTTCTTGGAGAGATTTTGGTAGTACCCAGGTAGCGTCTCCCAAATGTCAACAAGTGTCTCCGAGGGACGGCCAGTGGCCTCGCCATGGCTGCCATAGTCGTCAGTTGCCACTGTATTTTGCGTCTCCGAACCGGCCTCGACGTCCGACGAACTGTCACCCGATTCCGACGCCTTTATTCGTCTCCGTTTGTTCGACTCTGCTTCAGGACTATCAGTGGCCATTCGCGTCCTCTTGCTCTGCAGAGCCGCATCGCCCTGTTTACTTGACCACGCATCTTCAGTATCAACGGATTCGTCGCTGTAAATTAGAGAGCAACAGAACGCACCAATGCCGCCGTCTCCAATCTTTTTAGCATCAGCTGCAGCTCTTGATGCAATTGCATCGTGCTCTCCATCGCCAGCAGCAGACTGGGGCTGCCCCCACTGACAATTCACTCGGTTGCTGCTGCTGCTGTAACTTGGTTACGGCGTCACGCACCTCCTCGGCCTTGGTGAATGCGGAGGTTACGCCGCTCACCGCATTGTCCACGGACATCAACTTGTTCTGTATAACGCCATTGCAGCTGGAGTGCACCTGGGCGAGCGGTACGCCGCCCAGGATGTGCTCATATAGTGCCTCCGTCCAAGTCGCCATTGCTGCAAATGGTTGGCGGGAATCGAGGGTACGATAGATACGTAACCCAACTTCAACTTTTGTCATTCCACTTGCTTGTTTTTCGGCGTCTAAAATCTTGCTACGCATTGCCGCCACTTTTTGTGGCTGGTCCATCAAGCCACTGCTCGACGAACTATTTGCACCGATGCCGAACGTTTACTAGAACTGAAAACTAGTGGGAAGGACGCCTCCGTCTGCGTATCTCGTGGCAATTGCAAATAGATTAGTAGTACCTCATCTAACTGTCTGCAACTGAGCGCGCGGAATCCTGTCAAATTCCCCAGCTACAAATGGTTTACAAGGCCCATGTTGTACTAATATTATTTATTCATCATGCCACGGGAACCACTGTTGGATAATCCTTGCGTAGTTTCAATTTCAAACAAGGCTTTCATCCAAGATACACTTCCACCTCGTTTTGCCCCCAGGCAAACGTTTCAATAACTTTCAGGTATTGTGTCGGAGAAACAGCGTCAACTTGTCAAGGCCGCTAACCTTGCAATAAGAACCGCACGTGCTTCATCTGGACCAACACGCCTGATGTGACCTTCTAGCTCCGTGACACACTGGCAAATCGATGGGTCCTCACGAGGGACCCATCCACGCGTTAAGTAGAGCATACTGCCTTCCAGTTTATGTATCATCGCCTCAACTTTCTCTGGCGTCGCAAATTCATCTTTCCACTGCGTCACTTCTTTTAATAAACGAGCGGCATTGGCCTGCGCTGAGGCTAAAAGCTCGTGTGATCTGCGACTTGGGGTCTCTGCAACCATTTCCGCCATACTTTCTGTCATGCTAAAGTCGCCAAAGCACAATACATGAGCACGAATGAGAGCGACCATCACAAAACACACCACACACCTGTCGTATCGCGGACGCTTTTGCTCGGGGATTCGGCTAAGGAAGCCGCGCATTGCTTGGATCAGCGCACGATACAACGTAAGCTCACTGGGGTTGGGCTTATAACTGGTATCAAATATCCAACACGCGACCTTGCACACAGCCTTGATCATTTTATTTGCTTGAGTGTTTGGAATGACCCCATCCGTTGCATCTATTGCCATTTCAGTCTCCTTGTTAAAGGCGGAAAGCACTCCAGCCATGCGGTGTCGTCGGGTTTTTGGTGGTTTCTCGATCAGATTCGTAACCAGGCGGCTAAACCAATTGATTTTTTCGCAACCATGGGATACAGCTCTAGCGTACTCGACAGGTTGTGCTGCAATCTGCAGGGAAACAAGGCGAATCATTAAGCAAATGCAGTGGTGCAGCTCCAAAATGTCAGCGTACCGTTCAAGCTCACTCGTCTGTGCTGATAGTGGAAGGCGTTCTAGGTATGCTTCAACACTTTCACTGAAGTCACGAAACAAACTCATGCGATGATTTTTCCCAGGGCGCTCCTGGGCTGCCCAATCAACAACGTTTCGCAGTGCGCTAACCACCTCATGCATCTGAAGCCCATCCAATTGTTGGTCCACCCAGTCTCGCAGCACCAGAAGAGCGTCCTCTAGTACATCGCGTCTAATTTCATGAGGTAAATTCCTTGCAGTCACCACTAAGCTCTTGTAATACGGCGGTAACTCCTTCAATAGTGGAGCGTCCGAAATCATTACGGCATTCTCATTACGCGCTTGACTACACCCAGTTTCATTTCCATCGTCTCTCTCCGACTCATCTGAGTCTCCATCAGCCTGCATTCGCTTCCTCTTCGAAGGTTTCGACAGGATAGTAGCAACTCTACTTCTTTTGAGCTTCTTTTCCACTTCACGGTGCAATGTTAGTGTACTCTCCAGTGTCCGCAAGAGACTGGGGCTGCTTCCAAAAGACGATAGCTTGGCCACTGCGACCTTCACTTCCTCTAGCTTGACGAACGCCGCGGATACGTCGTCCAGTGCATGGTCCACAGCTGCGAATTCCTCGTGCAGAACGGCGTTGCAACTGGATTGTAGCTCGGGTGGGGCAACGCCCGCCAACACGCGCTCGTACGTTTTCGCCGCCATCGATCAACGATTGGTTAGCATAGAGGGTACGAAGGGTTACATAGTGTAACCGCAGAAGACGTTATCTGAAAGTCAATGTTGATGTGGACACTACTCGTCTCCGCTTGTCCTTCTTCCGTTCTTCCCTGCTTTTTCGATGCCTTCAATGCAAACTCTGACTGGGTTGCTGGTCATTCTTTTGGTTTGACGTCGCTGTACTCACCACACAGCAATGGTGTAAGCTCCAGTCTTCACTCGAACACAAGCTCAACCAATGCACGCTCCTCCTTACCAATGCAAAAGTATCATCATCTCGAGCATGCAAACCAGCAGAAATCAACCGCCAAACCACACCAGCTCTCTCGTCTGCAATGTACAGCTCCCAGACAGACGAGGTTCCTATCCGACGCGCTACCGGCAATACTTTCCTGTATAGCAGACAGCGGTGGTTAGAAGCAACGTGCATCCTTGGCCAACTACTTTGATGCCCTCACCGCACATGCTGTACATTCTGTCGCTCCGTCGTGCCTAGGCCGCACTGCTTTCCTGTTTAATGCGCGGCATTTCATCCCGCCGACTCGCTTGCTTCCGCTTGTTGCCTTTATTTCCGCGCTTGTTTTTGGAGTACATCGGAGAAGGCTCCTTGCGGCTATCCGATCGGTAGTACTGACTGTTGCTGCTGCCACGCTCCCGACTGGCACTTCGACTGGAGCTGCGACTTTCAGAGCGATCCCGACTGCGGTAGTTTCGTTTGCGCTTCTTGCCGCTTCTCGAGGACTCCCGGGGCTTCGCGAGGGGCTTCGACTGCGGCTGCCACTGCGACTTCCGTATTGGTAGTCACCCCCACTGCGCGAAGACTTGCTGCGGTCCCGGCGGTCAAAGTATGAAGGATCTCTACGATATTCGATGTCTCTGCTGTCGCGTCGGTCATAGCCCCGGTCCTCTCGCTCACGGCGATCGTAACCTCGCTCCTCTCTGTCGTAGTTTGACGATCGTTCACGCGAATCGTACCTGTCATCTCGCCTACGCTCGCGATATCGGTCTCCGTCCTCGTAGTCCTCGTAGTAGTCGGTGTAGCGGTCGCGGTCGCGGCTGTGGCGATCACCGCCACCATTGCTGTTTCTGCCATACCGCGAGTTGCTATCGCTGCGACTTCTGCTCCTGTCTCGGGGCCCATAGCGACCCAGATTCTTGTCACGCTTACGTCCTCGTTCCCGGTCGTCATAGCGGTAACTATCATCATACGACCGAGGCTCGACCTTGATCCGGACGTAATCTTCGCCATGTTTTTCTCGACTCGCTGTTGCTTGCGGAGTGTTCACCCCGTGCATCTCGGTAGTCGCGGTGAGATGAGCCAATGCTGTTGTGCTTCTTCGTGGTCCTGACCCAATTTTTGGTGTCTTCTTGCGCTTTCTCCGTGAACTCTGCATCATTTCGGAGCGTCGATGGATCGATGCGAAGACCCCCAATCTGCGACTTGAACGCCACTTTCAGCTTCAATTTATCATCGTCGCTGCTCGTCGAGTCCACCGTTTTAACAAGAGCATCAAAGTGACTTTGCTGGGTTCGTTTCCACTTCACAAGTGATCTGTAGCTCCGGAGCGCATCCTCTGCAGGCATACACACCAATATGCACCGTTAGATTTGTGTCGTGTCGGCATGCAAACAATTATACAACCACGTACTCGCTGTTCGTTCATTGAACACGTAGCCTTCTTGACTCGGCTTGCACCACTTGAAATTAAAGTCTTTGCCCTTGTTCCACGTTGCAATGTAGGCTGCTGCCTCTGCCAGCAGTTGCGGCGGAATGTCGACACACACTGGCAAAAAGAACCTGCAAAGAGCATCGCGAAGTTAGATGTGAGGATGCAACTCAAAATGTGTTGTCGGTAACGCACAACTCCTCCAGAACGGTTTGCGAGTCCTCGTTGACAGCTTTCCGAACTTGGTGTACACAAAGACCAAGTCAGTATGGGTCTTACAACCATAGCTCCGCAAAAAGCAAAAGCACTTACACTTTTCAGGCATTTCCTCCAGCAGACGGCGAAGATAAAAGAACGGCATCTCCGTCGTCAGCTCGAATTTGATGCCCTGCAGGACTTCCATCTCGTAGTAAAGCAGCTGCAATCGCTCAATCTCGAGCAATTCCTCGTCGCCAGCGAACAACGGCGTCTCCAAGATGTCGTACATGATTCGCACCATACGCAGCAGTTTCATACGCTTGCTGGAAGCCTTGGCTGAAAGAAAGAGGCAGGCGGCTGCAAACTTATACCTCTCTTGTGCGTAAATGCCTCGGTCAAACACGCGGTGGAAGAAGATACACGCAGTCAGCGAAATGTCGCTGTTTAAACCAAGACATCGCGACAGGATGTCAATGAAGGCGATGGCCGTGTAGCGCCAGTGCTGCTTCTCCTCGGACTTGTTGGGGATGTACCGCTCAAACACTAGCGGGCAATTGGACCGATCCAACTGCAGCTGAGGTTGACTCGGCGGTGGCAGTTCAAACTGCTGAAGCTGGTCCGGTGCCTCTGCTAGTCGTTCAGTTTCACCGCGAGGCAGCGGGGCAGGAGGTCTTCTCGGCTTGGTCTCCCCATCACGAGCCCTTTCCACGCTTTGACTTTCTTGGGGTAGAGCTTGAGCTCTTCCCACCGGGCCAGGGTCTGCAGAGCGACAATGTGAAGAAATAGTTTAGCACCGAAAGGAAGCCAAACTCAAACGTGCAAAAGCTCTCACCTTGAAGACACGTCTCCGGTTCTCTTCCAAGTTGCGTTTGTCTCCGTAGCGGATTTCTCTGGCGCAGGCATTGACGATTTCATCGACAGTCTGGAACCACTCTCGCTGGATCTGGTCCAGCCGTTCTCCGTTGAAAGACTTGAGGAACTCGTGCAGCACGTAGAACAGCATCAACTTGGCTTGGAATCCTCGAGAGCCGTCTGTGTTCGCTCGCTACAGAGACAACAGTTCACACACAAACAGGATCGTTAGTAAGTTTTGTACTTAGTTCTCAGTGACAAGGAAGGCAGGATCGACTACAGAGATCTATTCTATTAAGCACGCCACCGTCACCACCACAACCAGCCACACCGCAACACAGACACATCAAGTCACACAGCAGAGTCACTCCCACACACACGTGTACATCCAGTCCGGTGGCGATTGTGGTCTGTTTGGTAGGGCGGCGACGGCAACGGCTTTTTAATATGGAGGAGGTAGGGTGGCTCTGGCTCTGATTCTTCTTATACAACAAGTAAAGTACCTGCTTCATCTTGATCTGGAAGCGCAGCGAATGCTGCGGGAATGTAGCCATATACTCGGCCGTCTTGGCAACCAGCTCCCGGTTGGTCACGCAGTGTAGTACGTCGTTCAGCACGGAGCCGAAACCGGCGATCTCCTGCTCCCACTGGGAGTCGGACAGCAGGGGCTTCTCCGGCTCCAGACTACCCGAAGGTAGAGTGGAGGTAGGCTCCGGTGTCTGCGGAGTGCGGTGGGATCCGTTTTTGCGGCGCTTCCTGTCTGCAGAGCTGTGGGTCTTCTCGTGTCTCGGCGGGAGCTGGGCCGTAGGGGTAAAACGGGTAGGCTCGCTAGGCTCCAGGACGTCGAGGCGAGACGACCCTGTCGACGCCGGCACAGCCTCGCTGGAGCCCGTGGACGGCGCGTTGGACGCAGGAGACACCGGCGCATCCGCTGCAGACGCCGACGCAGCCGTGGGAGGCCTGGCGGGGCGTTCCTCGCCGCCCGAAGCGGGCGATCGCGCACGTCCATTGTCCCCCATCGCGGCCAAACGTCGAAAACTGGGAAACACTGGGATATTGTATGGGGCAGATTTCGATGGTAAAAAGTATTTTGTGAGTAAATACAGTATTTTGCGGCGCTACTGTGTGAGGAGGGCCATCTCCATCTCGGTGGCGATGGAGATGTTGTGCGTAGGGCGGTTCCAGTCCGACTCGATGGTGTCGGTGTTGTAGTGGCCAGGACCCTGAAACCAAGTAGAGTTTAGTTAGGTTGCCGTTTTCAAACAATAAAAGGGGTAGATTCGACGCACCAGTACAGGAGCTTTCGGGTGTGCTTCCTTGAAGCGAGGTTCCTATTGCAAAGTGCAGGGTGAGGCGAGGAACATCGAGACTGCAACAACGTGCTATCGCATACCGCTCCGTAGAATACATTTGGTCGAGCCAGATGCACTGGTTTCTGAGTCAATCGCTCGGTCGAGAACGATCCAGGACCCTGTCGACGACAATCAGTTAGATAGCGATTCAATCCCAAGGCTAGACTCGTCAACGTACAGGAACGAATACGCCTGCGCTCGGCTTGTCCTTCATGCGGTCGATGCCGGATTTGAAGGCGCCGTTCGCCCCAGAAGCGTTCCAAGAGCTCTGGATCTGAAAGTTTGACAAGCAGGGCCGTGTTTAGCATCAGCAAACAACACAAACAATCCAAGATCGATGGCCAACCTCGTAGTCGCCAGGGAAGGTCCCGTCGCTTTCTGAAGTTGGTGCGGTCGACTGGTAGACGACGCGAACATGGACGACGCCTTTGGCTGTCGCTTCCTGCTCGGTTTCTCTTGATGTCGAGCTGGTTCTTGAGCTTTCATATCTCGCTCTAACTGGGACTCGAAGGACTCGTGGTCGTTCATGCCCGAAGAAATGGTATCGAAGCGCTTCGTGGTGCTGCCAAAATTGCCGACTCGGCTTGTCTGGGAGCGGAAAACATGTTGTTAAAACCGCATCTCACCGGGCAATACCAACGCGCTTACCACTTTGTTGAGCACTTCCGACACCGCAGACGGGATTTCGTACGATCCTGGTGCTGCCAGCGACTGATCTTTTACTGACGGTGCTTCGAATCGCTCCTTCTTGGAGGTAAACGGAGCTTTCTTGCTCCGAGACACGGGTCGGGGAGGTGCAACGACACCCGATGGTGGACAGTAATAAGTGCCGGGGCCAGGCACGGGAACATCGCTTAGCAGATACATAGTGGACCGAAGAAGATCAGCTTTAACACCGTAAGCAACTAACAAAGCAAATTGTACCGGTGCGAGGTCTCGAATCGCGTGGACGTGCTGCCAAAGAATTGAAGGTGTTCCGGCTTAGTCTCGGCTGCGAAGCCGTGTGTCTGGTTGGGGTGGTAGGCTCCAGGTCCGGGAATGTTTTTCGTTGATACGCCTTGCCTTGCTTGCTCTCGACTGATGGTAGACTTAAAGACGGCATTGATCCTTGCAGCATCTTTCGATACTTTAGCGTCATCACCTTTGTATTCACCTGGACCGGGGATTTCTGCTCGGGATTGCACTTCTTTCTCGATAAACCGAGTCACTTTACCCTTGGAAAAGTCAGTTGTGCGGCTCTTGTTGATGCTTTTCAAGCCTTTCATCGGCTCATACTCTCCCGGCCCCAGCGTATCGCTGCCAACACCAGTATGGCCCTCTTTCGCAGGTTCATGCCGAACCAGCTTGCCGTACGCACTTTGTTCGTAACCAAAACTCTGAGATACAGTGGGGATCGACGGAGCAGTCGGAAGCCGCGTCCATCGGATCTTGCTGTTGGTAGGAGGAGTCCTCACCAAAGGGTTTCCTAAACTCGAATTCCTGTCCAGACTTCAGTGTTAGCTACCAAATGTACCATTACCGATCAACGCGGAACTTACGTTTTCGACTTCGATGAGAACGAGTCTTGCTTTGTGTACGTGCCAGGCCCGGGGTACTGTAGCCCCTACGAAGCTTCACTTCTCCAAGGCGTTGGGATCTTGACTGGAAGACTGAAGTTGCCGAGGCTTTGCTCTTCGTAGGCGACTCCCACGATGTCTGGTTGCTCGTGACGTAGGCCCCAGGGCCAGGTGTGATCATCGTCAATCCTTTGGTCGAACCTGCGTTGGCACCGCGCTCAAGTTTCTCGCCCGAACCAAACCCCGCAGCATTTGGTCGGATGTGGGCAGCGTGGCAAGTTTCATAGTACCCAGGTCCGAGCTGCGTCGACGTCGAGGACTTGGCTTGCAGGCCGCCGGGACAGTTGTCGCGAGTTGTGCGATTTACCCACGCCATGATCAATCACCACTGCTGGAGGAAGCAAGGCACTTCGTATAAATAGTTGGCAGACCAAGTTGGAATTTTAGACAGTGAATGCTGCAAGTGCAGGGACGTAATCTCTTTGCATTCCATCAGCTACTACCCGATTCCTTGCTTAGAACGGCCACGCTTTCTCCGGCCTCTCAGCGAAATGAGCGTCATTGAACGGGACCTCGGCCTTCCCGAAATCCGTGGTGTTTAGCGCCGATCGCGCCGCATCCGTCAGTTGGTCCCAGAGAATGAGGTCTTGGTACGCGCCTCTCCAGCCAGCAAAGTCCATCGAAGCGGGCCCAACTAAAACCGCCATATCGCGATACATTTGAGGGAGGTTCCGTCGAGGGCGTAGGCGGGAACACTGGTCGTCGAGCGGTATTTCGTGTCACCCTTTGAGATCGAGAGTCCCATGATTCTCGGTGTCTCCAGAGCCGGGTTGTCGATCCAGACCACGATACTAGACCAGTCGTGCCGCCTTGACGCGAAACCGGCCCAAAAGCCCTTGGGAAAGTACCAGGCGTACATGATAGCCCAGACATCGTTGTGCCAAGCCGACCGCCCGTAGACTTGGGACCCCAGTGAAGGGCCTTCGCACCCGGAGGTGAAGCCAGTCCCTTTGAGTCCTCCACTTGTCTCGCCAGCAGCGTTGACAGCGGGGTACGAGTGGCATTCGCCCATGATTTTGAGCTGCGGCTTAAACTTGACGGCAGCCTTCTCCGACACGGTGACAGGTTCGGGCTGAGCGAAGGGCGCCACTTCATCATGGCCGATCGCGTCAGTGGAGGCGATACAGACGGCAATGGCGATCAAGTACAATAGCAGATTCATGGTAGTCCTTGATCGATGGTGCAGATGCGGAAGTGAGGTAACCTTGACAAGCCCAAAAACGCATCTTAATCGCGATCTCTACCGTCCCGTCATCGAGAACGGTAAGAGTTTGCAAGGACAACAATCGTATAGTGGACCTCGCGTTGCGGATAACTCGAGCACAAGCTACCGCAGTCGTTGTCAAACAGCTGCAACGATACACAACTTTGTCAAGAGCAAGACACTGGTGCCGCAAAGGAGGAATTGGTTAAGCGCGGTGACTACACTTTTTCCATCCATTCGAGCAAACGCGGCTGAAGAAATTCGGCGTGTTCCCAGGAACACGCCATCAGAGACTGCGAGGCTCGCTGCATAGTAAACACCATATGCCAAGTTCATGCACATCTCATGGACCGGGGTCTTCAACGGCGTCAGTTGCCAATCTTCCAACCAGAACGCGAGCCTCGAGCCTGTGTCCCTCCCTCATGGCACCACTCGAGACCACAGAGTTGCTGCACCTGGACGACATCGCAGTGGACACGAAGGCCATTGCAACGCACATAGTGCCCAAGAGCGCCGGCTTCGTCGCGTTAGCAGGTAGCGCCCCGTTAAAACACCCAGCTATAGTGACGCACTAAGTGACTGTCCCCTGTGTGTTTCAGCGCTTATTTGGTCGTGGGTGCTGCAGGCAGAGGCTTCGCAAGCAGTGCAGGCCGCAGTGGAGTTCGACAAGCCCTTCTTCCTCGTGTGCTTCAACCACGCCATGCCGGTGCGAATGCTCTCGCTGTTACGCTTGAATGCCGCAGTGATCTAAAACTCTGTCCATGGCCAGGCTGCGCTGCTCCCCATGTTGGTTGTGTACCACTGGGTCCGAGGTGACGAGGAAGACCGACGCGCGCCTTGGGACGTCGTCGGTGTGCTTAGCCGCCACTCGGTGCGCCCGCTTCCCCAGCTCTGTCGGATCGCCATGTTCCTCACCACATTCTACTGCGTGACCGACTACTTTTGGTACGCGGCTCTGGCCAACATCAGCGTGGCTGTGGGCACGGCTATCTTCAACTGCTCGCCGCTGTTCGTGTACTGCTTCTCCATCTGCTTCCTGCAAGAACGTTTGTCGCTCGGTAAGATGTGCGGCGTGTTGACCTCGTTCGTCGGAGTCACGCTGGTCGTCATGTTCCAAGGCGAGAGCGATCTGGACGCGATCGCCGGCACGAGTGTGGTTGCTGGCTTGATGGTCGTGCTCTCGGCTGCTTTGTACGGCGGCTACGAAGTCGCGATCAGGCTCACCGTGGGCGAGGACCTCACGGACACGACGACGCTGCTGACAATGACAGGATTATGCGGGCTTTTCACGTTCCCGCTATGGATTGTCGGTAGCCTCGCGCTGGCGTACAGCCCGATTGAATCCCTGTACGAACCGCTTGGACTGCCAGTGTCGACCCACGGACTGCTGCTGCTCATGGTCAGCGGCATGATGGCCATCGTCTTCTGCGTATTTCTGCCATTGTCGCTGTGCTGGACGTCGCCCTTGGAGACGAGCGTGGGGTGTATGCTTACCATCCCGCTGTCTGGGATTGTAGACACGGTCGTGCACGGCACGTCGTTCTCGTGGCAGTGCCTAGCTGGATCCGTGCTGGTCATGGGCGGCTTTGGCATTCTAGAGTACGCCGAGAGGTCGACGGCAACGTTACCCCAGCAACATCCAAGTAGAAAACCAGACACCTCATCGTCCGTCCTGGTGTGAATAAAACAATCTCTTCCAGAGCAAACGACATAGGATCCAATTCAATTCAATTCGTCGACAAGTTGAAGTGCAGTTTCGCATCGTTAGTGATGGTAAACCACGCCCAATACGTTATTCAAGTTTAGTGTGTTTTAATGATCGGTCCAAAGTACGTGGTCGAACCACTTCACTTTGGATTTCGCTCTCATGGCGTCAACTGCCACGTTGGTCGACCCGCTGAGCGGCTGCAGTTCTAGCGCCGAGATCTACCGCGTACGCGCGAGACTCCTCTCCATCTCCTGCGCCTACACCACTAACACTCAGTACCATACTGCAGGATGGCGCCGGACAGCGCTGGAGCTACATGCTCAACTTCACCAACATCGACTACGGCACATATGGGTGAGAAAGGGCATAGACCTCTTGACTTCTCTGCGTACTAACCAGAGCGATTGTCATGCAGCAACAACAAGTTCTACATGGGGCAGCTGATCGTGGACGGCGCGAACTTCGTGGTGTTCCGCAAGTGGGGGCGAGTGGGCGCCAAGACGCCGCAGACCTCCATCAAGCACTACGTCGACACGAAGAGCGCAGAGGCGGACTTCAAGAAGGTGTTCGCCGGCAAGAGCGGCAACAAGTGGCCGCTCACGAAGCCCTTTGAGCGCAAGAAGGGCAAGTACGTGCTCGTTGGTGCGTGAAGTTGGCAATTGCTTTTTATTCTTGTGTTACGAGAGCAAATGAGCTAATCAACTCCCGTCAGAGCTGGACGATGGAGCGGAGGAACAGGCAATTGCTGATGCTGGCGGGTTGGAGGAAAAAGAGAACGTGGCGCCTTCCAAGCTCCCGAAGGAAGTGCAGGACATTGTCCAGGTACCGTGTCTTCGAGTGTTTATACTGTCGTTTCTCACGACAGATTGAGGCGTATTTTACTGTTGCAGCTGATCTGTGATCCGGAAGTGGTGAAGAGAGAGATGATTAGCTTGAACATTGATCTGAAGCGCTTTCCACTGGGTGGGTCCACGACATTTCCCTCTTGGCTGTAAGGAGCGTATCAACGCTAACGAGCGCGCTGTCATTGTAGGTAAATTGTCAAAGGCTCAGATCTCACAAGGCTACGAAATCTTGCAGCGTCTGTCAGCGGTTCTGGAGGAAATTGCAGAGCTGACGAGTCTGTCTGCTACGCCGACGAAAGCGAAAAAGGCCAACGGTAAAGCTGGTGGGAAAGGAAGACGCAAAGCAAAGGCAAAGGCGAAAGGACCGACAGCTGCCACTACAACGAGTTTGTCGAGTCTTCAGGGAGGTCTGAAGACCCTCTCGAGCGAGTTTTACACGCTGATCCCGCACAACTTCGGTCGCTCGCTACCTCCCGTGATCGCAAACATGGCGGACCTGAAGCTGAAGCTGGAGCTGCTGGAAGTGCTGTCCAACTTGGAAATATCGCTGACGCTGCAGAAACAGGAAGCAGAAAGCTCGGGTGGGCCGGCGATTCACCCAATTGATATGCATTACAACTCGCTGAATACCAACATGAAGCCGCTGAGCAAGCGAACGAAGGAGTACAAGATCATCGAGAGGTAGGCACGAAAGGTGTACGCCTCGACTAGTTACTAATCGTTGCCTTGCGTCTGGCAGGTTCATTAACAAGACGAGCGCCGGAAGCAAATTGACGATCAAAACGGTTCTCAAGATTGCTCGTCCCGACGAGGACACCCACCAGGGAGTGTTGCAATCACTCGACAACCACAAGGTACGTCACCGACTTATCGTCGAGTTCTGTTTTCGTTCCTGATTGTATTATGAATGAGTGCAGTTGCTGTGGCATGGTTCTCGCCTGTCGAACTTCGTTGGAATTTTGTCGCAAGGACTTCGCATCGCCCCACCGGAAGCGCCCAGGAATGGATACCAATTCGGCAAAGGGGTAAGACATCGTGTTGTTATTGCCGTAGTCTTCAGCTAACGGTGGTTTTGTCGATGCTAATGCATACCAGCTTTACTTTGCTGACGCATTGGCGAAGTCGGCGAACTACTGCTGCGCGTCTACCCAAAACCCAACGGCTATCCTTTTACTCGCCGACGTCGCACTGGGCACGCCATACCAGACTCCATACGGGGAGTACCTGGACTACAATATCGTGAAGACGCAGCGTGGTTTCGACAGCACGCATGGCCTTGGAAAAATGGTTCCAAGTGAAGACGAGTACGAAACGTTGTAAGTGGTCGTGCTGTTCGCTTCCTTGATCAATCTATTTTATCTAATTGACTGCGGTATCCGCAGACCCGACGGCGTTGTGGTGCCCGCAGGCACGCTGAAACCCTCGCAAGGCAATCAGTCCTTGCTGTACAACGAATTCATCGTGTACCGCCGAGAGCAAGTCCAGCTGCGCTATCTCGTCGCGGTGGACTTGAAGAATCTGCGATACGCTTATTGAGCTGCGAGTGCAGTGGTCTCGGAGCAGAATGCAGCAGTGGCGTGGACGAGCAGTCGCTATGCAGCGAGCACAATTATCTAATGAGTCAGGAAATGCAACAAGTTGCTGTGCAGCACCTTACCTCGAGTTTTCGTCCAATCAGCGCGTTTGGCGCCATCAACTCACTTTGTGACTCAAAATGCAAATGCCTCGACAGAGCCCCGCCAAGACCGTCGACCCGTTGAGCGGCTGCGCCAGCTCGGCTGTCATCTACGAGGTGCGTTTGACGTTGCTCAGATGGCATCGATGAGGCCCTACATTGACTGTCTTGTACAATTTAGGACGCCGATGGAGTGCCCTGGAACTTTATGCTCAACTACACCGACATCTCCTTCGGGACGTACGGGTGAGCGATCAAAGGCGTGTTTGCTATCTTCACAATACGTGCTAACGAGAAGTTGGATTGCTTTTCAGCAACAACAAGTTCTACATGGTGCAGCTGATCCAGGACGGCAGCAACTACTTTGTGTTTCGGAAGTGGGGGCGTGTAGGCGCGAAGAACCCGCAGGTCAGTCAGGTGGAATTGAGGTATCTCACCTGTTGCCAATTGCAGCTAAAGTTGTTGTTCCATAGCGAGCTCTGGAGCGATACAACAAGTCGCTAGAGAAAGCCCAAGACTCCTTCACCAAGAAATTTCTAGCCAAAAGCGGCAATGAGTGGCCTCTGACAGGGCCGTTTGAGAAGGTGGAGGGGAAATATGTACTCGTTGGTAAGTAAGAAAGGCTTGCTGTTGTGATATCGTTAGTTAATGTGAGATCCTTGCAGAGCTGGATGATGAATTGCCTGAAGAAGATGAAAAGGAGGAGAATGCTAAAGAGGAAGAAGAAGTACCTTCGACTCTTCCTGAAACAGTTCAAGACGCCATGAAGGTATTCACAACACTGTATTACATTGTGAAGAATGCGCACTAACACTTGATTACAGTTAATTTGCGATGCTGATCTGATTGCACGAGAAGTGGCGAAAATGAACCTTGACTTGAAAAGACTTCCGCTAGGTGAGACCGCTAGTATCGGGAACATTCGTATGGAGGCTCGTCAATAATCACTTGGTCGTTTTATTTGCGCAACTCCAGGAAGCTTTCGAAAGCGCAGATTTCGCAAGGCTACAATTTGCTTCAGCAACTGTCGGCGGCACTGCAAGAGATCGAAGAGTTGAAAAAGGTGCCCAATACAGAGCCTACTCCCGCAAAGCGACCTGGAACTCGTCGATCTACCCGCGTCAAACGAGCAGTAAACCCCAATGCATCTCAGATCCGCAAATTGAGAAGCAGCCTGAAAACCTTCAGCAGCGAGTTCTACACGCTGATCCCGCATGACTTTGGCCGTGATTTGCCGCCAGTCATCGACTCGATTAATGAGGTCAAGCTGAAAACGGATCTGCTCGAAGTGCTCGAAAACATTGAGATTTCTCAAAAGCTCCAAGCGGAAAAGAAGAACGCCAAGACGAATGATGGCGCAGAGAAACCCAAGATCAATTCTCTGGATGCCCAGTACAATATGCTCAACATCAAGCTTGAGCCCCTGCCTGAGGCAACTGACGAGTTTAAGATTATCGAAAGGTGGTGTAGAATGGTGGGCGGGATTCAGTATTGGCTGTGGCTAATGTGTCTACTGCACTCAGATATGTGGAGACAACGCACGCCCCAACTCACGTGCAGTACAAACTGCACATCAAGTCGGTTCTGAGACTTACTCGGCGCGATGAAGATGCTTTTCAAGAGGAGTTCAAGGCTGTCAACAACCACAAGGTCCCGCAACATGAGAATTTGTATGTTGACTGCTGATATTAAATTGGTGTCATTTGTAGTTGCTGTGGCACGGGTCGCGATTGTCCAATGTCGTCGGCATTCTGTCCAAAGGTCTTCGCGTTGCTCCCCCAGAAGCTCCTAACAACGGATACATGTTCGGCAAAGGCGTACGTTTTCAATGGTTGCCCTGACGCGTTCTGCAGCGAACTCACTGCTGGGCCTTGCAGATCTACTTCGCAGACTCCGTCTCCAAATCTGCAAACTACTGCTGGACAACTCCGCAAAACCCAAAGGTACGATGGAAACGAATGGTACACACACCAGCGGGTCGTTTACAATACGTTGCTGGTCGATGCGCAGGGTGTCTTGATTTTGGCCGAGGTGGCGTTGGGGAAATCATACCAAGCGCAGGAGGCGGAAGATTTGACGTATTCGACTTTGAGAAAGTCCAAAGGCTGCGATAGCACGCACGGTGTGGGTCGCATGGCTCCACCTGAAGAGGACCATGAAACCATGTACGTCTTGACAAAGCTGCACTAGCCTTGTTGTGTTTAGCTCACCATGTGTCTTGCCGAGCAGGGATGACGGTGTTGTAGTCCCCATTGGCGAATTCCTGCCGGCGGACGGGAGTGGATCGCTGCTGTACAACGAGTTCATCGTGTACCGCCAGGAGCAAGTGAAGCTACGGTACTTGGTCACTCTCGACTTCCTGTACGAGGACGAGGAAGAAGCCTAGAGGACAACGAAATGACCATAACGCGCTTATTTCTTTCTCTAACTGTATCCCTAATGTGCATCGCCGACTGCTCCAAGACGTTGTTACCGTCCTCAGGCCAGTATTGCTGCATTCAAAAAGTGATACTGCGTACCACGACGTGCTGGACCCACAAAATATGACGCCTGCTTGCTCGCCGTCCCGCCACTAGCTCTCTCGGTACACCTGAGTGACTAAATAGGCGATCACATCTTGGGCATAGCGATCAATATCTCCATCTCCGTCGAAGCTGCGCTGCAACTCCTCACGACACTGCGCCAGCGGTAGACTGAACAGCGGAATCACCTTGTCGGCAAGCTCCTGGTAGTATCTGCAGACCTGCTTCTCTCCTCGAATGAAGAACAGGGCCTGGATGCGATTCGAGAACAGCGGGTACTTCTTTGAGGCCAGCAGTTCGTTGTCTTGCTCGATGGTCGTCTCGTACAGGCTCAGCTGGTGCGTCATGAGGTTGCCGAGATACTGCAGTGCGCGGATCTCGTTGGCAAAGGAAATGGGCGGCGACGAGTGCGCGGGGCTCTTCATCTTCATCGTGGAGAACTCCTCCTCGGTGGCCACAATCAAGCGGGCGAAACTGAAGCCTTCGCGGGTGTTGGCGTCCGAGTGTGAGCAACTGAGTCTCGCATCCATTGTGTAGATTCCGCTTTCGTGCAGGTATGCACGTTTGTCGTAGAACAGTTGGCCGTCTGTAGCTGCCAATTGAAAGTCGATCAGCACTTCGTTCGGGTTACGACCGTCCTCCTCGGTATTGTCCTCCACAGCAAAGCCATAGTTCAATAGGAAGCGGTGGTTGCACTTCTTGCCGTACGAGTCATAGACCTGTGCGCCGGCCCCAATCGTACCGAGGGATGTGATTGTGAACGCGTCGATGCTCTGGTCGAACGTCCAACTAGTCTCGCGCGGTCTGTAGTGGTTCAGCATGTCTGCGAAAGGCACCAACGCCGCCGTCTTGACACCGTCAACGGTCAGCCCAAAGTTCCGGCTGCACACGATCATCCTCGCCCAACTGAAGCGATCAAGCGAGAACCTGGCGAAGGACGGGTCGATCTACAACAGTCACAATAGCATGTCTCAGCTCCTCCGTCCAAAAGCAACAACTAAAGTATCTCTACTGACCCTGCAAATGACGTCGTAGTCCTTTCGGATCGCTGCCTTGCGCTCCTGGATCTGCTGGATGATGTATGAGCCCTTCAGCCAGCTTAGCTCCTCTTCCGACCAGAAGATCGGCATGTTGCTAAGGGTCGAGGGCAGCGTCCCGTAGTAACTCTTGAAGAACGAGTCCTCCACCTGCGCAGACAATATACAATGACTTAATATCATTGTTTACAGCCCTCCCACCAATCCCCAACACGTACATGCTCCATGTCCGTCAGCAGGAACATCATGAGGAAGATGTGCTTGGGCGCCACAAAGTCCACGCTGCGGGCCAGCAGCTTCCTGCCAATGTCCGTCTGCTTGCCCATTTCCACCGTGATGAGGCACTTTTGGGGATCACCAGGATGCGTTCGCCCGGCGCCAGCACCTTGCGGCTGTGCACGCCGCGCACCTCTGGCGCGTATTCCTGCAGACTGAGCTTCTTGGTCTCGGCGCCGTTGGTCTCCAGCCACTCGATCAGCTCGCGGCCCACAGCGTCCTCTCGGCTCAGTCCGTTGAGCGGCTGCTGCGTAGAGTCTTGAGGCGAAGGCCCCGACGCGTTGAGAGGTGCAGTGGAGGGCGCGGGAGGAGCCGCAGCGCCCGCAGACGGCGGCGGCGGAGCACTCATGACCAAGAAGACGTTGTAAGGGATCGGAGACTGTGACTATTTACAAAATGTAGCCAAGTACTTAACGTAACCAAGTACATTGCTAAAGGCAACAATCTCATCCACGCGCCAGGAAACAGAGAGCACTTAACGATTTCTCGCGTCGGTCGACAGCTCCTGGCTGTCGACAAGGCTGGGGTGTCCACGACACGGAACTGAGTAACTCGATGGAGCTGACTCAGCTGAGGTACTTTATGAACGCGACAAAGCCAACGTATGCTGGCGACAATTCTAGAGTAATGATGCCGGATGAAGATAATCATCGTCCAGCTTGACTTTGCCGTCCCTTGGGCATATGTGGTAACCACTTTGGTGAACGGAGAGCTTGGTTGTGGCCCTTCCGTCGTGCTTGTTGAGCGCCAGCCAGGGTTTAGTAGTAAAAATGAAGAGTTACTACATAGTAATACTACTGCCATATTGTTACTATAGTACTATATTAAAATGTCTACACGCCCATTTGTCTATGGTATAGTGCTACATCACTGAAATTTCCAGCAAAATATAAATGCGTATTACTACATTTCACCTTGCCATGTTTTTGACGCCGCGGCCGTGGCTGAATTTCTTCTTGCATAGTGATGAAACAACAACAGTACGTCAATCAACTCAGCTAACTCGAAATCTCTCTTGTACTGTCATTCGATGGCTTTTAGTCGCGGTCTTGACGACCCAGTCGAGTGCATTTATTTTGTGTAAATCTTTTTAGAAGTATTTCTCGTGTTCTGCGATCTCCAAGCGGTGTCGCCATTGTTCCTTGCCGTGTGTAATTGTTTAAATCGCGCGGTTTCGCTCAGAACTAAATACCGACGATACAATCGGCTACCCAATAGAATCCCTCAAAGTCCATTAGGAAATAAAAAAGGTAAACTTCGTCATGTGGCTGTCTTACTGATAGAAGTCGGTATCAAGTGGCTCACAGGCACGATCACCTCTGCCATTTGATTTTAAAAATATGTGGCACACAAAACGTAGTACTACATAGTACTACTCCAGTAATACTGCTATCATTTGAAAATGAATTAGTATAGTACTACGTCCAGTAGCACTATAGTGATTTAGTCGTGAGCGAGTGAGTAACTAATGTCTAACCAGAAATTGTTACTGTCGGCAAGAGGAGGCTTCGGACACTGAGCTGTACAGCGCGCCAGCAACATTTACCTTCGAGACGTCGGACGACTGTTTATCCATCCCTGGTGTCCCGATCATTTAGCCTGAGTGCACCGGAGAGACGGAGAAAAAGACTATAACCCGGCATAAAACGGTGTGCCCGGTCCTTCCGCTGGATCCCCACCGCCATGAGCAGCTCCAGCGTAAAGACACCGAGTGTGTTGGCGAGGAAGGAGAAGAATGTCTACAGATTGATTGCTTTCGCTTGCCTCGCAGCACAAAGCGAGACTCGACCGCCCGCCAAAAGCACACCGAAAGGCGACGGCCAAAAACTCGTGTGGTTGAAGCGGCATTTGGCGTGGAATGGCGACGCCCATCTCTGGCACACCAAAATCGGCAGCGCAGGCCACTCGAGACGCCGCCGACACCCGACACAACCAAACAGCGAGACGAGCGAGCAGCGCCGTCCCCGTCGCCCTGGCCGCCCTCTCCGATGCGCATGCTGGCCATGAACTCGCTCATGGAGGACGCCGAGCGGCGGCGCACGACCCACAGCCCGCTGGCGGGCGACAAGAGCGAGGACGACGACGACGTGGACGAGCTGGACCCCGTGGACGGCTTCCCCAGCCCGCCCACGCGCTCGCGCTCGCGCCGGCGCTTCGTCAAGCCAGGCCAGACGACCTACGAGTTGTCCTTCTCCCGACGTCACGGCGGCTCCAGACGCGGACGCAGAGGCTTCGGCCTGCCGCCAGAGCCCAAGACGGACGAGCAGCAGGCACCCGACAGGACGCAGGACGCCAAGCCAGTGTCCTCGCTCTCCAGCGTGCTCAACGAAGTCATGACGGGCAAGTCCAAGGCGCTGTCCAACATCGTGGACACCACAGCCCCGCAGCCGGAGACCGTCACGTACGTCATCGAGCACGCAGCGGACGGCACGCCATACGTGGCGGCTTCGGACGGCAAAAGTACTTTGAAGACTCGGCCATCGGCCAGATCTTCCTCAAGCCCAGCAAGCATGGATTCGTCCACAACCTCCATCGTGGAAACGACGCGCCAGGACGACGCTCGGATATGGACTTCTTGCAGACAGGGGGTGGCAGCAGAACAACCGACGCTCGGACTTTGTAGGCGCGCCGATTGCAGAGGAGCACGCAGAGGACGACAAAAAGGGCAAGACGCTGCTGGGATTCAAGGGCTTCCCGTTCAAGAAGAAGGACAAGAAGGGATCGGCCAGCGACCTGAATGTGTTGGCGGAGCAGGAACACCAGCACATGGAGACGGCGGTGCTGGGCAGTCCCGCTGCTGCCGTGCAGCCAATCGCAGAGAACGACGTGCCGATGCTGGACCCAGAAAATGTGGATCGCAACCGTACAGACTCGAGCTGGGAGGTGCCGGTCAGGCCGGCGGCGCCAGAACCGGAGGTGCATACAGCTACAATGGTGGAGATCGAACCGGAGGTGCACAAGGCCACGGTGGTGGAGCTGGTGGACGTGGAGGAAGAGGTGGTGAAGCAACCAGTTCGTACAGTTAAAATGGATGGCTACACAGACAGTATGGACAGCACAGCGAGTGCCGGGAGCAGGATCAGCGGAGCTAGCTCGGCGAGCGGCACCAGTACAGCCAGTGGGGCAAGCCCTACGAGCTCTTCGAACGTGACTGGTGGTGGCAGTGGCCCATTAAAGACTCTGCCACGACTGCAACCCAGGAAGGATCTGCCAGCGCCGCCCCTGGCGTATGACGCCTACGATGAAGACGACAATCCGTTGTGCCGGTCGTTCCAGAACGTTCGTGATGTGGATTTGATTCGATCAAAGCAGGAGGGCGAGGAGGACGAGGACGAACACGAGCATGAAACCGAACATGACGAGCATGACGCTGCGGCGGCGGTCGATGGCGACTTCCCGGATGTGAACTCACCCGACTTCGCAGGCCGCGTACGGGTGTCATCAGGCGCTACAAGTGTAGCGGAGTTTGTAGGCGGCTTCAAGGGGCAATTGTCTCGGCGATCAGGTGCCAGTGGATTGGTGAGTCGCAAGCGAGCTGCACGGCACGCGCGTCTAACAGCAGAAGAGCAAAAGGCGGCCGAGCTTGCGAGAAAGATCCGCGAGGCTCGCAACCGCGTGCCTCTCGAGTTCCGGGACGAATATATGTCACTAGCAGCGCAAAACGAGCTGCTGAAGAAGAAGAAAAGGCGAGCTCGGGGACGGCATGTGCGCTTCGACATGAACATCCAGTGCCGCGAGTTTGAAGTGGAGTCTGAGGAGGAAGACGACGGCTATGATAGTCCAGACGAGATTGTAGACGCTGTTCAACTGGTGAGTAAGCGTGAAGTTCTCCACGCCGAAGAAGTTGTCGCAGCGTTCCCAATGGACGAGTTGGAACCGCCGGAGGAAGGTGTGGAGGTTGTCCCCAGGAAGAGAACCCCGTCGCCTCCATACCTGGCCGAGCTGACAACTACTGAAGCGACTGGAGACCAGCAGGACGACCCGCTGACCTTCTCGCAGTTAAAAACGACAAGCGGCTTTCATTTTCTGATCTCTGATCAGCAAGGGACAGAAGTGATAAGCAAAGCAGGCAAGCAGACACCCGTCGAGAGACGGGAGGTAAGTAGCGTATCTATTTGGTAGGAAGCAAGACGGATGCCGCTCAGACGAGAGCCCAAACTCCGCGCTTCACCGCACATAATTGACATTTCATTCAGTTCTCGGACGCCTTCCCCAAAACACGCAGCCTCGCAACGATCTCTAGTCGCTCACTCGTTCACGTTGTGATGAATCTGGCTCACATCCTCGTCCTCGTTGAGAGCATCGATGAGCTTGTCGAAAGACTCGCGTTGCTCTCCCTCAAGGTCCAGGAACTCCTTTGGATTGTAGATGAGCTCAGCGATGGCAGGCTCCAGTCCTGCCTCCGTGAAGCCTTTGCGAACGGCAGCTAGCTCGGTTGGCTCACAAGTCACCTGCGCTAGGCCTTCACGCATTTCGACGTCGTCTGCCCCTGCTTCTAACTGTTGTATAGTGGGTGAGAGTCGAGACCAACAAGTAATATCGACAAACGATGAAGACGTACCGCGATTTCCATCAGCGAGTCCTCATCAACCGCTGCATCACCAGTAGGCAGTTCGATCTGAAAGCACCACCTCTAGTTAAAACAAAACAACCCCATTGCAAACCTCTCGACCAGTACCTCAAGGTAGCCCTTGCGTTCGAACATCCAAGCCACAGAGCCGCTCGTGCCCAGTGAGCCGTTGAACTTGCCCAAGGTGTGGCGTAGCGCAGGTGCCGTTCGGCGCTTGTTGTCCGTTAGCGTCTCAATCTAGCCGACAACACAAATGAGTCCTTCTTTCAAAGTAATGTCAACGAAAGCCCAACCATCATTGCACTGCCAGCAGGACCCGAGGCCTCGTAGAGGACCGCCTCAGCGTTGCTGCCTGCAGCGATTGTTCAGTTAGCATCGATGCGATCTCACGTCAGAGATCGATAGCGGCGTTACCGTCTTTGCCTTCGACGCCGCGCTTGATGGCCGCCTCGATCTTGTCCTTGGGCATGTTGGCAGCCTTGGCCTTGTTCACCGCCGCCACCAATCGCTGCAACGAGCAACAACAAAAAACAATTAGGAACACGACACTACTCGTACTGTTGTCTCCATTGCACGCACGACGTTGTTAGCGTCGCCGCCCACAGCTGCAGCAATCACCACAACACCATCAGCTTCTGCACACTCCGCACCACCTCAGTCGATCGGCTATCACATCCTACACTTGGAAATGACCATGATCTCCCTTGCCAACTTGGCATTCGTCGCGGTGCGTTTCTAGCAGACCAAGAGCCATCAGCAACAATTGCCTATCAAGTAGGAAGCTCAAGACCAGAGTCGCACCGCGTCCGTGGCGTTCTTTTGCCCTGGATCGTAGGGCCTCGACCCATCCAGCGCACGTTCTGGCTCCAGACGCCGCTGGCAGCAGCCAGAGGGACCTCCCGCGACGCCTTGAACGCGGCGGAGCAACGGGCGAGCAACGACATTCGACCGACGAGCGTGTGGCGTAGATAAAAGTGCACATAAAACGTTTTGATCGGAGCGCTAAGAGGATGAGGTGCTGACGGTTAGAGCGCTCTCGCATGCGCCAGAAGCTGTGGGAACAGGCCGCCAACGGAGAGAAGCCTCGCACTGGCCGTTGACGTCTTCAGCCTGTGCTTCGCGAGCCCTCACTCGCCAAGTTTCCTGGTCCTAGAGAAGGCCAAAAGAACTGACGATGGAGGACGCGGAGCTTCTCAACGCCGTCTTCCGCGTCAAGCACAAGGCCCCGAGTGTCTGTCATGACGCCTCCTTCTGTACAGCGTTGGCGCGGCGCAGACGCAGACGCAGAGAGGCTGACGACCGCGTCGTCCCGGTCTGCGACTTTGCGGTGCATGCGTTTGGAGTCACTTCAGCAGGCGAGTCGTCATCTCTTGGCTCCTAGTGGGAGGAAGATACCGACGCGGGGACGTCTGGTACGACCCCTGGCTGCCCACGTATGACTGTGTAGTGCAAAGAAACAAGCTGAGCGCCACCAAAGTCAAGCTGGAATGGAAGTTCTGTTCGTCGACTGTATTTCCTTCTGGAAGGTGAGTGTGTTCACAGTGCAGTACCCAAGACGCACCTCATCTTGCACTGCGCAGACCTGGATACAGCTCTGGAGACGGAGTTTGTACAAGCTTCGCAGCCGAGCTCAACCAAGCCCGAAGTCGGAGTGGCTCCGAGCGAAGTGCGGCGGTAGATAAGCCAGGACGCCAAAAGACCCCGCAGTTCATTGCGACAGTGGTCCGCCGTGCAGTTGCCTCAGTAACGGGATGTGGTGTGGATGACAGCGGCCCCTATGGAGGACGGACAGCACACCGGAGGACAACCACGAGACACCTGCTGGCCTCTTGTGCAGGCTGCCATTGATCAAAACGTTTATTGTGGAGATGGCTTTTTACCGAAAGCGATGGTCCTGTTCAAGTCGAGTCTGCACCTGCCAGAGGATGATCCAGTGTCGATGATCTTTTCTTCATGCTTCAAGTGGTTACTTTGAGCACTGTTGAGTTACTGGGCTGCGGGTGCGACGCTGCAAGATCAGTTGATATCGATTCGTTCCAAGATCGGTGGCTTTGTGGATGTCTTGAACCGTCAAACCGCGAGTGACTTTACGCTGTCCGACCCGAGCACACTGCAGCAACTCCATGATTCGACCTGTGGTGTGGCAATTGCTTCCCCAAAAGTGGTTCATGGTGCTTGCAGTAGTAGTGATGAACGGCGCCACCGAGCTTAGAATAACTTGAAAGGGTGCTGTTTCCTTGATGGATCATCAAGTAGCTTACTTGGCTTACTGCGGTGGGAGGAGGAAATATAAGCTCAAAACACAAGTATATCCTCGCTCTACGTACGATGGAGGCATTCATGAGGACGCTACAGCTAAATGACGATCCTTCCGACGAATCTACCAGCCTGGAGGAGTTCATACTCTCGTCGAGGTAAATCAAAATGTCTGGCGCCGCCTTCCTCGCCTCACGGATGCCTTGGGCGTGGAGCAACGTAGTCGTGAAATGCTTGTGTTGTGGATTGCATTTTGTCTTGCTCACCGAAAGTCCGTGGGCGAGATCCGTACCATGATCGAATTGGGACTTGATTGTGTATCGCTGGACCCGAACAAACGTCCGTCAGCTGCAGAAGCGCTGTATAAACTCAATACTGCTCTTAATTGGGAAGACTTAAAGGTGGCTGTGCCAGCGATAGAGCTGCTGTGCCAGCGCTTCAACACGTCACGGGGTATATACGCGGTTGGAACAAGCGCGCTGTTGGGTCCCATTATTCCATTTGAGTAACCAGGAATCAGCATTTGCTTTCGATGTGAAGTTTGCGGCGGGCAACCAAATTATGGAAGCAAAAGGACGGCTGAGCTCGGGACTTGCAGTGCCCCGGTATCTGGTAAGACCACTTCCACCTGCAAGAGACGACGCTCTTCAAATCATATTCATGCTGAACATGCCGCGAAATGTGGAAATTTGGGGAAATTTGTGTTTAAAAGCCCAACGAGCTCTTGCTTTTAGTTCGGCAACGTCTGACATGACAACGCTACCGAAATTGAGTCCGACCGCATGGCTTCAATTTTACCAGCAGCACGTGCCGTCCCGAGTCATTTCTGCCGCAACAAAGATTTTTACAGCCAGTCCGAGTCCATTCTCACTTCCGAGATCTCACGGTCCCAGCACTGTGGACGACCTGTACAGTATTGCCCATTATAAGCAGGAATGCGTCTGGAATCCTACTATAAGAGGCACGGCTGTGATGTGGAAAGATGTTACGGGCGTGTGCATGAATCCATTTAATGCTTCGTCCAGCAGTGTTATCAGCAGCTTCATCGAGGAACTGTCCGGAGAATTGAAGCAGCGGCAGTGGATGAACGCTTGGCCTGGAGGAGACACGCAAGGAAATCTGGTTTACCCGCAGCTGTGCCAGCAACCAGAATCGTTTGAGAAAACTTCATTCATAGCACTCGGAAACTACGTGCCTACCCAAACAACTTGCGGTGTACCTTGTTGCGGGATGCACTGCCTTGGAATCACGGTGGAGTTGGCATTGTTGTCCGTCAGTCGCTTTACCAGATAGGCAGCCTCGCGATTGTCAAGAATGCGCGGCTCTGATTGACACTGGCGCGCGACTCGCTGGGGTCGCAAACCACAACGTGGCCAACTTTCCCTTGGCATTGGCTGGCTTTGAATTCGATGGGGTGACCTATTATGATAGTCATAGCGAGCACAATTGCAGGATGATTGCAGAGAAGGCCCGTCGTCTAGTGATGCCGTTGAAAGGCGCGCCCATGACAGAGAAAGATACGTTTGTTATCTTCGACGAAGCTCGTTCTGTAGGCTCCGATATGAAACTATTGCCTGACACCTCGGCTGTGCCGACACTTGGCCCCAAGCTCACCAAGGTCAAATTGCTGCAAGGAGCGGGGCGGATGCGACAGCTGGACTGCAATCAGTCACTGTTGATCGCCAGCTTTGATGAGGTTGCGCAAGGCATTCTGCATACAAACGAAAAGAGCGAGGTAGCAGATCTGTCCGCGATTGATGTACTAAACTGGGTCATGGACAACACTAGAACCGAGTCAGTTCGCGGACTGCTGGAGTGGGCTGGCAACGGAATTCGCTTCCGAAAGACGTGACTTAATCTCGACGTCGAGTTAGTAGACGAGAACTGGTCACTCAACAAAAAGTATCAGGAAAAGTTATCCAGCGACACAATTGCTCAGGTGATCAAGTCGAAGGTCGAGGGTATTGACGACGATGTAGTCTCTGTAATTTGTGCTTGTGGCCAGGAGTTTGGTCTCGACGATGAGGTTTGTGTCACCTCACACCCTGACGCGTGCGAACGAGAGCTGCCAATTGAAGAGGAAACGGAAGAGCAGCACGAGGTTGAGTCGGCTCAACAAGCGGCAGCGAAAGAAAAGGTGTGGGACTACGCTGCTCTCTTAGGTGCTCAATCTGTTGAAGATCTGAGCGTCATTGTGCGAGGCCAGGACATGAAGAGTTTCATTTGCGAGTGGGTCTCCCTAAAGAGCTAACGGAATTGGATTGGGTTGGTGCTCACATTTTCGGGGCAGCAAACTTCTTCTCAACGATCGTTGCGCGGTCCAAGTTGGACTGCTTGAATGAATTTCTACGCGTGGTTGACGTGCTGCTTGTGTCCGAGTACGAGGCCGACCATATTTTGGTGGTGTTCTGGTCATGGGAAAAGCAAGGCATTTTTCATTTCGTGAACCTGCCATGTGCATTGACCTCTTTGGAAAGCGCGCCAGCTTTGGCAACGTGAGTCTGGCGCTCGGCTCTAACTGTAGTCAAAGTCTACAGATCCTAGCTACCGTAGTGTACAACGGCGAGACAGTTCTGGCCCAACATCAGCGAAATGCCGAGCTCAGAAATTTTCTCAAACCGCTATCGGAGCGAGAATCCGTTTTGAGTAACTTCGTGGAGTCACGCGGCAATGGCCACATGTGGACTCGCTCGTTCTTGCATGACCTCTGCCGCCGCATGGATCTCGAAGACTGCAACTGAGGTGACTTGCTTGCTACCATTGCTTGAATAATATTGCGTTTGATGTGACGGGATCACCTTTATCGACTACTGTTGGATACGACACGACATACGTTCGGCTAGCCTTACTTCCTCATGGGAAGAACATTCTTGTGGTACTTGTTGCGGAAGTATGTGCGGACGGGACCGAGGACGACAAAGTACTCGAAGAGGATGCTCGTAAACAAGTTGCCCAAGATGATGCCGAAGTACTTGAGACGGAAGCTCATGGGCATGGGGATATCCTGCAGACCGATGACGTTAGTGCTGCTCGAAATGCGGAACTGGTCTGTAAAAGAGCTCGGACCACCCAGCACCAAGTAAATGTCGAGCACCGCAAGCACCACGAAGAAGGTGGTCAGAGATAGTTGCGCCAGATCGGCTGGCGGTAGATGGAGCCAAAGCTGAAGGTCCAGCACGCCGTGTGCTGCTGGAAGATGATGGAGAAGAAGAGAGCCGTCGCCATGTGATTGCCCGAAAGCAACCACCACTTGGCTGCGTCGACATTGTCGGGCGAGAATGGGCAGTACCAGACCTCACTGGTCATCATGTGTATGCCGCAGCACAAGAAATGACGTTGATGGCTTCTTGTCCAAGATCGACAGCAAAGTCGTTGGCCCAATGAGACTGGAGGTCGGACGGGTGTCCTTCAGCTCCTTCAGGGGCTTGGACAAAGTGATCACGTACGAGCAGCCCACCAGCGTAAAGCCTTCAGCCAGGATCCAGCACCACTGCGACAGATTGACGGCGTGGTAATACTGGAACATGCGCAGCGAAGAACCAATGAGGCCGTAAATGACGAGGAATTTCACGGAGGCGAAAGACGTCGCGACACTGCAGCGACCTTCACGGCACAGATCGACGACCGACTGAATGGACTTGGCCTTGCTCGTAAACGGAGACACCACTGAAGCTTCAGCATCGCTCAACGCAACACCGGCGTGAGCGAAACGGAGAGCACCGCAGTCATTGCCACCATCACCGCACATTCCTGTGACCGCACCAGTCTCCATGTGCAGTTTGACGCACTCGACCTTGCCATCAGGAGTCATTCGGCTGTAAATGCGAATGTGAAGCAGCAGGCCCTTGATCTCGCCCATTGCGACAAGGTAGTCGAAGGCCACGCCAGTCACAGCCAGCTCCACATCCTCGTTACCCTCGATCATATTCTTGATCTGGGGCAAGTCGTACTCTTCTTCCGAGTCGACATCGCGCCACGCCAGCTTCTTCGCTTCCTTCGTTGAAACCATCTCGCCCAAAATCACACGAGAGCTGCCGGTGATCATTCCGCTAGCACGCGCAATGTAGCAGCCACACATGGCGTTGTCTCCGGTGATCATGACCGTACGGATGTCTCCTGCTTTGAGTTTCGCGATGGCATCGGCCGTGTCGTCCTTCAGTTCATTCCGGAAGAGGATCAGACCCAGCAGCGACAGATCATCATCGACAGCCTCGCGGTTGGCAGCGAACTTCTCGACCTGCTCGCGGGTCCAGTCGTTGGGCAACTCGCGGTACGACATGCCCAGCACATAGCAGCCGTCCTTCGCGAGACGATCAGCCACCGTCTTGTAGTCCGCGGGGACGCTGCCGGGGATGCTCAACTGCTGCATGCGCTCGTACGAACCCTTGCAGAAGACGTAGTACTTGCCGTTCTTGCGGTTGCGCACCACCACGCTCATCGACATGCGGTGGTGGTCGAAGTCGTAGCGCTTGACAAATTCCAACTCGAGACCAGGGTCCACCTTCGACTTGACGTACGGCACTTCGCCCTCCTTCTCGACCAGCTCCCAGCCCGTGGCCGTGAACATGCGCACTTCAACTTCATTTCCGACCAGGCGGTCTTCGAGTGAGCCGACAGCGTGGCAAGTAGCCAACGCGAACTGCATTTCCTCGGACGGAGGAGCTCCCTGGATGTCCCTGGCGATGGGGTCGAACAAGTTGTTTTTCACAGGTTGAACACCGAGGAAGTCGAGGCCCTGCTTGGTGAGGGTGCCGGTCTTGTCGAAGCAGAAAATGCGGACCTTACCACACAGAGTGATCCGCTGCACGTTGAGAGAGAAGATACCCTGCTTCTCGAGACGCTGAGAAGCGTTCACTTGGCCCACCGTGATCACCACTGGCAGAAGCGGACTGATCACCGACGAAAGAACGAAAATGGCGTAACAGAATGCAGCGAACCGGTTGCTCAGCTTGCCATTGCCGAGGAGGAAGTTCACGACAAGGATACAAGCGACAACGGCGTAGATCAACAACCCCCGATTAAAACCTTGAGGTGCTCGTTGTACTTGAAGCGCATCGGGACCGGGAACAAAATGGACTGGATGAGAAGACCCTTAGTCGTGTGCGCACCCGTGGTCTGTACAACCGCAAGGATCTCCTCATTACGGCCCGAAGACAACACGCGGGTACCAGAGAACAGCGTGTGCTTCTTGCTGCCCTTCTCGGGGTCGTACACTTCGTTGCTGCGCTCAGGGATCGGGAACTTCTGCACCGGCATCGACTCGCCCGTCAGCATCGATTCGTCGCACACCGTCGTGCCCTTGATGATGGCCATATCGCATGGCACCACCCAGTTCTCGGACACCTTCACGAGGTCGCCTGGGGCAACGTCGGGAGAAGACACCACGCGCCATTCACCGTTGCGGAACACCGTCACATCCGTGCGGTAGCGAGTCATTCGGACGATAGACGACTGGATCTGGCGCTGCGTGTAGATGTTGACGACGGCAGCACCAACGACCACGACCGTCATAACGATGCCCATGTTCCAGTACGTGAAGTAGTACCAGACGTAGTAGCACATGATCTGGTAGACGTAAAACAGCGTGAAGAACTCGTGGGCCATGGAAACCGGCAGCGACGGCATCTCGACATCCACCGAGTTAAGACCAACAGTGTTGATGCGGTCCTTGGCCTCCGAACCGGACAAACCACCAGACTCACGCTGCATGTCTTCGTACGTACGACCAAGCGCAACAGCACCTGGCACAAAACGACCCTCGGATTCCTCGTACACGTAGCGCACATGCTGGAATTCGACAATGCGAAGACCATCAACCTTCACCACCGGGATCGTCGTCCGGTAGCCGTTCAGCTTTCCCTTCGGAGCAAAGTAACTCTCGATCTTGGCCACAAAGTCCGAGACACCCGAGCGATCGGCCAGCAGCACTTCCGTGTCGTCGCGCTTCAGCATGTAGACGTAGTCGCACTTTTCGAGCGGAACTCGCAGACGGAAGAAGTTGAACATTCGATCCTGCGTGGTCACAATGACGACAAACCAGACGGACGTGATGGCCCACACCACGATGAACACCACGGCGTTGTCCTCGGATGCGTCAAAGAGCGGTGGGTCGAAGTTGCCGTAGTAGTCGGCAATTACGATAATCAGAAGCACGTTGAGCGCCACGGTCGCGACCACCACACAGGCGAACACAAAAGATCCGATGAACGACGTGGAGAAGCCCGTCTGGAGAATGTCCTCTCGGGCCTCATTCTGCAGACGAGTGTCTGATACACGGACGCTCGTGTGGCGGCCGACAGCACTGCCCGCTACAGCCTGAAGGGGAGTGTTCGGAGTAGCCAGCAATCGCTTGTCCATCTCATTGATCGACTTGTTCTTCGTCTGCAGGTAGTGCTTGTAACCGGTCCAAGCCCCCAGAATGAGGAAGAACGCCAGATACAGCAGATAGATGATCACCAGCGGGGTCTCAGTGAATTGGGTGAAGCGAGGCTCAGCAGAAGTTGACGTGGACGTGCATGCGTCCTTCAGGTCGGTGTCGACCGAGCCGTCACGCAGCATGAGGCTGTAGCAGTTGGCACCGATCGGGAACGTGGCGTTGTTGTTGCGAACGTTGGCTGGGTACGTCCAAAAGGAAGTGCTGTCCTGCGAGTCCGCAACGAGCGACGAGTTGGTGTCGCCGCACTGCAGCTCCTCCGTCAGCTCGCCGGTCTGCGTGTTGGCCACGGCGTGCACCCGACACACCGTGCTGGGCTCGTCGTAGTAGAACTTGGGTGTCTTCGGGTGGTACATGACGTACGGGAAGTTGACCTGGCGCCGCTTGTTCCAGCCGTCCACGTAGAAGGACTCGTAGTCGCCCCCGTCGGTCGGTTGTACTTGGTGTAGAGCACCTTGGTGGTCTCCGAGTACTCGCAGCAGAAGTACTCGGGGCGGTGTCGGATGGGGCAGGCGGCGAAGTCCATTTGGTCGGCACTGGCGGCTCGCACCTGCTCGGGAGCGAGCGTGGCGAGTGCCGTTGCGGTCGGCAGCAACACCGAACTCCAGCGGGGCATCGTTTACAATGGCTCAGTTGGCTGGGACGAGGTTGCTTGGCGACTGGATGCGAGGTCACCGACGAATTGCCGAGTGCGGCGATGGTTGGGATGCGCTCGGTAACGTGGTGGTGGTGCGTGGTGTCGGGTACGGCCTTGACGTCCTTAAGGTTCGGGTAGCCCGGTCACGCTTCACGGCGAGCCCACAACGACAGAAACTCGCTGCAAGCTTTGGTTGGTGCAGAGAGACCTTGTTGCATGGGAATCGCAGCGAGATGGTAGCAATGCTGACCAATGCGTCGCGCTAGCAAGTCAAAGCAGTCTCGGGCGAGATGACTACATATTCCACGAGAGAATCGTGGTCACCAATAAGACGTCCAGCGAGCATACTTTGACCAAGTGACGGAATCGTGGTGCACGAACGTATGCTTGTTTGGAGGGAATTCATGTAGCAGCCCAAAGTAGTAGGACGCTTCAACGCGATTGATGTACTAGTCACTTGACTGTCAAGAAAGTTATGGAGGAGACCCCCTGTTTGCTCTCGCCCGTGTGTCAATCGCCTTAGGACAATATCGCTGACGTTGACAATATACGTATTGGGGTCGTCTCCGATGCAGCCCCTCCCTGCCCTGCCGCACACCCCAATGCTGCTGCTGCTGTTCCTGTCCTCGACGAAGCTCAGCAATCACGAGCGGCGATACGCTCGCCCGTCCGCATCCAAGCCACAGCGCTTGCTGTTGCGCGAGAGTGACACGGTCCATGCCCAGCTGCAGTCACCATTCACGGCAGTGGCGGCCATTAACCCGCGAGGAATCGCACGCTTCCTGCGGATCTCCATGCGGCCGCCACATCTATTTCACTCTTTGCGCTTTGGTGCGGCTGCTGTCCCATCCATTCATGGGCATCGTGGGATGGGGCTGCACAGACCTGCGGGGCGTGCATCAAGGTCTCGGCGGCGGCAGCGCTCGACGGGCTCCGGTATCGGCAGCAAGACACTCTCGTCGAGGCTTCCCGCCGTTGGAGAGCTGCTCGTCGGGTCCTTGGAGACAGAACAACGGCGCCGCGAGACGTAGATGTCTGCGTGTTCAGGATCTTAAGTGCCAACACGCCGTTGGGGCTGTCGACGAGGACCGTGGACGAGACTGCCGGCTCCATACAAAACGCAGGAGACGCAGTGCAAGGTCTGGGCGGTCCGTTGTTCCGCGGCCGTCGTGGGTTCGATTGCTCAGCCCGCTCGCGCTTGCATTCAGCCAGCAGCGACTCGCTTGACCAGCAACGCGACTCGAGCATCGACCCGAGGAGGCTCCGGAACGACCTTATCGTCGGCGTCGCGTACCGGTGCAGCTTTACTTACGAGTGGCTTGCTGGCCCATTGCCAACGCAGACGAAAGCGTCCGACAAGCGTCTTCGCCACGGATGCTCGCTGTCTTGGATCGCGAAAGTTGGACCGACTCGTCGATGCAAAGAGCCGGAAAAAGTGAACGCTGGGATATCGTCGTTTCTTGACAAGCATAGAAGTCTACCATGGGCTCACCTACCTTCCCCCGTCGCCGCTTGCATTTCAGGCGGCTTCAACCGACAACACGAGGCTTGACGGCCATGTTGCCGCGCTTCAGGAGTTGGCGGTGTGGACTCCAAAGCCACCGGTGCGACGCAAACTCAAAAGCTGGTCGACAGTGTTTTCCTGGGGTTGAGCACTCGGGAAGACAAAAGGAGAATGAAGCCTGCGAAGTCTGGTCTGATATTGGAAGGCACGGCACCGTGTGAGGCCGCACCGCCCGGAGTGAACAGCACTGCCTTCGCCTGCACCGCCATTCCCATCCCTTTTACTTTCGCCTCGCAGGACGAAATATTGTCTCTCTCAGTGGAGATGCCCGTAGAGAGAGCAGACAGCAAAAGTTGCTGTTCCTGCTGATGTACATACAGCACACTGTGTATAATACTTCCAACACAGTACCGTTCGTTGGAGCATCAGTCCGACGCCAATGCTGCACCAGGTCATATCCTCGACGCCGTATCTGCTTCATGCCCAGCAGTTCAACTCCAGCGCGACAGCAGGGAGGAATTAGGCTGCACCGCTCACCCAAATAATAGTTGTGCAAGCCGCCCACGAAGCTGGCACACCACCTGCCTCCGATGATACTGCTCCCAAACAGCCAGATGCCTGCGGCTGCAATCAGCAGTTGTGGAGGTCTCCGCTGCCACGGCTACACCCCACCGGCTGCAGCGCTTTGTCGGCGCGAATGTTTGACTTGCTGTTGCAGAGGTAAGGAAGACACGCCCCTGTCTGTCTACAGCATGTCAAAAGCTGATGCGGCGAAAAATCACCTACAGAGCTTTGGAGAGCGTTAGCTGCGCTCGTGTGTAAGTTTGGCTATGCGAAACGATCTCCAAGGCCAACGGCGACTCCAACGGAGTGTTAGCTTCGTCTGCTCTGCCTGAGGATGTCGAGGACTGCAAATGAAGTCTGCACGGTTCTTTCTTGCAGCGGAAATCCACAACTTTTTTGTTCATGACAACCTTGCCAGACTTGCCTTCTCTATGGAAACAGTGAAGATCCCGAGACGAAACAAAAGTTTATGCACGCGACACAAGCGGCGAAACCCTGGCTTGACCCGGCTAGCTCTCGTTGTCGCAGCTTCTTTGAGGAAACACGGTGCTGCAGAGACGGCGGTGCTCCAGCAGCTGGTCGAACTTGTCTAAGGCTCTGCGGATAGTGCACCGCAGCCGAGCGTGAACACACTATCGTCGCCGCTTGCAAGGAATTCATTCGCCAATTCACGTCGACGGGCTCACACCAAACTCCAAGTCTCCCGAAGCAACGATGCCCCGCTGGAGTTCGGTGTTGCTGCCGACCGCAACGGCACTCGCCACGCTCGCTCCCGAGCAGGTGCGAGCCGCCAGTGCCGACCAAATGGACTTCGCCGCCTGCCCCATCCGACACCGCCCCGAGTACTTCTGCTGCGAGTACTCGGAGACCACCAAGGTGCTCTACACCAAGTACAACCGACCGACGGGGGCGACTACGAGTCCTTCTACGTGGACGGCTGGAACAAGCGGCGCCAGGTCAACTTCCCGTACGTCATGTACCACCCGAAGACACCCAAGTTCTACTACGACGAGCCCAGCACGGTGTGTCGGGTGCACGCCGTGGCCAACACGCAGACCGGCGAGCTGACGGAGGAGCTGCAGTGCGGCGACACCAACTCGTCGCTCGTTGCGGACTCGCAGGACAGCACTTCCTTTTGGACGTACCCAGCCAACGTTCGCAACAACAACGCCACGTTCCCGATCGGTGCCAACTGCTACAGCCTCATGCTGCGTGACGGCTCGGTCGACACCGACCTGAAGGACGCATGCACGTCCACGTCAACTTCTGCTGAGCCTCGCTTCACCCAATTCACTGAGACCCCGCTGGTGATCATCTATCTGCTGTATCTGGCGTTCTTCCTCATTCTGGGGGCTTGGACCGGTTACAAGCACTACCTGCAGACGAAGAACAAGTCGATCAATGAGATGGACAAGCGATTGCTGGCTACTCGAACACTCCCCTTCAGGCTGTAGCGGGCAGTGCTGTCGGCCGCCACACGAGCGTCCGTGTATCAGACACTCGTCTGCAGAATGAGGCCCGAGAGGACATTCTCCAGACGGGCTTCTCCACGTCGTTCATCGGATCTTTTGTGTTCGCCTGTGTGGTGGTCGCGACCGTGGCGCTCAACGTGCTTCTGATTATCGTAATTGCCGACTACTACGGCAACTTCGACCCACCGCTCTTTGACGCATCCGAGGACAACGCCGTGGTGTTCATCGTGGTGTGGGCCATCACGTCCGTCTGGTTTGTCGTCATTGTGACCACGCAGGATCGAATGTTCAACTTCTTCCGTCTGCGAGTTCCGCTCGAAAAGTGCGACTACGTCTACATGCTGAAGCGCGACGACACGGAAGTGCTGCTGGCCGATCGCTCGGGTGTCTCGGACTTTGTGGCCAAGATCGAGAGTTACTTTGCTCCGAAGGGAAAGCTGAACGGCTACCGGACGACGATCCCGGTGGTGAAGGTTGATGGTCTTCGCATTGTCGAATTCCAGCATGTGCGCTACGTGTACGAGGAATCCGAGGGTCGTTTTGTGCCAGGTGCTGTTGCGCTTGGTCGTACGTACGAAGACATGCAGCGTGAGTCTGGTGGTTTGTCCGATTCGGAGGCCAAGGACCGCATCAACACTGTTGGTCTTAACTCGGTGGATGTCGAGATGCCGTCGCTGCCGGTTTCCATGGCCCACGAGTTCTTCACGCTGTTTTACGTCTACCAGATCATGTGCTACTACGTCTGGTACTACTTCACGTACTGGAACATGGGCATCGTTATGACGGTCGTGGTCGTTGGTGCTGCCGTCGTCAACATCTACACGCAGCGCCAGATCCAGTCGTCTATCGTCCGAATGACTCGCTACCGCACGGATGTGACGGTGTTCCGCAACGGTGAATGGCGCGTGGTGTCTTCTCCCGACGTTGCCCCAGGCGACCTCGTGAAGGTGTCCGAGAACTGGGTGGTGCCATGCGATATGGCCATCATCAAGGGCACGACGGTGTGCGACGAATCGATGCTGACGGGCGAGTCGATGCCGGTGCAGAAGTTCCCGATCCCTGAGCGCAGCAACGAAGTGTACGACCCCGAGAAGGGCAGCAAGAAGCACACGCTGTTCTCTGGTACCCGCGTGTTGTCTTCGGGCCGTAATGAGGAGATCCTTGCGGTTGTACAGACCACGGGTGCGCACACGACTAAGGGTCTTCTCATCCAGTCCATTTTGTTCCCGGTCCCGATGCGCTTCAAGTACAACGAGCACCTCAAGGTTTTAATCGGGGGTTGTTGATCTACGCCGTTGTCGCTTGTATCCTTGTCGTGAACTTCCTCCTCGGCAATGGCAAGCTGAGCAACCGGTTCGCTGCATTCTGTTACGCCATTTTCGTTCTTTCGTCGGTGATCAGTCCGCTTCTGCCAGTGGTGATCACGGTGGGCCAAGTGAACGCTTCTCAGCGTCTCGAGAAGCAGGGTATCTTCTCTCTCAACGTGCAGCGGATCACTCTGTGTGGTAAGGTCCGCATTTTCTGCTTCGACAAGACCGGCACCCTCACCAAGCAGGGCCTCGACTTCCTCGGTGTTCAACCTGTGAAAAACAACTTGTTCGACCCCATCGCCAGGGACATCCAGGAGCTCCTCCGTCCGAGGAAATGCAGTTCGCGTTGGCTACTTGCCACGCTGTCGGCTCACTCGAAGACCGCCTGGTCGGAAATGAAGTTGAAGTGCGCATGTTCACGGCCACGGGCTGGGAGCTGGTCGAGAAGGAGGGCGAAGTGCCGTACGTCAAGTTGAAGGTGGACCCTGGTCTCGAGTTGGAATTTGTCAAGCGCTACGACTTCGACCACCACCGCATGTCGATGAGCGTGGTGGTGCGCAACCGCAAGAACGGCAAGTACTACGTCTTCTGCAAGGGTTCGTACGAGCGCATGCAGCAGTTGAGCATCCCCGGCAGCGTCCCCGCGGACTACAAGACGGTGGCTGATCGTCTCGCGAAGGACGGCTGCTATGTGCTGGGCATGTCGTACCGCGAGTTGCCCAACGACTGGACCCGCGAGCAGGTCGAGAAGTTCGCTGCCAACCGCGAGGCTGTCGATGATGATCTGTCGCTGCTGGGTCTGATCCTCTTCCGGAATGAACTGAAGGACGACACGGCCGATGCCATCGCGAAACTCAAAGCAGGAGACATCCGTACGGTCATGATCACCGGAGACAACGCTATGTGTGGCTGCTACATTGCGCGTGCTAGTGGAATGATCACCGGCAGCTCTCGTGTGATTTTGGGCGAGATGGTTTCAACGAAGGAAGCGAAGAAGCTGGCGTGGCGCGATGTCGACTCGGAAGAAGAGTACGACTTGCCCCAGATCAAGAATATGATCGAGGGTAACGAGGATGTGGAGCTGGCTGTGACTGGCGTGGCCTTCGACTACCTTGTCGCAATGGGCGAGATCAAGGGCCTGCTGCTTCACATTCGCATTTACAGCCGAATGACTCCTGATGGCAAGGTCGAGTGCGTCAAACTGCACATGGAGACTGGTGCGGTCACAGGAATGTGCGGTGATGGTGGCAATGACTGCGGTGCTCTCCGTTTCGCTCACGCCGGTGTTGCGTTGAGCGATGCTGAAGCTTCAGTGGTGTCTCCGTTTACGAGCAAGGCCAAGTCCATTCAGTCGGTCGTCGATCTGTGCCGTGAAGGTCGCTGCAGTGTCGCGACGTCTTTCGCCTCCGTGAAATTCCTCGTCATTTACGGCCTCATTGGTTCTTCGCTGCGCATGTTCCAGTATTACCACGCTGTCAATCTGTCCCAGTGGTGCTGGATCCTGGCTGAAGGCTTTACGCTGGTGGGCTGCTCGTACGTGATCACTCTGTCCAAGCCCCTGAAGGAGCTGAAGGACACCCGTCCGACCTCCAGTCTCATCGGACCAACGACGCTGGCCTCCATCCTTGGACAGGAGGCTCTCAACATCATCTTCCTGTCTTGCGGCGTACACATGCTGTCGAGTCAAATCTGGTACTGCCCATTCTCGCCCGACAACGTCGATGCAGCGAAGTGGTGGCTCATGTCGGACAACCACATGGCGACGACACTGTTCTTCACGGTCATCACCCAGCAGCACACGGCGTGCTGGACCTTCAGCTTCGGCTCCATCTACCGTCAGCCGATCTGGCGCAACTACCTGCTGATGGTGTTCTTCGCGTGTCTGGTGGTGCTTGATCTGTACTTGCTGCTGGGTGAGCCCAGTGCTATGACCGACCAGTTCCGCATCTCGAGCAGCACTAACGTCGTCGGTCTGCCGGATATCCCCATGCCCATGAGCTTCCGTCTCAAGTACCTCGGCATCATCCTGGGCAACACCTTCGGCAGCATGTTGTGGGAGTACTTTGTGGTCCTCGGCCCCGTCCGCACGTACTTCCGCAACAAGTACCACACGGACTTGATCCCTATGCGGAAGTAAGCTGGCCGTAAGTAGGTCTCCAAACTTTCACTATGTATGACTACGCGAACCATCTTTTTATCAAACAATACTTTCTTGTGCTTCATCGGTACCGTGTCACTGGTTGACAACAACGAAAGGAACGCCGTCTAATCTGCCACTGACTACTTGTGCTTGAATACAGGTATGACGACTTCTGTTGGAAACAAAAGTCGCTCGCCGTGCAAATGCAGTGTTATTGGCCTTCTATTTGTTTCCTTTAGAAGCCTGGTACTCTCTAAGACGCGACTGTCTATGATGAAGATTCCAGCATGGTTGGTGCAGCTGTCATAATAACATTCCTGGTAAGCCTTCTTGTGTCAAGAGATCCATTATCGCCGGACGGACACCATTTCCTGTTCGGGCGTGGCCTTCGAGCCCGCTCCTTGCGAACGACTTCGCCATTACGCTAGCGAACGATTCGGCGCAGCAGCGACCCGAAAATCTTCCGATGTGAAGCTTACGGGACGCATCGTGAGCGATCCAAGTTTTCGCATTCTCGAATTCTCCTCGTGGCGAAGACTTCAACTCCAGCGCACGCAGCTAAACCGTGACAATATGACGCTTTTCTGTCATCGCCGCGGTGTTGGCAGTGAGTCTAGTGGGCGCTGCTGACGACCATCGTTCATGCACTAAGGCCAACAAGTGCGAACGCCCACACTCTTTTTTTTTACAGAAATCTCAGAGCTACCTACAACATCCGCTCGATGTTTGTGTCTCCGTTCGGCACTGAACGAAGCTTTGTGAACGACAAAGGTTACGTAGCTGTCTTCACAATCAAAGAAAACTAGTTCACAAAAGTTGATCGCTAATGGCGCCCCAAGTGCTTTCTTGGTCGTCGTAGTACGTGTTGGAGCCGTTTGCGTAAAAGTAAACGATCTGAGCGTCGCCTTCTTCTCCCAACTCGTGAGTCTGCTGCTGCTGATCGGTCGACCCTGTCACTGTCCGCGACTCGAGACCGAACTTGTCGATCCAGAACTGGATTTCGTGATCGAGGTTGGAGTTGTCCGCGTGGCGCCGATGAAAATCGGGCGCATGTACAGCGTGTCGGTGGTGACGATCTTCTCATCCACGATAGTCGTACGCATACAGGTGCCCTGTTGCCAAAGCGAGAGGCTCATCTTGCCCCATCGGAACTTGTCTCCCGGCGCGATGTTCTGGTACCCTTCCTTGATTTGGTTGTCGTTGACGCCCTGCACCACGGCGATACCGAAGCCAGACACTGCACCAGTGACGGAGGCCACCGAACCAACCGTGCTGGCCACAGCTGCCGTCGCGGTGGTTAGAGCGTTGGTGGAGACCCTGAAGACCGACACGATCCCGTTAGCAGCAAGGACGGACGCAACCGTGACCGCGCCGGTACTGCCAATGACTACGGCGGCGGCACCAATGACGGAGACGACGATGCCCGCGAGCTTGAGCGCGGCCTCGTCGGGGCCGATCTTGCACGTCCAGTGGTCGTTGGTGTTGTTGACGATGGAGAGGTATGAGCCCATTGCGAAAGGAAGCGGTGATGGCGGTGGTGACAGGCGAATGAAAGCGTTGTTGCGGTCTGTAGTTCTGGTGAGCAGCAGCTTCCCGGATTCCATGCGGCGTTGCGATGTCAAGTGTCTGCCATTGCGTCGGCGCGAAAGAGCGCCAAGGAGCTCCATCTGCCGTCAATGCTCGTCACTTTCGTCGACAGGGTAATTGCTGTTGTTGACTTAACAAAACTTACGATTCGAATTCGCGGGATCCCAAAACCGTCCCCGATTTCGAATTGCAACAGCAACTTAACTGCCCGATCCCAAAATTCGAATTCGGTGGATCCCAAATTCGAATTCCGATCCCAAAATCCGTTTTTTGCCTGAAAAAATCATTTTGTCGACTTAATCCCTGCGGCTGTCATTGCTCCATTGTCAAGGGTGTATCAGCACCATGTTCGCCATCTCTCGCTGCGCGCGCTCGCCTCGCCTGGTGCGATGCTTCAGCACCTACAAGCCCGACATCGAGGCCGTCAAGAAGCTCCGTGCCGAGTCTCAGGCGCCGCTGAAGGACGTGCGCAACGCGCTGGCCGCTACCAACGGAGACTTTCCCGCCGCATTCGAATGGTTGCGCAAGAAGGGCATCGCGTCGGCCAGCAAGAAGGCGGGGCGCGCCACTGCCGAGGGCCTTGTGGGCGTCAGTGTGGCCGCCGACGGTCTGCGTGCCGCCATGGTGGAGATCAACAGCGAGACGGACTTTGTGGCCATGAACGACAAGTTCCAGGCGCTTGTGAGCAACATCGCGGACGCGGTGGCAGCCACCGACGCAGCGACAGGAGTGATCCAATTGCCGGCCGACCAGCTGGCTCTCGTCGATGTTGACGGCGCCTCCGTGGCCCAAAAGGTGCCCGAACTCGTGGGCGTCGTGGGCGAGAACGTTGTCGCCAAACGGGCCGTGCACTTCCAGCTGGAGGACGGCACCATCTGCAGCTACCTGCACAACGCGGCGGCTCCAGGACTTGGCCGCGCCGGCGCTCTGGTGGCTCTGCAGTTCCCAGCCAAGACGGCCACGCCGGAACAGGTCACTGGTGTGAAGGAGATTGGACACCGACTCGCCATGCACATTGTGGCGGCCAAGCCCCGATTCCTCTCGCGAGAAGTGGTGCCCGAGGAGATAGTAGAGAAGGAGCGCGCGTTCCTGGCCGACCAGGTAAAGGACTCGGGCAAGCCGGCGCACATTGTCGCCAAGATGACCGAGGGACGGCTGAACAAGTTCTTTGGCGAGTTCACGCTGCTGGAGCAGGACCACTTTATCGAGGAGGGCAACCCCAAGGTGGGCAAGTTCGTGGACGAGCAGGCGAAGAAGCTGGGCCTGGACCTGAAGGTGGCTGCGTACGAGCGCTTCGGCGTCGGTGAGAGTAAGGAGGAGGAGGCGTAAGTGTGTCGAGCGGGTGATAGAACAGCGAGGGTTCGCACGTGGACTTGGTTGATAGTAGAGCAGCTAGAGCCGCCAACTGCCACAAGCAGCGGACGGCCGAGGGTAGTAGAGGAAAAAGTCAATGCTTCCTGCAACAAAAACACTTCATGTATTCTGCTTCTATGTCGTTTGCACACAGGGGAGACGTGATGTAGATTACGTTGGTGTGTGTGTGTGGTAGAATGGCATTTACAGAGTCAGCTCGAGGCTTCTTAGTACATGAAGACGGGGTTGTCCACCGTGATGACGCGCGTCTCCTTCTCGAGGGCCTCGCGCACGATCTTGGGCAGACCAAAGAGCCCCATGTGGCTCACGCCGTCCAGGAACTTGAGCGGCTTGCTGACACGCGACTCGATCAGCGTGTTGGTGATGGCGATGCGGCGCTCGCGGATATCCGTGACGGCGGTCTCGCCATCATGGTCGACGTTGGTGGCCATGTTGAAGGCCCAGATGCAGCCGAAGGACGGGATGTCCACCGAGTAGGGCACCACCGTGTTGAAGGACGTCTTGAGCGTGCTGTAGATGGCCGAGAAGCACTCGTTCCAGTTGTACACAGCGCCAGGGCCCGACTGGGTGACCATGAATCCGCCCTTGTTGAGCTTGGTCTGGGCGTACTTGTAAAACTCCTCCGTGTACAGCACGTAGCCCGGGCCAGCCTCGATGGGGTCGGCGATGTCCATGATGATGACGTCAAAGGTACCGTCGTACTGCTTAAGGAAGGCGTGGGCGTCCGTGTAGTGCACCTCGAGACGCGGGTCCTCGAAGGCGCCGTCGGCCCACTCGGGCATCTCCTTCCGGCACATGTTGCACACCAGCTCGTCGATGTCGACCATCACGACCTTCTCGACCGACTTGTGCTTGAGCACCTCGCGGGCCGTGGCGAACTCGCCGCCGCCGCCGATGTAGACAGTCTTGGGGTTCGGGTGGGCCAGCAGCGCCGGGTGCACGAGCGTCTCGTGGTAGATGGACTCGTCCTTCTTGGCCGACTGGGTCTTGCCGTCCAGCACGAGCGTCTTGCCGAACGAGTGCGTCTCGATGATCTGCATGGTCTGGAACTTGGACTTGGCCTCGAACGTGATCGTCTTGAGCGCCGCCGACAGGTACAAGTCCTCGGTCAGAGCCTCCTTGTACCAGAACGACTTCTCCATCGGAGCCAGCTCCGCCTGCTCGGTGGCGATCGCCTCTTTCTTCTGCTCGGCCATGGTCTCTTGACGGTTGGCAATCGACGAAATGGCTCATCCAACGGATGAGCGACAACCATCAGCTTTTTAGAAATAGTATGGTTAAAATTAGAAATAGTACGGTTAGATTTAGAGCCTGTTTTGATTTTGCCACACGATGCGCCGCTCGAGTCGGCGGCGTCAAGACGATGCCGGCGCAGCGCCCAAGCGGCAAAAACTTGCCCAGATCGAGAGCGAGCAGGAAGAAACTACTGAGTGGAGCTCGTTTCTGAGGGAGAAATGCCTTTCCAGCCGTCCCGAGACTTTTTCGCCGTCGTCGAGCTGGCCCACGAGCTGCAGCCTGAAACTCCATGCGGTGAGGGCGATTGCCATCAACTAGGACGCTGCGGGTTCTAATGAAGGTGACTCCCTTTACAGAGGCGTTTGTGAGCACTTTAGGACTTCGACTGTGTGGCCCATTCGACCTGTTGGCTACGACGGACAAGAAGCTCACGCTGAACAAGCCGCTGCATCTTCACGGTCGATTCTTCTTTGACCCGCCCGAGGTGACGACCGTCATGGCGGATACTGAGAGTGATGTGGGGCAGCACTGGGGATACTTGAGGTTGGAGAGAGGGAGCAATGTCTTGCTTTGGTTGGTTTTGTTGGTCGCTGATGGTGTTTTGAATGAATTCAGAGACGCCCCGGACGAAGCGCCGACGTATGTTGTCCAGGCCGCGAACAGTCACGAGTGCAAGTTCAATATCGTCGGGAGTAATCTTCTCCAAGTACTGGAGTCGCGAGTGAAAGCTCGGCGGTCGACTCTTGGGAAAGGCAATTCTGATGAACTGCTCCGGAAGATCGAGGCTCATCGCAGTAGCACCAGTGACGACTATGAAGCAACAGCCCGACGCAAGAGAGCCAAGGACATCGTCGCGGAGTCGCTACATGGGTTGGGAATTGTAGTCCCGGTGAACGCCAAAACCAACACGGGATATCGTGAGCTTCCTACGACTGGAGAAGACCTTGAAGACCTGCTACGACAAGTGAAAAGCGAAGCAGGAAGCAGGCCGGCTCGTCAAGCGCGCAAACGTTTGAGCGAACTCATCACCCGAGCCACAATTGCCAGCGACGAATGCGATTTTGGCACCGGCTTGCTGCTCGGTCTCGACGTGTTCACCGCTGGACCCACCCTTGAGGTTTGTATCCGCAGTTTGCACCAACTTATCTCTCCACTACCGACTAATAAGTCTCAATTTCTGTTGGATATCTTCAGAAAGAGGCTTTACAATTGCTGCGCGTGGCGTACATGTTGCTACGACGAGCAGAGTTCTACAAGATTGCGTCGGGACACTGCAAATTCCGCTCGCAGGACGATGCTAATGCTCCCATTTGCTGCATTGTGTCAGCAAACTCGGACCAAAAGGCTGCCAGCAAACAGCTCAAAGAGTCGACCGTTGACCTCCCTGCATCCATTTGCTCGAGCAAGTAAAGCAGCAAAGCGTTCGAGATCCTACCCGCGTCATTGGAATGTAATCCCGAAGTGTCATTGCGAATGGCGACTGTGGTGATACAGTACTGCTATGCTGGCTGTAGAATGGAAGCAGATGATCTCAAGACAACTTCTGGTTTGTACAATTGGTCGACTGACTCAATAAAGATGAGGAAGCAGATCCCGTGAAGAAAGTATGGGCATAACGACATCGCCGATTGCTTTTTGCGTGCACTTGCTGGAAGGAGTCATTCTACAACTACCGGCCAAGTCGAACACTCGCAGAATGAGTTACCGCCAGCTTCTATTCGCTGCAGCGTTCTCTCTCGCAATTCAATTTGCGCATGCTTTCGAGATCGGTTCCCCCATCGGCATGGGTGCTGGCACTGTTGGCGGTGGTGACGTCTCCCAGTCTATCCCAACACCACCAAAGAGTTGGAGGCCCTTCTAAGGGACTCAGAAGCACACGTGATCGTATTGACAAAGACTTTCGACTTCCGCGGACTACAGGGCAACACGACCGCTGACGGTTGCCGCCCCGACTACATGCGCAGATGCATCGCTCTCGACAACGGTTTTAAGAGTCAGGATGTTATCCTCAAGGGCGGCGCACTAAACAACACCGGTGGCTGCACCAGCGGCACGAGTGTGAAAGTTACCTACGACAACGCGGCCATGAATCGCCTCAATGTGAAAGGCAACAAGACCATCCGTGGCGTGGGCACCAGCGGAGTCATCATGGGCAAAGGTCTCGCGCTGAACGGCGACAACATCATTGTTCAGAACGTCCACATCACTGAGCTCAACGCGCATCTCGTATGGGGAGGCGATGCCATCACCATCCAGGGGACCACGGACGGCACGGTGCCACTCAAGCACATTTGGCTCGACCACGTGAAGATTTCTCGCATCGGTCGACAATTCCTGGCTGTTGACAAGGCTGGGGCGTCCACGATGACGATCAGCAACTGCGACTTTGACGGCCGAACGGAGTACTCCAAGACCTGCGACGGCCACCACTACTGGGCTTTCCTCCTGGATGGCAAGCACACTGGCATCAGCATGATCAACAACTACATCCACTCCATGTCTGGTCGCCTTCCGAAAGCTGGTGGCGAAGGCGTCCAAGTGGTCACCCACATTGCCAACAACTACTTCGAGGACAACTCCTACCACTCGATGGAGCTGAGTGTTAACTCGTACGTACTCGCCGAGGGCAACTACTTCAAGAACGTGACGAAGCCACTGTATGACGGCGACGACCCCGACGTTGGTGGGGGCTACGAAGGCGCCATCTACGTCGAGACTGGTGACGACGAGTGCTCCACCAATTTGGGTCGCTTGTGCGAAGAGAACGTGCTGGAAGACAGCGGGCCGCTCGGCTCGTTCAACGGCACGGACGTGATTGAGATGGTGAAGAAGCACCCCACGATTGCTCGCTACAAACCGCAGCAAGCGCAGCAGTTGAAGCTGGCGGCTGGCAACTTTGGCGTCGGGGCACTGAACTAAGTCGGAATCCCGAGACTGTGTGGAGTGGGATAATAAGACAGGAAAATAATTGGTTTGCCTACAAGCTTGGGATCCAAGAGGAAGTCGTCCAAAGTTTAAGTGTGCAAGCAAGACAAACCACAAGGGAAAATCAATTTCTTTCTTCCACGGCTGAGAAAGCTTTCGCCATGTGTTGGATTACTTGTGCTAAGCCAAGTATATCTCTACACGGCATGCTGCTTGATCGGATCCCAACCCGGGGAGACGAAGTATTCGTCCAAAGCCTTCAACTTCGCCAGTTGCTCAGTTGAGAATTTCAACGTCGCTGCCTCCAAGTTGCTTTTGATGCGATCCTTCTTGACTGACTTCGGCAACGGGATAAAGCCCTTCGCTAGGCACCAGGCGATCATCACCTGCGCTTGAGTTGCATTCAACTCGTTCGCGATCTCGATAACCACGGGATCATCCATCTTCTCCGCGCGGGCCAGAGGCGAGTACGCCTCCAGCAAGATGCCTTGGCTTTCACAGTATTTGACAGTGTCGGGGCGAGCCAGCCACGGATGCAACTCAATCTGGTTCACGGCCGGCTTGACGCGCCAAGTCGTGGCCAACTTCTTGAGGTGCTCCTCACCGTAGTTGGACACGCCGATGTCGCGAACAATTCCTTCGGCTTGCATGTCTTCAAGAGCCTTCCAGGCTTCTGCACGGGTGTTGGCATCACATGGCGCATGCAGTAGATACAAGTCGATGTATCCGAGACCGAGTTTGCGGTTGCTCTCACGGACGCCGTCCACCACTCTCTGGTAAGACCAAGGCTGGTGAGCAGTGGTGGACCAAGGGATCCAGGAGATCTCATAGTACTTGCTGGTGACGAAGATCTCGTCGCGGGGAATTCCAGAGTCGCGGACGGCTCTGCCCACGTCGCTTTCGTTCTCGTACGCAGTTGCCGTGTCGATGTGCCGGTAGCCGAGCTGGAGTGCAGTCAGAACCGACGTGTATGTTTCAGCGCCTGATTCGCTTTGGAAGACGCCCAACGCCAACGTTGGAATGGAGTGGCCGCTCGGGAGAGGCTTGGACTCGACGTATGCAGCCATGGGGGTGAGGTGAGGAATGCTGGTCTTGCGCGGAGGAAAACTTTTAGATAATGAAACCTGGTGAGAGCAACGAATACATCCAAGACTCTACTGGGAAGACCACCGTCATCGAGAGAGATTACGATGGCACTTCGGCGCTGAGGCTTTCTGTCTGGGACTTTGTCGACATGTACCTTGTACAGGCAGTGGCTTTGAATACCCCTCGTCCTCCATAATCACCGTGATTATGAAGGACAAAGGAAACAAGCTTCCCCTGGTCTACCCCAGCTTCTTCGCCGTATTTGCTCGTGTCGAAGGTTTCCTCACGAGAAATGTCAGAGTCATGCACAGCTCTGTCGACGTCGTTTTCGTTGCCGTAGGAGATTTCAACTAACGTAGTTTCAGTACATATGGCATACAAACACCAAGTCACTCAAATCCATGTGCATTTCCGATTCTGCACGAAAAGCTGAGAACGAAGCAACGAATATGGTAAGCAGAGTGGCCTTCCTTCTCTCTCTACGACGTCTAATCCCCCTCTGTCCCCCTGTAGGCCAACACGCTCGCCCCGTACCTCAGCGCCATCCGCAGCTCGCTGGACTCGGCGCTGTGTCTGCGCAACTTTCCGTCGCAGACGGTGGAGCGTCACAACAAGCCAGAAGTGGAGCTGCAGTGCGTACTATAAGAACTGTATGGGGAAATACAGCAGCAGGATCTAACCACTCGTGCCAGGATGAGCAAGGAGCTGCTGCTGAACCCGGTGCTGATCTGCCGCAACGAGCAGGAGAAGTGTCTGATCGAGCCGAGCATCAACTCGACGCGCGTGAGCATCAGCATCAAAAAGGCGGACGAGATCGAGACCATCCTGAGCCACAAGTTCAACCGCTTTCTCATGCAGAGGGCCGAGCAGTTCATCGTGATGCGACGGGTTCCCGTGGAGGGCTACGACATGAGCTTCCTCATCGTGCACCAGCACCTCGAGAACATGTACAAGCACAAGCTCATCGACTTTGTCATCACCTTCATGGAGGACATCGACAAGGAGATCAGCGAGATGAAGATCTCGCTCAACGCCCGCGGCCGCATCGTCGCCACCGAGTTCATGAAGCAGTTCACCTGAGCTGCTCTATTGCCTGTACTGCCTACTACTACTACTAGTAGTACGTGGCAAGCTTAGACGACGGAGGAAGAAACGAGTTCTCTTGTGAGAGGTAAATAAAAATCTGGTGGACGCTTCGTCTATCGCCGCCGTCGGTCCTAAAAGTACACAGAGAAGGCGTGGGCTCCACTCTTTCCGCACGCTTCGTGCCAGTCTACCGAGTTACATGATGCTGCAATTGGCGTCGCCAGAGCAGTCGGCGTCGTCTCCGCAGGGCTCGAGCTTGCCGATGAAGCACTTGTCCATCATCTTGCGCGCCTTCTTGGTGTGGAATTTCATGTCTCGCGCACAGTCCGGGCCGCCGGCTTTGCGCAGGATGGAGCGCTCGCCGCCCGGGTGGGCCGTGACCAACCCCGTGACGTCGTACACCTGGCCGCTGGACACGAGCCAGCAGCTCTCGAGCGAGCGGTGCAACTTCAGCTCGCACATGCAGAGCTTGTGAACTTTAGAGCAGCGCGCCGGCTCGTCCCCTTGGTCGGTGGTCGAGTTACTGTACTCCAGCGGCGTCTTGTCCTGCTCGAAGATGACGCTCTTGCCCTTGAGGCCGGACGTGGGGCTACCGCCTCGCTTCCTGCCCTCAGGCGCCGTCTGCTGTCCACTAGTGGCGTCTCCTTGTCCTCCAGCAGCCCACAGGCGCTAGGAGCGCACTGCGCGGCATCTGCTCTTGCCTGCTGGTGCTCTTCGTCATTCTCCTCGTACTCGACCTCCAGCTGCGTCTCCTGCACGACCACCGAGGCCTCCGTGCTCAGACCCAGCTCCTCCAAGTCGAACGTCCGCATGCTGGCCAGCAGCTCCGCCTGGTTGTCGCTGTACAGGCCGCTGGATGCTCGGTCCGTAGAGGGTCTCCGAGCGCGCGCGGCAGCCTGCGTCTCCGGCTCGCCCATGCACTTGGGGTAGCACGAGCCCATGGCGCTTGGGGCGGACACTGGCGTTCTGAAGAGCTGCGGCTCGGGGCAGAAGGTCTGGGACGCGCTCATCTCTGCCGTCGCCTTGCCCTTGGGGTGGCTGCGGAGTGGGGCGTGCTGTGTGAGCGCTACGACGTCGCCCACCATGTCCTGAAGCGAGTTTCCTACTGATGGATGGAGTCACGAGCAAGACCAGGAATGAGGCGGCAGTTGAGCTGAGGCTCCGACGACGAGACAAAGCCACGTGCTCATACAAAACCCAAGTCATTTTTCGGCATACATACAACCGCAAGCTGTGACGTGTGCGGCGGGGTGAGAGACCACCAGAACGCACGCTCACCATCGCGTTGCCTTTTTCCTGACCTGTGACGGCGTCGCCGAGGCAAGACGTTCTCGCCTGCTACTCACCATTGCAGCTCCATCGCGTCGCCGCCGAGCGCCAGCCTCGAGCTCTTGGCCGAGTCTCCCACCAAAATGGACGGCGGTGCTCTGCCGGTGGTCCATCGCCCGTCGGCGCGTGGCTCGAGTTGTTGCCATTGGCGCGAGGCGCGTTGCCCCCAGCGGAAGGACTCGCCACGTCAGAGCGGCGCCGAGACGACAAGATGACGCAGCGTTTGATTAGTCGGCGCGAGGTCGGGGCAATCACTTGCCTTGACGTCCAGCGCCTCCTTCCAGACGGTGCCCACCACGTCGGCCAGTGCCTTGACCACCGAGAACTGCGTAGTTGTGATGCTCTTCCGCGGCCGCGTGTCGAGCGCGCAGAGCGTGGCCACCACGACGCCATCGCCCGCTAGCACCGGCACCCCGAAGAAGAACTGCAGGCTGCTGCTCTTCGCGGTCACCACCTTGTAGTTTCGGAAGCGGACATCCAGCTGCGCGTTGCGCACCAGCAGCGGCAAGTTGCGCGTCAGCAGCGAGTGCGCCGAGAAGGACTCTTTGCGCTCGTTGACCAGCACGCCTCCGTCCTCGGAGCGCATGGCCGGGAGGAACCACTGGCGCTCGCCCATGACGACGGTGGTGCAGCCGATGGCTGACTCCATCTCCTTGGCGACCAGGTCGCAGATCAGAGCCACCTCCTCCGACACGGGAGGGGCGTCTTCCTTGTGGAGGTTGTAGCGCACGAGCCACTCCTCTCTCGCGGACTCCATCGGGTGGTTCGGCACAAGCGGCACCTCAGGCGACCGATATGTGAGCGGGTAGCAGCGACGGCCATCCATTTCCGCCAACACACACTTCTCTAGAGGAACTTCTGGGATACGGACGTCTAGACACTGCTGCACGAAATACTGAGCTCCGCGGATGAGTCGCGAGTCCGATCGTTGGGCGGACGCCGTGTCTTGCTGGTGCGACGACGACACGGTAGCGGCCCATTCGTTCTCACTGATGTCGTCCAGCAACACGCCAGCCAAACTGTCGACTTCCTTGCCGAGGTGCCGCAGAAGCGACAGCACAGCGTGACGCCGTTCAGGTCGAGACCGAAGCATTTCGGCGAGGTTGACTCCGAGAGGACTGACGCTGGATTGGATCACCCACGGGGAAAACGTGAACGCCGTCAGCTCTTCAACATTGACAGCCCAAGTGTTCAGGAGCGGCAGACATTTTCGCAGCAGCGGATGAAGCGAATCACGAGCTCCACCCGTTCTCGCTCCATCACTCGTGAACAGGGCTCGCAGACCCAGTGGCCGCACACATGACACAAGTAGGGCTTCCAGATCGTGTTAAACGATCGCTGGCAGTAGGAGCAAAATTCCGCTCGTGATCGCGGAGAAGCAGTGGTCGAGGCCTCTGCGGGTGGATCGAGTATGAGGGCTTGGAAGCCGATGTGTCGCCGTCGAACTAAAAGCTGCTGTCGGGTGAGTCGAGTGAATATGGGGTGGTCTGAGCGAGTTGATGATGCGGAGAGTAGAGCAGGCCGCGGTTCCGTACGCCCTTGCATGGAGTTTGCGCGGTGATGCAGGTTGGTCCAAATACGGGAAGGCGAAACTACCGTCCAAAATGCAAGGGGTATGAATCTACTAACGCCTGCATGCACGTTGGACAAGTAATGTGATGTCAAAAGGCTGTATTCTACAAGCTGTCGGTACTAAACATCGCGAGGAAAAATGCTCTCACGAGGCATCAAGACGCGCCTGAATTTTCTTTGGCTTTCGTCGGCCGAACTTCTTTTCCCACATGGTCGACAACAATTCCGCTAATGTGGTCACGACCGAGTACTGCATCGTCGTGATGTTCTTCCGAGGTTTTGGGTCCACTACGAAAAGAGCAGCGACGATGACTCCGTCGCCCGCCGTAATGGGGACGCCGAAGAAAGATGACACGCCGTCTCCAGCAGTGACCACTCCAAAATGGCGAAAGCGAATGTCCAAGTGAGCGTTCCGCACTAGGAGCGGCTTGTTATCCGACAGCAGCAAGTGAGCGTTGAAGGAATGCTTGCGGTCGAAAGTTGACGTGCCGTTCACGTTGCGCATCGCCGGCAGGAACTGATGTCGGTGTTTACAAATGACACTGACGAGGCCGATGGTCGCTCCCAGCTCCTTCGCCGCCAGATCGCAAATTAGCGCGAGCTCCTCTGTCATCACGTCTTCCGTCTCTAGCCGATACCGTCGGATCCATTTCTCGCGCTCGGCTTCCCTGGTGTGCGATGGCGCTTCTGGAGGCTCTAGAGACGAGTGATAAGTCAGCGGATAGCTACGCCGGCCATCCATTTCCGCCAACACACACTTCTCTAGAGGAACTTCTGGGATACGGACGTCTAGACACTGCTGCACGAAATACTGAGCTCCGCGGATGAGTCGCGAGTCCGATCGTTGGGCGGACGCCGTGTCTTGCTGGTGCGACGACGACACGGTAGCGGCCCATTCGTTCTCACTGATGTCGTCCAGCAACACGCCAGCCAAACTGTCGACTTCCTTGCCGAGGTGCCGCAGAAGCGACAGCACAGCGTGACGCCGTTCAGGTCGAGACCGAAGCATTTCGGCGAGGTTGACTCCGAGAGGACTGACGCTGGATTGGATCACCCACGGGGAAAACGTGAACGCCGTCAGCTCTTCAACATTGACAGCCCAAGTGTTCAGGAGCGGCAGACATTTTTCGCAGCAGCGGATGAAGCGAATCACGAGCTCCACCCGTTCTCGCTCCATCACTCGTGAACAGGGCTCGCAGACCCAGTGGCCGCACACATGACACAAGTAGGGCTTCCAGATTGTGTTAAACGATCGCTGGCAGTAGGAGCAAAATTCCGCTCGTGATCGCGGAGAAGCAGTGGTCGAGGCCTCTGCGGGTGGATCGAGTATGAGGGCTTGGAAGCCGATGTGTCGCCGTCGAACTAAAAGCTGCTGTCGGGTGAGTCGAGTGAATATGGGGTGGTCCGATCTAGTGGAGGCCACCGTGCAACGAGTCAATGCAGGGATGTCTGACCTTGCGGAGCGCATGTGTGTGCTGAAGAGCCCGTGAGGAAGTCTATAGTACCCGTTGGTTTCGCAGTTGCAAGGGGTTTCATGGGACTTTCAGTCGTGGATTTCGCTCGAGGGATTCCGAGCAGGATGAACAACTCGAGAGACCACCCTGTCTTCAGGCGGCTGAATCGCCAGCAGCTCATCACTCGTCGGCGCAGCCTCGGTCTCCAGCCCCTCGTGCTCCACCCCGACTTCGCCAGCTCCCGCAAGTCTCGCTGCAAACACTGTGGCCGACGGTTCAACCCCATCTGGAAAAACTATCTGTGCCATCTCTGCGGTCGGTGGATCTGCGAGCCGTGCTCCAGCGTCGTGGAGCGGGAGCGAGATGTCCTGCTCGTTCGGTTCGTGCGCTGCTGCGTGACGTGCCTCAAGATGCTCAACAAGATCCCGGAGCCGGAGTTGATCATGCCGTACATGGCGGTGCCTTACGTAAGCGCGAGCTCCAATAGCCAACTTGGTCTACACCTTGCAGACGTGCTACGTAAAAGAAGGAGCTCCGTCCGGCAGTGCTGCAGCTTCTCAGCTACCTGGGCCGGCCACTCGGTACCGACGACAAAATCCTCGCCGAGATCCGAGAGGACGAGTGGATGGCAGCGATCGAGACGCTCTCGAGCCCGACGTCGGTGGACTGTGCCAATCGGACCAAGAGCGGCAACCAGAGACGACGTGAAAAGCGACGCAATGGAGACAGCGGCGTCAAGCCTGGCAATTCCGAGTGGGTGCAGTTCCTCGTCCAGCAGTGCTTTGAAGTGTCGCTCTCTGAGTTGTCGCTGGACGAGTGCGTGGTGGCGGAAGCGGACGGCACGAGGACGTACCCGATTTTCTACGACGAGGAGACAGACATGCCCTTCGCACCAGGCACCGCCAACGAAGTCGAGCGAGACGAGTGCATGGTCAAATGCAACTTGCTAGACCGAGGGATCTCTGAGCACAAGGACGTTCAGCTCATCTGCCACCTCGCAGCCAAAGAGCTTGACGCGTTGGCGGGGACGATCACGACCGTCCAAGGCGAGAAGCAGTACGCGCTGACCATCGTCAACGACTCGGTTTGTGTGAGCACCGACCGCTCCAAAAGCTTCTGCGCGCACGCCTTTGCTTGCGGCCAGCCCTTCATGGTGCGGAATACGATGCTCGACGTGCGCTTCCGTAACTTTGCCTGTGTACGGGGCGACACTGAAGCTGCTACCAGTCGAGTTTTGTTCTACTTTGCATTTCCCATCATGGCGCCGAGGACGAACATAGCCATTGCCTTGCTCTGTGTGATGGATCACAAGCCCAGAAAGAGTATCACCACCATGCAGTACACGATCCTCAAGACCCTAGCGGAAACGTTGACGGCGCTGTGGGATAACTAGCGCTCCACGATTAATATATTCGACGCATGCGTCTCCATTTACTGTGGTTGCTCCTGTTGTTGTTCCTTCAATTTTAACTGCTGGTCCTGATAGACCATGAATGGAGTGCGAGGCTTCGGAGCGACGATCGGGAATCCCCGTCGTCCGAAACACTCTTTGAATCGCAACCTACTCGTTAAATGACCACGTTTGATTCGATCGCAGTGTTCTCGGTCGCAACAGTCCTCGCAGAAGTATCGGCTGCTGCATTCCAAGCAGAGGACGTCAGCAGGCCGCCTCCGCCCTTGTGCAGTGCAGTCCGAGCAAAATTGGGCCTCGGTTGTCGTCGGTGGGTCTCGGTTGATTAAAATTCTCTGAGGCAAAATCTTCGCGAGCAAAGCGCGACGCTTGTCTTCCTTTTCTCGCTGCTCTCGCTCCAGCTGTGCCGTCTCTAGCGGGTGCCGCCAAGTACTTTGATTGGTCTCCACATTCCAATAGTACGCAGTGTACGGGGGCTCGTTCAAGTAGCACCGTTGCCAACCCTCACGAAGAAGTGCTGCATCCTCCTCAGCAACCGCAGGGTCCACAGGCTCAGCGGACAGTGTGAAGACCGTCGTTAGCAGTTGGTCTGGATCGCCGACATTTAACAACATACAGGCGCTGCGAACGAGGTCCTCTCGTTGGTCGACGAAATGTTGTTGTTGCCGAAGCCACGCCGTACTGGAGTCAGCGACTTCATACCAACTCTCGTGTAGATCCACCAGGTGCGTGGCACAGTAGACAAGCACCAGTACGGTTGTCCAGATGACGTTGGAGATGTCGTCCTTGGGTGTGGGCACGATGAGGAGACGTTGGTAGGGGATTGACAAACACTTTGCTAGCGCCTTGGACGGCGACCAGCCTTCGCTGGGTTTGACGCTGCGGCAGATCACATCCGCCACTTTCTCGGGGCTGAACGCACTTCCATCGGAGGCTTTAGAGCCAACTCCACGGCGTCTGGACATTTTTCAATAGCAACGTCCAGGTTGTTGCCGGGGTTTCGTTGCGCGACTGAGCAGAATTGAATTTGACTCCATGCAGTCGACACGCTCAGACCACCCCATATTCACTCGACTCACCCGACAGCAGCTTTTAGTTCGACAGCGACACATCGGCTTCCAAGCCCTCATACTCGATCCACCCGCAGAGGCCTCGACCACTGCTTCTCCGCGATCACGAGCGGAATTTTGCTCCTACTGCCAGCGATCGTTTAACACGATCTGGAAGCCCTACTTGTGTCATGTGTGCGGCCACTGGGTCTGCGAGCCCTGTTCACGAGTGATGGAGCGAGAACGGGTGGAGCTCGTGATTCGCTTCATCCGCTGCTGCGAAAAATGTCTGCCGCTCCTGAACACTTGGGCTGTCAATGTTGAAGAGCTGACGGCGTTCACGTTTTCCCCGTGGGTGATCCAATCCAGCGTCAGTCCTCTCGGAGTCAACCTCGCCGAAATGCTTCGGTCTCGACCTGAACGGCGTCACGCTGTGCTGTCGCTTCTGCGGCACCTCGGCAAGGAAGTCGACAGTTTGGCTGGCGTGTTGCTGGACGACATCAGTGAGAACGAATGGGCCGCTACCGTGTCGTCGTCGCACCAGCAAGACACGGCGTCCGCCCAACGATCGGACTCGCGACTCATCCGCGGAGCTCAGTATTTCGTGCAGCAGTGTCTAGACGTCCGTATCCCAGAAGTTCCTCTAGAGAAGTGTGTGTTGGCGGAAATGGATGGCCGTCGCAAGTACCCGCTCACGTATCGGTCGCCTGAAGAGCCGGCAGATGTGCCAAACCACGCCAGAGAAGCCGAACGCGAGGAGTTGATCATGCGATACAAACTCCACCATGAAGACATCTTGACGGAAGAGGTTGCTCTGATCTGTGACTTGGTCGCCAAGGAGCTGGAAGCGAATACGGGTCTCGTCAGCGTCATCCTTGGCGACCAACAATTGTTCATCCCGGCGTTGCGAACATACCAAGGAGTGTCTGTAAACGATCGGAAACACTCGTTCTCGGCGCATTTGCTACTGTCGGACAAGAAACCTTTTCTCGTCCGGAATGCGCCGTTCGACATCCGCTTCCGACACTACAACACCGTCACAGCGAACGAAGGCATCTGTTTCTTCTTCGGGGCCCCTATCCTAGCTGGTGACGATGTTATCATCGCGAATTTGTTTGCAGTCGATCCAAAGCCTAGAAGGAATATCACAACGATGCAGTACTCGGTGGTGACGACACTTGCGGCGGTGTTGTCGACGATCTGGAAAGAATCGTTTCTTCCTGAAGAGGGACCACTAGCCAAAGAGATTGAAGACAGTCCCATCTCCGCTTCGGTGTCCATTTCTAACGAGAGAAATGATTGACATTGATTCCTGTGCGGAGAATGTGGCTTCAACCTCTTGAGCGCAGCATTCCCGACATACGTGGTAAAAATTCTGCCAATGTAGTGCCGGCCCTACACGCTGTTGTCGGGCCACTACCAGGAGAATCGGTTTCACCCGCGGTCAGCATTGCGCCGATCCGTGAATGTCCTCAAACTTGTCAGCATGTTGCTTATTTCAACAAATTGCTTCAAGTGCTGAACAAGTCTACAAAGAGCAGCACGAGGTGTGGTATAAATTCAAGAGGAAGTTCTGTTGCGAGGATAGTGGATTATGCAGATGCAATACCTCGAGCACTTCGCTGCCATCCAGCATTTTGATGTGACGAATTGTCATTTTTGCGCCCATTCCGACGCTGCGTCTCGCCTATGATCCGATCAAAGCGGCGCTGGGCATCAATCTCGCCTTCGTACGGGCCTCCCAAGGAGCTTTGGCACTTTTCATCTCGACGCTTTCCCCATCGACTCCAAACGAAAAACACCGACCCTGTCAGAGCTGCGTCGGATCCTGCAAAGTAGAGCGTGCTCTTCCCGAGACCAGAGCTGTCGTAATCGCACGTGACGAGCTGTACCACACGAAAAAGCTTTGCTCCAAAACCTGTTGCCCAGCAATCAGCCTCATCTGCCGACAGTCTGCTTTCAATTGGCGATACAACGTTGGATCAATCGCGCTTGTGTAGTCCAAGTCCAATGCCCCAGCAACTTCGGTGCCATCGTGTTCATACACCATCCTAGAAGGCAGCTGAACGTGGTCTTCACGAGTTGTTTGCTTCGGGGAATTGTAATGCTGACGAGCTAGTCGGCCTCTCACCACAGCCTGAATCCGAGCTGCTGAGTCTGCTCGCAAAGCCAAATGGGCGGCATATCTGCCGCGAAACGTACGCTGGATGGTGCGTGCCGCCTTCTTGCGGTGAGAGTCTAGTTTTTCAAGTTCCAGCTCATTCAGTCGGTCAAATAGATTCCTCTTCGAGTCGTAGAACTTCTCACTCTGCAGACCAGAGCTAGGGTCTCCCCACGGTAGAGCCATTAACCACTCTACCCATCGAAAAGCCGGCGAAAACTCAGAATCGTTCTCTGAAAACCCCTCAAGCTTGCTAATTTCACGTTCCAACATAGTACGAGCTGGAGTGTTTGAGTCTGCTTTCTGTAGCTGATCGCGCAGCCGCTGAATCGCAACATTCTTGCAGCTAGTTGCTGAGGTTGACGGAAGCTGTGCGAATTTCGGATCCAACAATGGCCCATCGTTTTGTTCACTCTCTAGACGAAGGCTCTTGGCTTTATCCAACAAGTGGTTCACTCTGGGCAAAGGAAAAAGCTCCAATGACCTCTGGAAATATTTTTCGGCCAGACCTTGTTGACCTTGGCGAAGACATTTCTTGCCCAAGTCACGCGCTAACGCTGCATCGAGAGCCAACTCTTCCTCGCTTTTGTCTGTCGTATGGGATAGACCCATGCCATTCAGCGGGGTTGTCACGACAGATTCTGTTGCGGCTGCCAGTACTGGCGCAGTCACATCACCATTAATATTCTGGGTGGTCAGGAACTGCAGGATCGTTTGTACCTGCGTGCGAAGCTCTTGTAACTCTTGTCCCTGAACGTCTTGCTCAGCCACCTGGATGCGAAGTCGAGCTATCTCAGATCTTAGCTCTTGCAGCTGCTCTTGCGCAGTAGCACTTTCGTGCTCAAGTCTCCAACTGCTTCGACGGGCTACGCGAGCTTCATGACGAAGATACAATACTTCAAGTTCTCGTCGTAATTCTGCCGATTTTACACGATCAAGCAACAACTTCCCACCAGTTTCTTGGTAATCAGCATCGTCCTCTTCTTGATCTTCCTCCTTCATTACAGCACCTGAAGATATCAACTTTCCAATGATCTGAGCTGCAGCAGCTTCCTTGGCTGAGTCATTAGCTGCTTCACACGCGAGTAGCATCGGAGAATGCCCATTGCAATCCTTGCGGTCGATATCAGCATTCGCTGCAATCAAGTATAGCGCACACTCGGCATGAACAAAATTGCAGGCCAAGTGCAGGGGCGAACAACCCTCCAAATCCCTGCAACTCACGCCCAAAAACACGTACTTGTTGGTCACCTCAGAGTCTTCAGCAGTGCTATCGAGTCGCGCATTAGCAGAAAGTAGCAACTCGATACACTCAGCACTACCAGACTGGGCGGCCTCGTGCATGGCGGTTCGGCCACCAATGTGCCGCTTCGTCGAGATACCCCCATACTTCTCTTCGACGTTGTAGAGAGCTGCTGGCACCTGAACCGCCGAAGAACACTCTGCACGAAGTAGCAATCGAGCACAGTCTGCGTTATTGTGAGCACAAGCAACATGCAGTGGTGTTTGCATCGCCCAATCCATCACATCCGGCTCTGCGCCAAACTGCAGCAACAATTCCACCACGTTGTCATTTCCCTGCGCATGCGTGGTGTAACGCTGTCAATCCGTTCAACGGACACGCCTTACGAACCAACTCTCTCTTACCGTCTTGTCCCTCGAGCTGTGCTAAAATCCGCTGGCAGCCAGCGTGCTCCCCACGTCGGCATGCTACATGGAGATCAAATAAGAGATCGTCGGAATCATTTTCTTTGGTATCGGACGAATACGATGGCGCTGGCATCGCCAACTTCGCGAAGGATACACGAGCTCCACTTGACGCTAGCAGTCCCTCAGCCGACTCTCCTAGCAAGCAGAGTATCCTAGCGGTAGTCTCTTTGTATTCTCCCGAAGTCGTGCAAATACTCTTCGAGAAACCATCACTGCTGGTAGCGTAGCGTTCGCAGCATCAATCCGGTCGACACTCATCACAAAGGCAGCGTCTGGATCCTTCTCATCGTCGTTTCCAACAATCACAGCCACAGCTCCAGCGCGTTGCGCTCGTGTAATTTTCTCTGAAACGAACACGATCCTCTCTGCAGCAGAGCGATAGCTCCTCTCAACTCTTGAGCGTTTCTCAAGGACTCGTCCGCAAGTATCGGATCGCACTGCACAAGTCTCCCAGAAAACGACGTGCCAACAGCTGCTAAGCAAAAGTCTGCCAGTGGAGCAAAGCAAACTTCGTAGGACGAGGCACTCGTCGCCCACTGCACGAACGCTAACGGTGGCGGCTGGGTTTCAGCTGGAGCCACGCGGACGTGTTCTTCCTGGGGATCTGCGTCTTGCGGTTCAGCTTCAGCGACGGGATTACTCGTCTGCGGTTCCAGCAGCTTGATAATAGACGACGTGGTGCTCTTGATGGCCTTCCAGCCCCGCCCGCTCTGCTCTGCCTCGTACTGCTGTCTCTGCAGCCTCAGACACTCGTCTGCCACCATCTCGGCCTCTTTCTGGGGCAGAATCTCCAGCACCAACGACCCGTTCTTGACCGACGGCGGATACTTTTGAAGAGCTCTCTCACGTCCTTCAGACACATCATGACGCATGGAATCTTGAGGGTCTCGACGTGGCTCTTGTCCTTCTCTTCCAGGTCTTCAGGGGACTCCCCATCGTGAAGGTGGCCAGAGGCTCCTCCCTCGTGTTGTTGGCCAGGATCATGGCCACCGCCCCCGCTCTCTGCAGCAGTCGAGCCTTGTGCCCGAAGGCGCAGCCGCCTCGTACGACCAGCGCGATGGCTCCGTTGAGCTCCGACGTGTTCTTGAGCTCCGGTTGGTCGGCGCGAGGCGGATCCGCACAGGCGAGTCGGGTCTTGAGCATTTGAGGAGATCGCGACCCGAAGGTGGCCAGAGGACACACGCGACGCCCGAGGCTGCCGTCCCAGGACACGAACGCGAACGTCTGCGAGCACGTCGGCGTGTCCATTGCCATTGCCAGCGAGGATGCTAGTCAACGAGTGCGACCTTTCCGTGGATTTGCAAGATACTTGGAGCCATCGCTCGAATGCTTACGCCTTCATGGCGTGCGCTGCGTCTTCATTCTTGGATTGACCAGCGCCGTGAGCATGGCGTACAAGAACACGAATCTGATGCCCATGCACGAGGACGGCACGGTGCTGCATCTCGGTGTCAAGAGCGGGCAAGGTCAGTAGTTGGTGACGATCTGTTCGTGGTTGAAAGCTGACGTTGGAAGTGATTTCAGTGGCCAACCGCATCGTGTCGGTGGGGAGTCTCAGTCGGGCCCAGTTGCTGGCGCAGCTGCTGGATGGCGGCAACTTCGACACGTACGCGTCGGCAAGGGGATTTACCGCCTTCACCGGCGATATGAATGGCGTCCGAGTGTCCATTGTCGCCACAGGAATGGTATGGTCATCGTTGTCAAACTCGTTTCCGCACACCACGAGGCGATCTCACGCATGCTGCTTGCAGGGCGTCCCCAACATGGACTTCGTGGTGCGGGAGACCAGAGCCATTGTCGACGGTCCGATGGTCATCATCCGGTAAGCTCTTCCGGTTCTTTTGCTCCGATACGCACGAACTCATCGGTGGTAGTCGCAAGGTTCGGGACCTGCGGCGGTATTCGCAAGGAAGTGGCGCCGGGCAGCATCGTTGTCAGCGGCAAGGGCTCCGTCATGGTCACGAGAGACCCCGACGCGTTCTTTGCAGATGCCACGGGAGACTGCTACAAAATCTCTCGCGTGATGCCGTCGTCCCCAGCGCTGTCCAAAGCGGTGCGTTCCGTATACCGTGCGAGCGGCGCGCGGGCAAACTCATCAGGCTTGGATTGGATGTCTATGGTGCATGCAGCTTGTTGCAGCGATGAAGAGTCAGCTCGACGCTTTACGCTGCGACCCCACCGTCGCGGCCAGCAGCGAGCGAGCCGCACTCGACGTCTTCGACGGGCTCAACGCCACGGCCTGCTCCTTCTACAGCTCGCAAGGTCGCCAAGACTCGGCTTTCGACGACCGCAACGAAAACATAGTGAAGAGCCTCATCGAAACTCACTCCGACCTGCACACTCTCGAGATGGAGACCTTCCACCTGTAGGCTTGACTGCAACTAGAGGGGTTGTTGGTTGTTGGGGGTGACTAACTGGCAGCCATATTCGTGTAGACTTGATCTGGCCCAACGCAGCCGCGGCGGATCCATCCGAGCCACAGCCGCCGTCTTGGTGGTCGCCAATCGACTCACAGGCCAAGTGGTGCACGCGGATCTGCTCAAGGCGCTGGAACGCTTCTGGGGCCGAGTCGTGCTCGAGGTTATTGCTGCGGCGTCGCTCGAGTGAGAAGAGTGTAGCCATCAGACCAATCTTGCTTTTTGAATGCCAATTCGATCATTTCGCACATTCGTGAAGAAGTTGGTGAAGCTGCAGACGACCATGAGCGACGATGGGAAGCACAAGCGCTGGTTTCCGCTCGAGTCCAACCCGGACGTCATGAACGCGTACGTGGCCAAGATGGGCTTCCCCACGGCCCAGTACAGCTTCTGCGACGTGCTCAGCACGGAGGACTGGGCGCTCGAGATGGTGCCGACCCCCGCCGTGGGGGTCATCATGCTCTTCCCCATCAAGCCGCACGTAAGACAAGAGAAACAAAACATTTGATTCTTTTGCAGGGAAGTCATAACTAAAATGTTGCTATCAGACGGAGGAGGCAGACAAGCAGGAGGCTGCGAGGATCGAGAAGGAGGGCCAGACCGTCTCGCCCAACGTCTACTACATGAAGCAGACTGTCGGCAATGCATGCGGAACCGTCGGCATTTTGCACGCCATTGGCAACATGCGCCACCTGATTCAGCTCAGTGCGTTGGAGTTGCTTTTAGTGGGTCGATAAGGTCCTGCTCATTGTAGTACTCTCTTTGTTGCGCAGCCCCGGGAAGTTACTTGGACAAGTTCTTTGCCAACACCAAGAGCAAGAAGCCGGATGAGATCGCGCAGTACCTTGAAGACGACGACGAGGTTAGTGTGGGGTAGACACGCTAGCTTTTTCTTAAACGATATTGATGCAGTGGTTGTGCTTTAAAGCTCGAGGAGACGCACGGCAGTGCGGCGGAGGCCGGTCAATCGGAGGTATGGAGTGTGATGTTGTAGTGATTCGGAACTTCATTTGAACGTTATTGATGTGCGTAGCAATTGGAGAGTGTGGACGACCCGATCAACACCCACTTCGTTTGCTTCAGGTATTGTCCAGCCCTTCCTTCTAGCAATTCTGCTTGTCTAATTGTCTTCGTAGTTGTGTGGACAACCACCTGTATGAACTGGATGGCAGAAAGAAGGGACCAATCAACCATGGCCCTTCCAGCCCGGAAACCGTTCTCCAGGTGCGCTGAGTATCATATGTCGTTTTGGAGACAGCGCTGTCTCTTATGTGAATTCTGCGCAGGACGCCTGTAAGGTTGTCAAGAAGTTTATGGAGCGAGACGAAGGCGAGGTGCGCTTTACTATCCTGGCTCTGGCGAAGACACCGACTGAGTAAAGTCGAATGCCCAACGCACAGCGTTGAGCCGCCTATTACGGTCGTTTCAGCTAAGCCAACGGCAATGAAGAATGCGAAGAGCGCAAGATGCACGATGCCTCTTGCCCTCATTTATCTTCGACTAACTGTCCGACCTTTCGCTTGATTGAATAGCTGATAGCAGGATGAACTGCACATGCAGCTCAAGGAACTCCACCCTAAATTCCAGGGATCCAAAGTGGTGGAGATGTTGCAGAGGTTTAGCTGTCGTGATCAGCACTCTTGCAAGCACTGCGACGATCGGTGCTGCTACCGATTCGCTCGATCTCTACGTTTCTCCAAGTGGCAACGACTCGGCTGATGGAAGTATTGCTACCCCGTTCCAGACACTGGCGCGCGCACAGCAAGAGGTCCGCGCTAACAACAAGCTGATCTCAATTCCCATTAATGTCTTCCTCAGAGCTGGTCGCTACGAGCTGCTGACAACGTTTGATTTTACGGAGGACGACTCGGGCAGCTCCAGTACTGCACCGGTCACCTACCAAGCATACTGCAACGCAGCTGAGGAAGCTGCAGCCATTTCTACGCGTGGATTCCCGTATCGCTCTGGATTGGGCATTCCCCGCGACTCCTTTGGAATGGCGTCGGAAATGTCAATGCGTGGCAAGGTCCTGCTGATCCATTCGCCCAGATGGGTGTCAATCTCAGCGCCAACTCGCTATCGGTAGTCGCGTCGCCGGCGCAGGATGTCGGGACCGACGCTGGCGCTGTGTGTGTGACAAAAGTTTTGGGGTAGGCCACACGTGCTACGTGAGTGGCCCGATAGCGACGTGTGTGCATGGTTGCATGGTTTCTTGCCGAAGTCACATTGCCAGGAAAGTTTATACGGAGGCATTTTATGCAGAGTTTTCGCACTTGTTCGGCAAGGACTTGAAGAAAGAGGAGGACTGCGTGGAAATTTGCTCTCTATCTTGCCGAGGGTGTGAGGAGGTGGAAATCTCAGGATCCAAACTGGTTGCTCCGGGGATTTGGCGTGGACGCTGGACGGATCGATTACAGTGGCAAATTCAATGGGAGGTACTAAAGCGCTAAACATCTTCCGTGCAGACTTGTCCTCGATTTTACCAGGTTTGGCGGCTGGTGTCGTTCCGACGAAGCCAGAGGATTTTGCCACGTTCACAACATTGTACGTCGACGGCGTTCGCCTTCCTCGCGCAGGGTTTCCGGATTGCCTCGTGGATGTGTCTTCCAGTACACAAGATTTCAACTGCTCTTACGCGGCGGCACAAATTCTGGATACTCAAGTTGTCTACAATGCAACGACGTTTTCCAGTCGTGCTTCAACGTGGACAGGAGTTAGTGATATCACGCTAGAACTTCGACCACAACGTACACATCCAGCGAGCGTGCGATACTCGTTGGAAGGAGTCTACCCTTCGGCCTCAACGCTAACAATCCAAGCGGGAGGTTCAGAGCTTGACTACGACGTTTTCTCACGTGGGCCAAATACTTCGTGGTCTTCATCTACGGATGTTCTCGACCCGGCGATTCGCGTGGAAAATATTCGTGAAGAGCTGAATTCGCCTGGTGAATGGTTCTTTGATGCGACCCACAGAGTCCTTTATTTGATCCCATTGAACTCGTCTGATTCAGCGGCATCGCTCTCAACAAGCACCTTCGAGATTCCTGTACTTCACCAACTGCTGCGAGTAAGCGGCTCCAGAGAGAACCACTACGTTCTACCGACACACGCTCACACAACGCTAAACGAGACGATGTCACAGACCAATATGTTCAATTTGCGTTTTCGCTTCCTCAAGTTCAGCGGGACCCAGCTTCACCACCTAAACGTGTGTAAGTTTTAGGGTCTGCCAACATGTGATGATCTTTGGAAATGGTAGCTAACAAACCGTCCTGCAGATGAACGTATTCCGGGATCAGCGTGGCCGATGACTCGCGTTGCAGCCATCTACATAGAGTCTGTGGAGAACGTCACCATCGAACATTGTAGTTTTGATACGATCGGTGGGAATGCTGTGATGGTCTCTGGAGAGAACACCAACGTCCAACTTGTGAACAACAACGTCTCGTTCATAGGCGGTAGTGGCATTGCGATTCTTGCACGTCGTGGCTTCCAGTACAATTCCTTCCACACACCAGTACTATCACACCTGCTGGTGTCGCGTGAAGTCAATATTTCGTTCAACCAAGTGCATCACTTTGGGCGACAAGTGGCGCACTCTACGGCGATCATGGTAGTCGGCGGACTTCAAAACGTTATAGAGGGCAACTTAGTATTTGGCATCCCCAATGGTCCAGCAAGCGCTAGTCGTCCACTTTACTCTGCAGCAGCGTACCATGTTGTAAATGCAAATGGGGCAAACTATCAAGATGGAACGCCGCTGGTTAGACCAATAACGAATCTTGGGGAGGAGGCAATTCCTCTTTCGTTTGCGGAGGTTTTGTCAACTCAGTACGAGGTGACAGTCCCGTTGATTGGGTTCGATATCGCTACTGTGGCAAAACTTGTTGGTGCACCGGAGTGTTTCTCCGGAAGTGGTCGTGCTGACTCACTCTACGGCGAACTGACCGCGTTTACATACATGAATTGTTCCGGCTGCTGCTCGGTTCACGATAATCACGCGCTGATCCGAGTCAATGGATCCGGTGTCGATTGGGCCGACGCTACCTCTCGAGAAATCGTTGTGCTTCCTGAAGATGCCATCGAACTTGCTGCAGACTCGTCGGCGTATTTCAACTCGATCGTGGACGTGTATCTAGGCTTCCACGTGGTGACTCCGAACCAAATTCTTGATCTTTCGACCTTCGCCAAGTGGCAAATTCTCACGAGAAGTTGCGAGTACGCTGAGCAAGCGTACCAGGAAACGTGCAGCGGGCCTTGTGTAAACAACGACGGATGCGGAAACTCCAATGCTGCGCTGCAACAAGCTCTTGGAACTACTCTTGCGTGCACTAGCGGGTACGAATCGGACCCCGCATCGATGGTTTGTTCAGGGCCTTTCGAAGCGAGCAGCGACTGCGATGGATCAGGTGTGACCAAAGCTCACCTGTACTACAACTGCAAAATCGATTGCTTCGCCACGACATGTACCTGACAGCACAGAGTCTACGAAAGAACTACTGAACAAGCCGTCGTAACTCCAATTTTTCAACATGTTCACTTGTTCCCTTCACGCATGCGCCACGAGACCCAAGCATCCTCGCTGGCGCCTCTGAATGCTTACACCAACTAACTCGTGGCCAGCTTTCTAAAAGGCTCCTTCAGCCTATGATCCCTTCTTTCTTCATGCTATCACGCGCCAACTTGTCCCGCATGTGTATCTCAAATATGCCAGCACGCACTCTGCTTGCTCGAGGTTTCATCACACATTGGACAGCGACGACGGCCGTCCAACGAAGCTAAAGCCATCGAAGTCATTCGGTCGATCGGTCTTGGCCATCATCACGCTCGGCTCGCGGTCGCGTGCTGTGATCTCGTTCATGTTGCGAGGCGCATAATGCGTGTCCAACTTGCCAACGCCGGGGTTGAACGGAGGCTGCATCTTGCGCTCCAGCAGTTCCGGCCAGTCGATGCTGTCAAAGAACGGGTGGGTTAACACCTCATCGGCACCACGTGGGCCACTACCAAGACGCATCATCGGGTCGCGAGTAAGCAGCTGCAAATACGCACACAAAGGATTAGGAGCCAAAGAAGCCAACCAAAAGACAAAACGCCTCTCTCACGTACCCCGTTGATCAAGGAAATCGCAGCGTCCGAGAAACTGGGCGAGAACGTAACCCAGTCCTGTTTGAGAATGGTCTGGAACATGATGTCTCGGTTGCGGTGGTAGTAAGGCGGCTTCCCGCCAATCATTTCGTACAGCAAAATGCCGAACGACCACCAGTCGGCAGCCTTACCGTAAGTTCGGCCCTTCAGCAGCTCGGGGCAATGTACGCAGCTGTGCCGCAGAACGTCGTTGCACCCTTCAGCCCCGAAACACCAACCTTGGACAGACCGAAATCCGTGATTCGCACGTGACCGTCGTGATCCATCAGCACGTTCTCCAGCTTCGCATCACGGTAAATGATGTTAGCACTGTGGAGGTGGGCAATGGCCGCGGCAACCTCGGCAGCGTAGAATCGAGCCCACTCCTCGGGGAATTTGCGGCGACGGCGTAAGTGCGTTGCCAAAGAGCCGCCGCTGAGGTAGTCCATGACAAGATACAGCTTCGACTCGCTCTGGAAAGCGTAGTGCAGCTTGACAACAAACGGATGGGAAATCTCAGTCAGAATCTTCCGCTCCGCCATCGTTGTATTGACGAGGCCCGACGAGACCACTTGCTGTTTCTTCAATACTTTCATGGCGTAGCACTCGCCCTGGTGTGGGGCCGTCACCTTCCGGCACAAGAAGACCTTACCAAAGCCACCTTGGCCCACGACCTTCATCAGTTCGAAGTCCTTGTCCGACACGGCCGGTCGATCACTACCAGATCCATTGCCACTACTAGAATTCGAGCCGCGGCTTGACTTCGGAACGGGCTTCGGTAAGTAATACGTTGGTTTGATTTTGCCAGTTTCGCTGTTCTTGTTCCCATTCTTGCCTTCGTCAGCACCGCCAGACACATCGCTTGACTCGTCACCGTCCGTTTCGCCTATCACAATGATGTTGGAAGCACGACGAGGGCGACTAATCGGCTTCGTAGCCGTCTTTCGCCTTCTAAGCTCGCCTCGGAGGTGCTTTACGACAGCAGTCATACCAGGTTGATCCGGGTTTGCTCCAATAAAAGCAAACGCGGGATCTTCCGCTTTCTCCAGCGTCTTGGGGGTATTGTCAGCCTCCTGAGACGGCATGAATCCTAACGAAAGGCACACACAATTCACGCGGGCCTGGGATTCCACGATCTGCGCGCCAAGAGGCTCGTAAGATGCCTCCCAGTTAATCGAACGGCGTCCAAGAAGTTCGAGGATTCCAGGAGACTCGTTATGGTCGATCTCGTGCTTCGACTCGATCAAAGAGATGCGGTGGATCTTCTCGCGAGCGCTGAGCTCATATGTCTCGAGGATGGACTTGACAAGCGCGCCACCGCGAGCGTACGCGATGATAGAGACTTGGCCCTTGCATTTGGTGATAAAGTTGTCCCACACAAAAGAACATGCTCCTTGGGAGTGGAAGAGTTGGGGACGGGAACCTCGCGCTCGAATCCTCCGGCCTCGTACACAACAGCAGTGTTCGAGAACGGATTGCACACCACAATACCGTAACCTTCATCTTGAGCGCGACTGAAGTAAGGCGTCATGGACCATTTGTGGTCAATCGTTAGCTTGGTATCTTCGGTATCCTGCTTCCAAAGACCAAGCGGACCCGAGTCGGACAGGAACAAAATAATCTTCTTCGCTGAAGCATAAGCCATGGAGCTGTAGAACCGACAGCGCACTGGAGAATCAGCCGAAGGGACAAACTGAGGTTGGAAATCCAGCTCTCTCTCCATGAAGTTGTAGATATCTTTCTTATCGGTGCGTTCGCTCATACGGATGGATGGGTTCGCATTATGCTTCAGCTTCGGAAGTTCCACAGGCTCTGGCTCGTCGAACGCAGAAATTCCACGCGTGTCAAGTTCCAGAGAGTCCGCAGAGCTCTTCCGCTCTCGGTTCTCTGGCTCTTCCTCAGTTGCCTTGTCCTCCTCCTGTTCATTATCATCATCACTATCCTTTGGCTTTTCCTCGCCTTTATCGTAGACATCTGAAGGCGGCTTTGTGGGGAGATTCGAGTCATCCTCACTCTCGTCGTCACTGCTCGACTCCATCGCAAGCATTGCAGTCGTCTTACGACGCCCCATGCCAGCCATCAGTAGTCCAGCCGAAGATCGGGAAGATGACCGCACCGGTACAGGTGCAGGCTTCGGTTCTGCCTTGGACTCTTCCTCTTCAGAATCGCTGAACGATGTGAAGCTGTGCTTTTGGGTTCGGGTGCTACAACTCCCCAGTTTGGTTTGAGCGAATCCTTCTTGGCCTTCGGTGGCGTAGGAGGGGCAACCACAGGCGATGGAATGTCTCGAGAGACGTGAGGCGATGACTCTGGCGAATCGCTCGATTCATCGTCGCTTTGTGGACGCACGGGGAATCGAGGTGGAGTTGTCTTGTGTTTTTCTTTATCTGCGTTGGCCTTCTCGTCCTCCTCATCGGAGTCTGGATAAGCAACTGTGGCTGTTTTGTCAGCAGCTTCCACTTCATTGAGAGTATCTGCGATATCCTGATCAAATCTAGCAGAAGTGTTATCATAGTCAGCGTCGTGTTGAAGTGGTTGATCAGAAGACCCCTAGTCAAACGGTTAGGATATGTGCCGTCCTTATCGCCGATATCCACCCCATCAGGAGTTTGCATGACTGCAAGGAGAAGTGTCCTGGCACCTTCCGACAGCGCCTCCAGTTCGTCAAACGGTGTCGTCTCCTCTTCCAGATCGTCTTCGCGTCCATCGATATCATCTTCATCGTTGTCCAATTGGGCATTTGTCGTCCGCCGTTCGCCAACAGTTGTGCCCCGCAAGTTGAAGCCGCATGCGCCGCAGAAGCGAGATCCTGTGAGGACGGCATTACAGTTTGGACATCGCTTCTTCTCCACCTCAGGCTCTTCCTCTACTGCGTTTAGCTTGTGCAACGCGTTCATCCATTTATTGCGTTCACGGTCATTGTCGGCATACACATAGTACGGAACCTGCTCGTTAGTCATGAACATGAAACCAAAAGGCTCGCCATCCCACTTCTGCACGTCTTCCACAAGCACCTCGGCAAGTGCCTTGCCCTTTGAGTTATTGGCCATATCATAATCCGAGTAGTAGGAGATCGTGTTTCCGCGCAAGATGAAGTAACGCTTTTTCCAGCTCTTTCGCTTGTGACCCTGTTTCGTTAGATACCCTGCGCATGCCACTGGCTCCGGTATGTTGGCTGTGGATTTCTTTACCGTGGAAAGCCACTTCTGCTGCTCCCCACCAGTATCTGCAATCACGTAAAACACGTTTCCAGTTACCGTCTGGAACATCAAGCCATTCGCTTCGCCGTCCCATGGCGCCACAGACCGTATTTCCACTTCAGCCATCGCTGACTGGTTCTCGCGGTATGCCTGCTGATCGGCGTAGTGGCGCAACGACGTACCATTCAAAACGTAATACGCCATTCGCTGGCTCGGCACTAAATGCCCACGCTTCGTCAGATATCCTTCGCAACTCACTTCCTCAGTCTCCACCATGAAATCCTTTAGCGCGCGCAGCCACTTGGACCTCTCCGCCTCGGACGATGCGTACACGTAGTAGGGATTTGCTTCGTCGTATAGAACATGAACCCGTGCGCTTCACCCGACCACGTGGCCACTTTTTCCACCGTCACAGCGCCGTACTTCTTGCCTTTATCCTCGCTTGAATAGTATTCCAGCACATTCCCTCGCAGCGTGAAGTACCTCGTCTTCCAGTTTGTAAACAAGTGTCCTCGCTTCGTCAGGTATCCTTCGCATCTGATCTCCGTGGGGTTCCTTCGGGGATTGTCATCCGTGACTCCTTCTCTCCACGTGTCAGCATGAATGTCTCTCGACTAAACAAACTGCGCCTGGAAACGGATCGGCGACTGCTGGCATTCACTGGCGCTGTCTGGCTGAATCCGCCGTCGGTGTACGGGCTGGCGCTGGCCGAAGGATTAAAGCTGGGGGTGGCCGTGGTAGCGTAGGATGACGCGTACGACGGCGTACCGTAGGGCTTGGAGCTGGGTCCCAGCGAGTGGCCGTGGTAGCCGCTGCTTTCTGCGGGGTCGTGCATCTCCAAGTTTGGGTTGGACACGGGGCGAGGCATGTTGTAGGCACTGCCACCGCTGTTGGGTGCGGCGGGGATCTGCGGCGGGTGCTGCGGCGGAGGCGGGGGCGGCGCGCGGGTGAAGATGCCGCTGCGGGACGATGTGCGCGGCATGCGCGTCTGGTCCGAGCCCGCGCGCGACGGTTGAGGTCCGCCGAGGCGGAGGACGACGAGCGGCGGATGGACTCGCGCAGAGCGTAGGAGGTGGGCGACGTCACCAGGATGTCATCCTCGAATTGCTGGAGGTTCTGCGGAGACTGGTCGGCGCTCATTGCGGCATCGACCTGTGGTCCAAGGCGCGTTCCTAAGTAGCACAGCAACAAACAGCACACACACAGAGTGGTGGTAAGCACAAGACCAAACAACACGAGGCGGCTCGTGTTAGGGAGACAGCCCCTCGCACGTGAGTAAGTGTCCAACCCGGCCCAGGAGAGGGATCCTGTCCTCGCTGTGGCTAGCATTACGGCGTTGAGGGATCTTCCTGAAGCGCCGAGGCACGCCAAGAGAGAGAGAGAGAGAAGGGGGGAGATGGCCGCCTACCTGCTATAATGGAGTGTCTTCCTGCCGCGTGGCCGTCCGGGAGTCGCAGTATCCGCTCGGGGAGTGAAGCAGTGTCGCTCGGCCTCCTTCTCTGTCGGCTTCGCTGTCGAGCCTTCGAGGGGGCTGACTTTGTTGTCTGTTCGCAGAATCCTCCAATCCTCTTAACAACAATATTCAGTATCTTTCAAATACGGCATGCAAACAGCAAGACGGTTAGTCGAAATTTAACATCATGACTGAAGAGAGGTAGGTAAGAATGGAAAATGCTTTCTTTGTCGTTGAAACAGAGCCAACTTCGACGTTGACCGTCGCGCTGGCAACCATGCTGCAGACCCACGAGGAAGAAGATTGCGAAGAAGACTTTAGCACCGTCCTGCAAAAGCGATCACGGCGATACTTTTACCTCCGACTTGTCCACAGCAACCACGCAGCCAATGTCAAGCTGTGACTAAGAAACACTACTTGCATCCGCGGTGCTGCGCTGCTCACTTGACGATCTGCTCTGATTCCAAGCTCAAGATGGTGTCTGCTCGGAGCGCATCGACTGGACCATCGAACTGGAGACGCTCGTGGGCTTGTCGTACGTGGCCTAGGTACAAGAAAGGATCGGCGCTCGACCTGGTGCGCGACTACGATTGCGTCCCGTGCAGGGCCTATGAGGAGGGCATGAACTCGCTGATGCCCAGGTAGCCGCCCGACGCGGACAAGGACCTGGTGTGGGCCAAGCTTCGCAATGTATGCGTCGTCGGCATGCCGAAAATGCTGCACGTGGACGTTCGGATGCGCACGGATGCCTTGACTGCGGTCCGCAGCGCAAGGCTAGGCCCCTGCCGCCCGACATGCGGAACGTGCATCTACGGCATCGAGCACTGCTTGCACATCGAAGGCCTGCGCTACCAGATGACGCAGTTCCCAGCACTAACGACGAGCGGGGAGGTGTACACCGAGTGGATGCTGTAGCTGCTGCTCGAGAGAGACCGAGCTGGTCACGTCGGCAGTGAAGATCAACAGAAACTCACTTGCGCTGCGCTGCGCATGCTGCAGCCTGCTAAGACACGGCTACTCGGCGGAACCATCGATCAATGTAAGAGCTACTTTGATTCGACACGAGAGACTCCTGTGAGTGGATCGTCGTGCGTGCTCTTCACGACTACCGCCCGCACGCGTGTATGTAGCTTTCCGTTGCATGCTGCCTGGCCATGCGGTGATTACAGGGGACGCACTAGGGAGCCGCCATTTAGGACTTCTCTGGAACAGTCCGCGGACTCACGCAGGACATTGCTTAAACAGGCCTCGACTACCAACCATGCAGCAGATACGCTGGTATGGCACACAAGAAGGAGGCGCGTGCTCTTCTGCCAAGGGTGGCCTCGCGTTCGGCGCGAGCTATCTCATGTGATACATATATTGTCTGCAAGTCTCCACCGCAGGAGCTGCGGGGCCTTCTCGGAGGCAGCGCTATCGACGCCATGAAAGCGGCGGCCTAAAGGTGTCACCTCATCGAAACTGACCCAACACAAACAGCGATGCAAGCGCAACCAATGTTGTGTTAAATAACAGCGAGCGGAATGGTATGGTACACTTTTCGTCGGTCTGGCAGGAGGGAGCTTCGTCTACAAGGTTCGCTGTAGCTTGAAGGGGACGGCACCCGGCTCAGGGTCGAGTCGGCAGCAGTTTGAAACAAACTTTTGTTGGCGTCCTGCTCTGCTTTCACGCCGTCTTGCCCGCGTTGCCGTTGAGACTGTCCGTGATGAAGCTGCTCGGCGGCAAGGTCGGTACGGCGGCGCTGGATGCTCGATAGCCGTCGAGTTTGCCCGGCATGAGGAAGCTGATGGGCGGCAGTCGCGTGCCAGTTGCAGACGGTGGCGGCAGTGGTGTCCGTACTGACGGCGGCGGGTACTGCGCATTCCGAACCGCGTCCGACGCGTTCTGGTCGTAGCCAAAGCGGCTGAGCGGCGACACGGCCGAGCCGTTGGGGAACGCCGCCTCGAGCGACGTGATGGAGTGCAGACTATGCCGACGCGCGCTGGCGCCGCCCACGCCGAGGCTGCCGAGCTTGGCGCGCCGCGCGACGCTGACCATGCGGTGCTTGCGGTCGCTCTTGCGCTGGTGCTCGTTCTGGCGGTCGCGATGGAAATGGCAGAGCGTGTGCAGCTGGCCGTTGCGCTTGGTGGCGCGGGGTTGGAGCACTTGCCGGACTTGTACTTGCACAGCAGTTGCTGCTGCTCCCGCGGGGCGAGGTCACGGAGCACGCGGCGGCGTAGCCGCTGGCGACGTCGTCCTGGTTCATGGAGAGCTAGCTGGCTGGAGAAGTTCCTGCGCCGATGGTGAGAGTGCGTGTGACTTTTTCGGCTGCTGCCTTGGCGATCTACGTGGGGCGGCCAGCTGGGGGCTGCGAAAGCGGGAGGGGTTTGGCTGCCGCTGCAAGAAGCAAAGTGACCGCCGCGGCGGAGACTGCCGAGCGGAGACTGCCGAGCCAACCACCGGCGCCCGTGAATGTGGCGAGTGCGTTGCAGCATGTGGCAAGCGCGGGTTCTGGTTGGCGCTGCGGTGTCTCTGGACTTTGTCGGGCATTGCTCCGACTTGGTGTGTAGACGGTTGAAGGGCAACGCTCAACCAAGCACCGCGAAAACGTAGTTAAAACCGCTCGAACCGTCCGCAGTTTGGCCGAGACGGATGCAGAGTTTGCACGGTGCTACCGCGCGAGGACCTCAGGCGCGGGCCAGGACTTGTTGGTCTCGGAGAAAAAGTACAGTGTTCACACCGAGCGGCAGCGTTGCCTCCGAGCCTTCTGGCCAGCATGTGCCATGCCTCGTGACATCGCCCCAAAGAGAAGACGTTTGTAGTTTCTGGGAAGCGCTTTCCGACGCAGGCAGGGTGGAAGGAGAGCCGCTGAAACGCGCCACTGATTCCTTCCGGCTTCGGTTGGCTCGGCAGGAGCTCGGCGCTGGTGCACGACGCCCCCAAAGTACCACAGCGTAAGCAAACGTGATTGGCACTGCCCGTTCGCATTGAGGAAACATGGCTCTTTTGCCGAGGTCGGACGGTGTCACCGCAGCGGCAGTCAGCTTCGTCACGTACAGACCTCGCTCCGAGCGTGGATGGCATCGAGACTTGACTTGGCCAAGTACCATAGCATGCCGCGGATTCTTAGTCTCGACCAGAAAACGAACGGCATCGTTTCTTTCGCGGTCAGGTTCGGAGCTGCAACTCGCTGCGATTGTTCGGCCACAACGTTCGTTAGTGGAAAGCTGCAGCAGCAGCGTCGCGTTGCAGCTTTTCGCTGGCAATGGACTCTGGGAATCCGTGGACGGTTATCCGTCTTCTGTACGGATGCCGGTGTGGTGGCGGTGGGGTGCCGATCTCTGCGAGCACTTCAAGTCCGTGAGGAAGCGGCCTTGCCGTGACCTGCGGCGATGACTTGATGCCGCGAACGCTGGCCCCTCCGCCGCTCTACCGACCCAGCCGCCCGTGACTACGAGCACGCATGACGGGCCGTAGAATGGTCATGTGGACGAACGCGCGTCCTGGGATGTGATTTGGTGCCACCGGCCACCGGCACCTTGCATCGCCCGCCAACACGAGGCATTTGGCGAGCCCGCTCCCTGCCCGGGGCCTTATAGCCGCTGGCTGGATTTTCGGCATCGGCGACCGAGCTTGTCGTAACGCCGACAAGCGTTGTGGGCTCGGAGCTCGAGCTGCTCGCCGCCATGGGATCCCGCTGCTGCGGCTCGCGAACGTCGCGGTGACTCCGGGTGCCGCTTCGTCGTCTTGGTAGTCGCCAGGCAACTACTGCAGCCCGTCCTCAGGGAAACGCCGCCGCTCGTGCATCGCGCGTCGACCGTTGCGTTGGGCCCAGTTAAAGCGAGGTTGCCCGTTGCCGCCATCTGGCAATGCGAATAAGATTGGCGTGTGAGCAGGCCGTTACTGCAGTTTGACCAGTTAAGTTTGCAACCAGACTTGCGACGGAGCCTCCATGGCTGAGAAGCGCGGGCCCTGATATCATCAGTCATGGCTCTAACAACGCCGCCGCCAGCATGACGATGCTGGCGTGGGGTGATCCGTCCGTTGCTGGGCAGTTCTGGCTGAGCTGTCGATCGGATGAAGCATTGTCGATTCGGTCGTAGACGAAGTTTGCGCTGACGTGCATCAAGGACGTGGTCTCGACGCTTGCCTGTCGTGCCGTCCCAGTCTGAAGTACACAGCTGAGACCACCTGCACTGGCAGCGATAGATGTGTACGGCACCCGCCCACTACGACGCCGTCCAGATCGAGGCCGACTCGCGCCAGCAGCTTCAGTCAATACTGACGCTGGTTGCAGGCTGCAGACCGAACGACCACTTGCTTTGCCGTTGGTCTGCTGCTTCCAGAGGAATCGTACGACAAGAAACAACTTGCCAGCAAAACCCTCAGATGACGGAGTTGTTATATTAACTTATGAGCTTCCGCAACAAACGAACCCTGAGCTACGGGGTAAGGCCGTCGGCGGCTTCGTCCATTGGGATGCTGTTCTCCAAGCGCGCTCTCATCTCGGCCGCTAGCGCGCTGATGTTCTCTATTGACGGCGTCGGGGCGGGCGTTCCCGCACCAACGCTGCTCTCCGCGCCATCCAGCACGTCGAACCGAGCTACCAGCGGCCGGTGGTCCGACACCATGCGCCAGTAGTCCACGAGCTCCTGCTCGTCGCTCAGTAGCACAGGAGACTGGACATGACTCCAGTCGTGGCCAAACTGCGGCCTCTTCAGTCTGGCCACGTCGGGCAGGCGCCTCGGCAAGAGCTGGCAGTCCACGGGCTTGAGTTGCAGCCTCGGCTCGTTGATTTTTTCTTCCACCACCTTAACCGCCGAAGACGGCATTGTATGGAGTGTATCCTGCAACTTGGCGCCAAAGATAAAGTCGACGCCGACCTCTCTGTTGTTGTGGTTGCAGTGCGTGATCCGGGCTTCCCTTCCGTTCAGGTGCGCAAACATGCTGGCGAAGCCGTGCTTGGTCACCAGTCTGTACACTGGATCGTTGTAGTCGTTGAAGTCTCCGCAGAGCAGCACCGGCACGTGGTGCAGCTCCTGTCGGGCAATGTACTTGCGCACGGCCGTGAGCACGCGGTCGATCTGGTTGAGCCTCAGGCTGGCGTACATTTGGTTGTGAGGGAACGTCAAGTGTGAGTTGACCACCAGAAAACTGCGCTGGCTCAGTGGCGCGTGGCGGTTCCACTTGGTGGCCACGTGCAACAGCAGCGCCACGCGGTCGCCGGCCTCCTCGACGAGGTCGACGTTCTCCACGTAATGCAGCTCCAGCTTGCGCTTGTCCACAAAGACGGCCAGTCCGTCCTGCTTGTCCCCCGGCCGCTTGACACTGTGCAGGTAGTGGGTCGGGTGGAAGGCATGGCGGAAGGCGCGCTGGTACTCGCGGTTGAACCAGAACTCTTGTAGACACACGATGTCGCTCTGCTCGCGCTTGACGCAGTCGATGGCCGCTTGGGCGCGCGCCAGGAAGGCCGCCCTGTCGTCGCTCTCCAGGCGGCCGCCGTGGCGGAAGTAGCACGGCGCTAGCAGGTTGAAGGTCAACAGCGACAGCGACCGCGGGGCAGTAGCAGCATGGAGGCTCTTGACGAGCATCGAGAAGGAGCAAGTATGCGGCTGGGGTGCATTTATTAGGGTGTACCTAGTTTAGACGCAGAAAACGGCCAACAGTGACGTGTTCGCTCAAACTGACGAACTGCAGCTTTCACCTCGGCTTGGCGTACGGATGCAGCGTCTGTCGGTAGGAAGTCACGTGGTGCAGCGCCTGCAGCAGCTCCTCCTGTGCTTGCTCGGCCTCTACAAGCGCCTGGGCGACGTACTGCTGTTTCCACCGCTGGAATCCCCATCGCAAAAGCACCAGGGCCACTTTGTCCGCGAATGCGCGTGCGTTGGCACCGCGTTGGTCCTGCAGTCGTCTCTTGCAGTCGGAAACCAAGGCGCAAGCAAAGATTGCGGCACTGTCTGCCGTCGGAGACAGAAGTTCTGGGGCGAGTCTGAGCTTGGGGAGACTCGAGTCAATAACGGAGACGTTGCTTGCACTTTCACGAACCACTGCCAAAGCGAGAACTTGGCGAGTACTGCGTGGTGTCGACGCAGGTGGCGCAATAGTCGACGGGTGCAGAGCGCGCGCTGCTTGTGGCTGCGGATATGGAGCCTCCACTTGCTGAAAACGGTCGAGAGAAGACGACGGCGGTCCGCAGCGTCTTGGCATTCCAACGCAACACTCATCAGCTTGGCCTCGAGCAGAGTTGATGTGGTCTCGACGGTCAGACATCTCCAGCGGTGCCAGCAGTGAAGAATCAGCCGACGTTCCCAAGCGCGGTGTAGCATGCGAAGAGAGCACAAAGCCGCCGCTCTGGTGCATCTGCTGTGCTTGGTCACGCTTTGCCACTTGCACAACGCTCGCAGCTGCACCTTTATTCTGTTTGTCGACTCCATGGCAGCAATAGCCCCCTTTTGACGTTCACGCAAAGCAAGGACCGACGCCCAGCTCGCCCAACAGACCTGAACAAGTCTCTCGTTTCGTCGCCGCACGTGGCCTTTAACTCTTTGCCGATTCCGGGCAAACCCTCCCCATGCACTGAGAGTTCGTCGTTTAAGCCACAGTGTAGCGCACGTACGAATCGCGCTTGCCGTCCGCACCGATGCGTCCAATTCTACCCTCTCCATGTCCGCAGCCGCTCTAAGCTTAACTGTTGCCAGTGTCCAAACACTTAACGCTCGCCGCTTGTAGTGACGAGCAACCACCGTCAATCGTGCTTCCAGGGCATGAATTTGAACGATGGGGCGTCTCCACGCAGCAAACGCTCTTGCCACGCGCGACCTCAATCTAGACAGCAGCAAGCAAAAAGGTTTTTCGCTGCTAACGATGTTTGTCGTTGACGAAGTGTGTTGTTCTGCTGCCCAAGCAGTGCAGAGCGCAAAAGTACGAGCTCATGCTTTTCCTCGAGTGCAGTCAGTTGTTCATCGCGCTCCGCTGCTGTGTTCTCCCAGTGCGTTATTCGCTGTGTATGAAGCAAGCCGTTCATGCACCGCGTGTGAGATCTCCACTGCGCCCATGCACCTTGAAGCGTGTGTCGGATGGCACAGGCAATCAACCTGTCAAGAAGCAAATATTTTACGTTCCTCGAATGCTGCGAGGCAAGAACCCAAGCCATCCAGATCCGTCGTGTGCGGCGAGAGGACCATATCGTTTGCTGCCTGTATATCTTCTGCCGGAGGATGGCGCGCTGTTGTGTGGTGAAATGCCATCCTAGCAGACAGCGCAGTATACGGCGCCTATGAGATCGCGTGCGTGCAAGTCGAACGGTAGTTTTAGTCTTGGATTTACCTTTCACGTGAAGCGCCCAAAGCCGAAAGCAACGGCCGCGAAGAGCAACGCTTGTTTTCCGCTGCAAAAGAAAAGCTGCTCGACGCATCAACTGAGCTTCTCGGTGTCGCTGGCGAGAATTATGCGCGGAAAACGCAGTTGCTGCTATTAAGGATTGGTGTCGGATCACGTCATGGTGATGCTGCCGAAGCGCAGCAAGTCCTCTCCGCAAGTGCCACAGCTCTCGTATCCTCAGCAAACGATAAAAGTTGTCCTCAACCGTTTGTATCCAGCTCGTCCATCGCTTCCACTGATAAAATCCGTCGGCAGTTAGTCCCAGGTGCATTCTGCCAAAACCAGCCTTCAATTGTGACCTTTTAAATTGATCTGATCAACCAAATCGTACCAGGACTTCCATGTGGATTGTACAAGACGAAGTTTGCGGCGCTGTGCGAGGGCAGTCGTTTGCTCGTTAATATTCTTTCGACGCTGTTTGCTTAATATTTTCCAGCGAGCAAAATGGGCTTCAAGACAGGGGCGTTGCCACGAAAGGAACTTTGCCGCTGCAATAGCTTTTGCACTTGTCGCTCGCTGGTGGTCTAGCTGGTGTTGAGTCGTCTCCAGCTGCTGTCGGTGTTTTATTTCCAAAGACCAAAGCTTCCACTGACCGAATGCAAGCCGAACCTCGCGTGCCAGTTGCCGTCTCACGACTAGAAACAACGCTAGCTGAAGACGGTTGTGCAGCTCTACAGTTTCCTTCCACCGCTGAAAGTAATGCCCTATCGTTGCTTCAATCCATTCGCTCAAACCTTCCCAAAGACGTTGACGCAAACGCTTAATTACCCGAACATGGTTGCTCCACGTTGAGAACGCCACGTATTGACACCTCTTCCTGTGGTGTCGAATTGCAACGCTTTCCTTGAATGATATCACGGACGAATACAATGCTGATTCAGCTTCGGTTCGGGATGTCACTTTCCATGCGTGTTTCCAGTGATTCCAACACCGGCGTAGGAGAAATGTTTTCCAAATCACTGCAACCCGACGAACACCGTCCAGCCTCAGAGAACGGACTCGCTGCAGCATCACAAGCTTTCGCCATGCAGAAGCTTTTAAGTGTAAAGAGACGAGGTCCCCAGTCGTTCAACATGGCATTGCCGACGAACGTGCAATATCCATGCAGCCCACGTGATCGACAACAATTGCCGACAGTGCTTTTCCTGGATCTGGTGCAAACGTTTGCATACTTTCTTCTTGCGTTCAACAATTGCTTTCCAGGAGACAAAAAAACCTTCGTTCTTTGTCGGCTCGGATCTCCGCTGCCAGCGCCATTACACGAATTTCTGAACGCCTCAAGAGCTCGGCACTAATGATGTCTCGCTCGAAGAGGATTTTCCGTTGGACCCACCGGTTCCAGCGCCTGAATCTACTTCTTTCAATTGATACCCGACGATTATGCAGTAGACGACGCAGCATTTGACGCTGTTTCGTGAGCGGTGAACACGTTATATGCTTTAGCCACTGCCGAAATGCGCCGCGAAGAGATTTGTATCGGCGATTTTCTTCAAAAAGTTCAATGCGTCTTCGTTGTCGACTCGATTCAACAGCAAACAACCTCCATTTCTGAAGGGCTTTTCGTTGAGCGGTAGCGAGTCCGATAGCCGTCGTCAAGCGCCTTTGGTTACGATGAGCCCTGGAAGAAGCTTTCTCCAGTATAGCGGTGGAAAGTGTTCCTCTTGCCCAATGAAGCCACCGAATGCGAAGGATTCGGAGATTTCGCCACCGGGTAATTCGTCGTAACGCAGCACATCTTTGGCTCATGACCGCCGAATGTCGATGCCATTCTTTTAGACACCTTATTAGCAGGACACGGATTGTTTTGACCCGTAACGCAGATACAATTGTTTTTCGTGTGCTCGACTTCGTCTCCAGTGAGTTTGCCACGACATCAAAACTGACGATAATATCGTACGCTGTAGTGAACTCTCTAGACCAGACAGAACTCTTTGGTGTTGGAGACGCCGCTCCTTGTACCGTGTCAAAACAAACCTAATCCACCGACGCCATACTCGTGCTAAGAGGTCACTCTCTGCTTCCTCGCGCCTCCTACGCGCCTTGAAAGCATAATCATGGTTTCGTCTCCAGTGTTGAAAAGCACGTCGCTGCCATTTCATAACGACCTGCCTCAAAACTTGTCCGAACCAATTTGCCCTCTGTCGTCTTATAGAGGTCCACTGTCGCCAAGTGCCGAAACATGATCGCTGAAAGTGTCGAGCCATTCTCAGCCGAGATTTCTGTGCGCATCTTGCCTCCAATTTGTAAATCCGTCCCGTAACACAAAATGTTCTCGAGTCAGTTGGTACTGGTTCAATCGGCGCCATCGCTCAGTTCGTTTATTGTTGAACTCGATCCAGGCTCGGACGGAAGCTTGCAGTGCTTTGAGACGTCTACGACGTAGCAGCTTCCTTAAGGCATTTCGTCGAGATTCCTGGGTCTTCATTCGTCGAGCCCAAAGGTGAATGCCGCACGAAGACGCTGTTCGTGCTTTCGATCAGCCATGAGGAGAGCGCACGTCAGCTGATACTTTAAGGCAATTTTCCTGGTCCTTCTCGTGTCCTCGTGATAAGCAGCCTGCGTTGCCTCAGCCTGCTGGTTGACTTGCCACATTGCCACGTGAGCTATCGCTTTATGCTCGTCAATCACTGATTGGATGCGCAGTCGTAGCCAGCCTTTGAGTAGGTGGTCCCGCCGCTGTTTTGCTATTAACCCACGAAGTCGAAGTCTCCGTTGTCGCTTGAGCCGAAGGAAACCAATAAATGACTTGCAGTAGTTTATCCTCAATGACTCGCGACGTCGTTGCTGCCATGTTGCCACCATTTTCGCTATTCGCATTGACCGCTCGAACACACGCTTCCAATACACAAAAACTTTACGGAGCAACCGCCGTTGGTGCTGAAGTTTCTGGAACTTCAACGCCATTGCAAGCAGTTGACGAGAACGATTCACCTCGCATCGCAACTTTGTCAACGCTCGATACTTAGACTCCCGTCTTTTAAAGCCTTCCAGTTTTTGCATCTGCAGCTCGGTGAAGCGCTTCTGTCGTTGCTGTTCTCGCATGAACTGGTTGTGCAGCTCGCTAGCAGCCGAAGCCTGCACTTCTGATCGCAGATTTTTTCCTCTTCCATCGCAGAATGGGCCGCCTTGAGAACTTCAGCCCATTCGAACGCCGCCGTCTGGGAACATCGCAGACGGAAAGACATAAACCCGATATACAGAAGTGTTTTCACCTTCCTCGAAACGAGGCGACGCAAAAACCCTTTTCGATACCGCTGAATTCGTGTCCGGGACTTCCAAGCGGCAAAGCGCGAACGTAACAATCGGTGTGAGACTGCATGACGAAAGCTCCGCTCTTTGCGCTGCTGACGAACTAATCGTTCCCAACTCCTCCATACCTTTCGAAGGAGCTGCCACCGACAAAACCGCGCTATGCCATTTGTGCGTATTGATTCGATATCGCCGTAATCTCCTGGCTCGCTCCAAAGAGTGTTCTGGAGGTCTTGCGACACAGGATGGCAAAAGTGTTTCCACTTTTCAAGGCCTCGTCTCAAGGACCTCCATCGACCTCTCTCTGCAAATTGTTAAATACGCTTCGAAGCTGTCGTCGCCGCAGAGACACATCGTGCAAAGCGCGGAAGGCAGACCGTTGAATTCGATCATGGCTCCTCCGGTTCATTAAATGTATCACCAACGCTGTATATCGTTGCTGTTGCTTGACAGTTTGTTGGTGAAGTGACTCGAACTCCACCCACCGTTGGGCATCGCGGCTGTGTGACCGCTGCATTGCTTGGTCAGCTACACCTTTGTTCAGCTCGATGATTGTCAGTAAATCCTTCACCTTGGATTGGCATGCTGCCAGCTCAGACGCCCGAGCATCCGACGTCTGTAGAGCTCGCGACAGCTGCCACTTGAGTTTCCGTCGCTCTTGCTCGAGTTCATGGAGCACAGCTTCTTTCACATACACACACGACTCGCCTTCATCGGTCATACCGCGGTGGATACTAAACTAAGTCGACGACTCGTCGGCTCAAATACATTTAGAAGCGATGCTATAGTGTGCGCCAGCGCCACGTTGGACGAGCTGCTTTTCCACCTCCGAGTTTCCCTTAGCGTTCTCAAAATGTGCTAGTGCAGTCATCCCGTCGTTGTCTTTTGAATTTACAGTAGGATTCAGACAGATCACTTTCGAATTAGTTCCAGCGTTGTAAGTGCCTGCTAATGCTATTCTGTTGTTAATGCAGCTAACTAGCCGAGCGCCGGCGCTACGCGGCGGTGGGTTATGGTTGGATGCAGCTGTGTGGACCGCCCGCCTCCGCTACGCTCCGGCGGGATGATGTAGCTTTTCACACGAATTAGTAAGTAGTGCAATCTAAAACGTATATGCGGAAAAAACACATGGAAATTGCCATGCCATTTGTCCAACATAAAGCTAGGTTCTAGTTCGTAGTGGCAAGCTACTACATCTAGCCTAGAAATGCAACTCGACTCCTAATCAAAAATCTGCGTGTACACGATGTTTCTCGTGTACACTCCTCCGTCCGGATCTACCAACTCTTGGTACTCAATCAACGCCTTGAACTTGCTTCGGGAGGTCACGCAAGACAACGCCACATACAACTGGCCATATGAACAGCAAGGGAAGCCAAGAACAGCCCCAAGTTTAACACCGTCTAACCTTGGGCCTTGTTAATCGTCATGGTGAATGCTGGTTGCACAGGGAACTGTTTTCGTCGTAGCCGGAAGGGGAATTGGAGTTGTCGTCGTCGCTCACGAATATTATTCTCGGGATGAGTACTTCTTGGCCTGTTCGTTCTCCAGTCATAATTGTTGCTCTAATGACGTGGTCCTTCAAGTCGACGATTCGTAGACGCGTCCCGTTACACAGTCCAAGATCCGGGTTCAGATTTCTCATCGTCATGATGGGGATGCCCTTCTTAAGCAGCAGTCTGTGAGGTGGAATCCCGTTCATGTTCACCGAGTGGAGGAACTCCTGCTCGAAAAACGTTCCGTCATCATCCTTCACTGAGTCCACCGACAAATACTCCCGCGCTGTCTCCGGAAGTCGAGCTGCGACTGCCTCGTTGATTCTCCGTACCGTCTCATTCGTAGTCGTCAAAATCGTCCGGCTGGCAAAATATTCATCTGTCGCAACCTACGGATTGGCAACGTCGGCATACATTGCGTCAATGATGCGGGTCATACCCCTTGGTATTGCCCCTGGAGCTATTTCCTCGTCCTCGTCGTCTTCTACAGGAGGATTCGGGATCAGCATATCAGCAGGAATCTTGATGTAGTCATTGCCAAGATCAGCACGTTTTTCATGCCGACCCTCTCCAACGGCAAGCACAAAATCAGAGAAGAAAGATATCCTCGTCGTTTGGCTTCTCGCGCGGGCGGGCCAACGGACGACTATCACCTGGAACGATCACGACAGTAATCACGGTCCTATCCGAACTCTACGCTGTTGCCCGTTTTACCAGTTTTTACATCGATACACAATATGACACAAATTTAACCCAATTGAAAATGCGTGTATTGATGTTGGTTATTTACAGCCAATAGGTTACGCCTGGTGGTAGCGACGGCGACGCGCGGTCTGTCGCTGGCGGAGTCGGCGGCGTTGACGACGGTGGCGAGCTTTGCGAGGTGGTAGTGGCGGCGGGATCGGCGGTGGGCCGATGGTGACCGCCAACAGGGCCATGGTCTCCTGCCGCTGGTCCATGGCGTGGCAGCGGCTGTTCGGCGGCGGTGCTGTGCCAGAAGCTGCGCTGGCCGTCGCTCGCCCGACACCGCCGCGATGCGCTCCTGGCGCGCGGCCTCTCGAAGGCATCCCACTCGAGGAGCTCCTCGCAGCAAACGCAGCGGAGGCACTGGTGGCCCAGGCCGTCGAGGTCGAGCGGCGCACACGTCACCTCGGCAGAGCAGCGAGCTCAGGTAACGTTCCCACGCTCCATCGCGTTTGGCTTTGGTTGTGTGTGGACTTTGTGTGCGGGGACTATTATCGACCTCTTCATTAAGTACGTTTGGTGTGTACCACCCTACTATTGGTGTGGTCTACCTTCTCGGGCCGCCTTCGCTCCGCTCGGCAGCGATTGGCTAAACTTCTTTTGGCGAATGAGCGCCGCCGTCGTTGGCGCTCGGCAGCCAATGGCAGCGCCGGATCTTGTCCATCGAAACTCGGCGACGGACCGACCGACGGACAAACGGACAGACAGCAAGTCTCTAGTAGTAGTCTAAGATGGACGTAATGCACTAGGCTTTCCTGCACACGCTGTCACGCTACATTCAGCCGGCGTGACAACCTCGCCATGCACTTATGCCGCCCTGTCGTCCAGAGGGTTCAGTGCAACCACTGCCTCGCGAACGTTGCGGAGCGATGGCATGGGAACCACCAGCAATCACCTTTGTGCGCCGGTCGCGCTTCAGCGCTGTGCCTAGGCACGGATTTGGCGCAGCACCGGCGCAAGACAAACGCCGCCGCCCGGCAAGCTCGGCGCGCTCAGCTGTGGGCAGACACGAGGTTCGAGGCGACCTCGAGTTGATAGCCTATCCACCGCGATCCGCGCCCCATCGTCCCGAGCCTCCTGGCACCCTGTCCGACGGTGACGTGCCAGTCGACCATGGCGATGACGACCAAGACGACGCATCTTCTGAGGCACCGACGGAAGAGCTGGTATACCCATCGTCGCCAAAGGCTCCTGACAAAGGCAGGGCGGACAACTTCGACATTGAGATTGACATAGACCCCAGCGGCAGCAAGGTGGAGGTGGTCGGCACAATCCCGGCTACCGCCCCGCCTGCCACATCGGCGGCTTGCAGCGCTCCACGTACGAATGTAACCCGCCCGACAGCTGCTTCTACGACGGTGGTCGACGTTGTAGCTCGTCAATCGCTGCCGCTCTGTGGCATCTGTCGTAGTGACGTCGAGCCCGAAGAACCTTCGGACCCGTGCTCTGTTCGCACGTGTATTGCGCGGTTCCACGTGATGTGCATACGCACGTGGAACCTGTACAAGGTGACTTGCGCATGCTGCAAGACAGAGGCCCCGAGAACGCGTGAGCATAGCACCAAGGGGTTTACGGCGTCTGCGTACAGAAGCCGGACTTCCACGATCGTGTGTCATGTGCGACGTGTGCCTGCCGCTTCCACCTGGATTGTCTGTACAATCATTGTTACAACCTCATCTTGAGGGACGGCCTAGACGCCCCCATCTTCAAGACGTCGGCTATATTAGTGGTAGTCAGAGTTGGATACAAGAGCTCTTTCCAAGAGCTGAGCTCACGGACGATCTGCCAATCAACGCTAACGTACTTTGACTACCTTTGCAAGGTCTTGGAGCCTTGAACTCGCGACTGTTCATCAAGATCTAAAGATGCCGACGCTTAGCAGGAAGAAGGTGCTCTTGTCACGACTGCCCCTCGCGTGGGGAAATCAACTCCGTCTCAGTGCGGACAGCGACGCGTCGAGTGACGAGTCGAGCGATGAAGACGTGGACATAAGCTACTCGTCGCTGTATCTTATGTTGGAGTCTCAACGCTACATCACGCGCCGTCAACGCGTAGATCGCCCACCTTCACGGATGAACTACTATCTTACTTGGATGCCCGGCGACGACTTTAGGCTCCACTTCCGCATGCCTAGACTTTATTTTCACGCTGTGTGCCGAGCGATTGCCAATTCTCCGGAGCTCCAGAGCGTGGATGGTAAGCTACAAAAAGCAAGCGTTGAGGTCCATGTGATGGCTCTTCTTAAGGTACTCGGATCGCTGGACGGCCAAGGTCGCTCTGCTGACTTTCTCTCTATTGGAGGGCACACACCAGAGCCATTGCTAGCTAAACGTGTCGTGGGGGCATTGATGCGATTAAAGTCGGACGTAATCTGTTGGCCTGGATTGCGAGAGCGTCGTGAAATTGCAGAAAGGATCAAGCAGGTGTCCGAGCTGCCAAATTGTATCGGTCTCATTGACGGCTTGCCGCTCGTACAATCACTACCGCGCCACTTATCATAGTTGGCGGGGTTTGCCATCCATTCAAGCACCACTCGCAATGAGGATTTTCCTCCGTTAACACCACCAGAGTCCCAAAAATGGGGCCTTCTTCCCCGACCGCGTTGTCTCGCGGCAAGTCTCTGATGGCTGACCACCTTGCCCCTTATGCTTTGACGGCTGAGCTGCCTTCTTCTTCGTCTTCTTTCTGCCCTTGCCAGCCTTGCTAGTGGGGGCGTTTGCTGGACAGGTGTCTCCATCGCACTGCCAGCCGTGTCGTCTTTTGTCTGGATAGAGACGCCACATCACATCGTAATCGTCTTTACACAAGGCATGCAGCGCGGTGGAACGTTCGGGTTTGCGCAGCATAACACTCACGTACTTTCCATCAGTTTGAATCTCACCAGCAAACTTTCGGCTCCGCGTCTCGAACTTCTCAATCTCGAATAGCTCGCGCCAATACTGGTCAGTGTCGTCATGCTAATCCGCCAGCGATGGGATGCCGGCAACGCCGGCTCGCTTCAACAGAGCATGAAGCCCCGTAGAGCACATCTTGAAGTAGCAGTTCCGAAACCCACGCTTGTACGGAAGAAGGGAAAAGACGCGAATATTTTGAGACTCGGGGCTCTCCAGTTCTTCCTTATTGCTATCGCCCTCGAGGTTGTCTTTAATTAGCTGGTTGCGCTCCTCGATGTCTGTGAGAAACTCGTACGTCAGCGACACAAGCAAGTGGGCTTTCTCATTGAGATACCCGTTGGCCTTGCGGGGATCCTCGCTCCCCATTAAAACCTTCTACCTCTACCGCCGTTCTGGTCCGGCGACAGAACGGCTTCGAGGAAGCGGTAGGCTTGGCTGTCATTGAACTGGTTGATATGCTTGGCATACTTGTTGAACCGGTAAAGTTGCTACACACCGCGTTGCTGGCATTGGTTTCCATTTGGCGGTTTGCACACTGTTATAGCCGTGTGAAATATGGGTGCTATTTGCTCGCTGGACACACTGTCCTCGCCACCGATTGTATAGTAGGATAGATGCTCGCAGCTCGTCGCCTGCAGACCGTGGTGGGCCGCCATTCATCACAGCCCCGAGGCAGTGTGAGAAGAATGGCTGATCCAGCGGCTCGGGAGGTCGTCCCAGCTCACACATCCGAGCCACATGGATGTTATCAAGTAGATACGCCTCCAACCTCGACTTGTCCATGTCGAACAGTATTTCATCCCACGGGAGATGTAACGGCGTTGCCAGCGTCCTGGAAAACGCGTTCATTGTCGCCTTCACTGCAACAACGGTAGTGCCGACGTTGGCACGATGTCTCGCAGTGATATCTGGGCAACGGCACCTGACGGTCCGAGTCACCGCCGCCATCCTGTCGCAGGGGATCTGCCCGCCGCTTCGGCAGCATGTTCTTGATGACGCTGCTCGGTTGGTCTTGTTGGTAGGAGGTCTGTTCGCGACAGGGAAGAATGAGATGTGAGCCGCCAAAGCCCTACACGAAAGCGACTACGCACACATCGAAGGCTTCAAGTTTGCTGGTTCTCGAGCAATATAATCAAAACCAGCTTGAGCTGTTAACATTCCGATGGCTAGCGTGCTCACCTGATGCTGGATGTGCATCCTTCCGGGTTCAAAGGCAAGCGTCCTCTTAACCCCTTTACCCCCGCTATCCGGGACGTGCCAGTAGCTACTCCTTCCTACAGCATCAGCAGGTTAATGCCGGAGACCACCGGCTATCCCGATGCCACCCGCGGGCACACACAGGACACTTGAGGTTTTTCAAGACGCCACACCGGAGGAAAAGCCTTCGTCATGACAACTGTACCGTAAGTCAACTGTTTCTGCAGCTGGTACGCCGTCGCGTACACGCTTCTGCTTGATTTTTACCTTGCCTTGGACCAGCTCCGATGACGAGAAGAAGTCTTGTTCGTCTCAGGAATTCTACGAAGATGCCCGATACACTGCGAGCAACAAGATAATGAACTTGTGGAAGGAAAGTGACGCCGTCATCAAGAGAGCATTCGCAATGATACCGTCCAAGAAGACAGCAGTCCTCGACAACCTAGAGACCTACACCAAGCTCGTCATTCCATGGCTGGACATTCTGCTCGTCTTCGAGCGACGAAAACTGTTCCGCAAACTACGCTTCCGACGATACGTCTTTGCCAAGAAGAAATTCCGGGCGCTTTGTTTGCAGCTGACTGCACGTGCTGGTGCAAGGACTCTGGTTGGCTTTGGCGATTGGAGCAACACCGACCTCGGCGGCCGCATCAAGCGCCACCCCAAGGGCCCAGTCAAAGCATTCGAGGCGGAGCTGAAACGCTACTGCAGGGTCGAATCCATCGACGAGTTCAGAACCAGCAAACTCCATGCTGACTGCCATACCGAGCTCAACAAGCAGTTCTCTGCAACGCTGCCGTGACGGTAGGACGCGGACTCGCAAGGCTTAAAGTGTACTCTATTGTCCGAGCAATGGATGTTTTGGTACTACTGTGAACCGCGACGAAAATGCGTCTCGAAACATGCTACTTTTCCTGCAATACAATCTGCAGGGTCTCCGACCGATCGCGTTCTGCCGCGGGACGTAGCCAAACCTCAAGTGTCCTGTGTGTGCCCGCGGGTGGCATCGGGATAGCCGGTGGTCTCCAGCATTAACCTGCTGATGCTGTAGGAAGGAGTAGCTACTGGCACGTCCCGGATAGCGGGGGTAAAGGGGTTAATTCAATCTCCCCCGTCAACTACTACAACAACTACATTTTCTGGCACTATAACACCATCGTGCGCACCAGCAACCAACGGCCACCGCCACAACAACGAGTCAATGTCATTCTCCAGGCTCTTCAACATCTTCGTTTTCTGACGCAAGCACCACCATTGCTGTCGAGGGTTGAATGGTGTCCGCTCCACGTTGAGGTCAGCGCTGACTTGCAGCAAGTTCGATGCCATGTGGACGACAGGGGAGGCCCGGGACCCAAGCACGTATTGTGTGTATGACGGGAGCGACTTCGCTCTCTTCAAGCTTAGCATGGCGGCCACCGACATCCTGAAGCAGGTCCACAGCACTCCACGGGTCAGGCATATATTGCGGAACCACGCTCTAGGAACCGGCGGGTCTGATCAACAGGCCGTCACCTTCAGGACGGCATGCCAACGACGCTCGCTAAGAACTAAGCTACGGTATCCAGTGACCCGACCACAGACGACGGGCGCACGAATACACGCAGATGGAGTCGCCGTGACACTAATTCACGTACTCTACGACGATTGCGCTCGTTGGTGCGAGCTGCTATGGCAGCGAGCGTGGTTGTCGTGCATTGTGTGCTTCCCGTTCGCGCCAACATTGGAGAGAGACGCTTAGTTCCCTGACCACGCGGCGTTCGTGCGCGATGCAACAGCATCGTGGCAGCACTTCGACCGAGATGGCATTGGGCTTCCGAAGTCTTGCCGCAAGTGAAAACCGTTTGCGTCAAGCTTCGTTTGTGAGGCAACTGCCACGGCCTGCAAGATCCGACATGGTTCCGGATCGGCCGCAGCGACAACACCAAGAGGCCCAACACAATACCTGAGGATATGTCTGCCAACGCCGGAACGCCTGCACTGCCAACGGAGATGGAGCCGGCCAACCAACTTTGAGTCGCGCCATGAGCTAGAAGAAGTTTAGCGTCCGCTTTGCCGTATTCGCAGATACACCTCAGAGCAGTCCATCCGCCCCTGTCTTTAGCGTTCGCATCTGTCTCCTGCTCCAGCAAGAACCTCACGACCGCGGCATGACTGTGGCAACTAGCAAGCATCAAAGGCGTCCATCACGTTCTTTCGTCGGCAGCATCGACATCAGCATATTCTTGCTCAAGGGCATGCCGGACTGCAGTGAAATACTGCAGCATGCTTGCGTCGATGACTCCGGTGCTTAGCGTTGCGCTTTCTTGATCGGCTCTTCCACCGTCATCAAAAGCAGCCAAGCAGGCTTGTCCGTCGCCGCTTCGAGCAGCCGATACCGCCGTCACCGAGCTGCCAGTGCCGTTCTTCCCTGCACTTGCCTTCTCCTCCACGGACGCACTCGCGCCAATGGCCGCAGCGCTCACGCTCACGCTCGAACTCGAACTCGAACTCGAGCCGCTCAAAGTAGCAGCACCCGAGGCCAACCCAGATGCAGATGTAGACAATGTAGACAGTGATGCCGACGCAGACGCGCCGAACTCCCTCTCAGCCGCATCGAGGATCGACAGGAGCAGCTGGCAGTACTCGCCGCTCACCACACTCTGGATGCGCGCGCGCAGCTCCTGGCGGTACACGCGCATGTACACGATGCGGATCTGCACCAGCAGACGGTAGTACCGCACCACCCAAGCGCTCAGCCCGTACGTGTTCTTGCCGGCACGCTTCAGCGTCGTCTCGAACAGCTCCGCGAGCAGGTTCATCGGCTCCAGGACTGAGCGGATCAGGAACAGCAGCGACAACCTGGCGTCGCCGGAGAACTCCTGCTTGATCGCTCCCGCGATGCCCGACTTGTACTTTGCCGCGTACGCACTGTTGATGTTGCGCACGTGCTCCGCAGGGCTCAGCACCAAGATGTTGATGAACGTCGTTTCGTCCGTGCCCATACGGCCTTCGCCGGCCTTGTACAACGCGTCCGCGTCTGAGGCAGCCTTCGCGCTCGTGTGCACCGACGCATCAAAGGCAGCCACCTCGCCACGCATGGCGGTCAGGATCACCTTCTTCAGGTCGCCGCTCAGGTCGCCCTTCAAAACACTCACGAGGTCTTCTCCGTACTTCTCCTGGAACGTCTTCTTCAGCAGAGCGATCTCCGCGTTCGAGCGAGCCATCACCACCGGGTAGATCCACTCCTCCGTCGTGCCCAGGCCCTTCGTCGCCTTCCGCAGAATCTCCGCTCCACGTGCTCCAGCGGACTCGACAGCATCTTTGGCAGTCGTTCGAAGAGGCTCGAGATCACGTGGCATATTGTCCAAATATTGCCGTCGCCGAAACCTTCATATCGTTATGCCTGGGACAACACAGCATAAGAACTCGAGGCGTGTGTGTCGGCTCTTTTGCATGCCGTCATTGCGCGAATGTCCAAAGAGAGTCTCCCCATAGTCGAAATCTCAGAGACCGTGTTCAATACTCGTCATCGTCGTGACGTGGTCGAGCTACGGCCATGGGGGCAAAGACCTCTCGCCTCGGCCCGTCAACCTCACAGGCTCAAACGACCCCCAACAACAAGAAGCCCAAAAGTTTGACTACTCGGATATGAAGCTCATGAAAAGTACCTGCCGTCGTTCGTCTACTACGAAATGTCGACGGAAGAGCACCGAAGGATAGCGGCGCAGCACTGGGACCGAGTGTTCAAAGACGCACCTCCACAGCGAAATTCCTCCTTCCACACTACGTCGGGCCAGCCCAAGGAAGCAAAACACATTACCAAGGCGCAGAATAACAAGATCACAGAGCTCTACGACGTCTTCTACGCGTACCTGGAAGAGCACGGCGGGGACCTCAAGCACGTGTTCCGGTCGTCCATGCACGTCCGCGGTCGTGTGTTAGTTCACATCAGTGCAGGGATGCGAACGATGCTGGCGGCCGAGAACATTGCCGATAAAATTCTGTCGCTCACCAAGACGCACCGTCGATTTGGTGTCAAGCTCGAGCACTTCGACTGTGTGGGGCGAGCGCTTCTCCACGCAATGGAACGGACGTCCGGCACAAATTGGAGTCCTGAGATCGCTGACGCCTGGAGTCGAATGTTCTCACACTCGAGCGTGATTCTCATCCGCTCGCAACAAAGTCGGAGCGTCAGGTCGCAACAAAGGACGGAGCATATGCAGGCAAAAGCCAAGCAGTCATGGCCGCTGTCGGTCCGACGTCCAATATGGTGATCACCAAGTCGGGCCCCTACCGTGTCAACTTCCATGATGTGATAACATCCATCCGAAGCAAGCGAGATAGAAGCAAGAAAAGTGCCACATCTCGCAGCTCGATCGAAAGAGAACACGGCGCGTAGTGCTTGCCAACTACTTGGGAATAGTTAGTACAATGAAGTCGAGGAACAAACGGTGCAACAACCAGCTATTGAATGCACCGGAGTACCAATAAGCTACTGCTTGGCTTGTCGATACATTTGCACTTAATCGGACGAATTCCCACTGCGGCGCCGAAAGCTTCCACCTGAGCTCGATCGAATAGGCTTCCCCACTGCAAAATCATCTCCGTGAAAGGAAGACATCGATTTTAATGGCCGAATGGACGAGCTTGGGACCCTGCTCTCCTTGTCACCGTCGTCATACTCGATCCCGTATGTTCCATCGGCGTTAGCACGGGAAATCGTACCTTTAAAATATTTGTCCTTGCCCATGTATCGCGCTTCAACACGAGCACCTGCACGGTAGGTTGAACCGAATTCCAAACTTGCCGATTTTGCCTCGCCCTTCGCTTCAAGTCTCGGAGATGCCTGCACCATACCTTTCGACATACTGGACAAAGCGCGGGATCTAATCAACTCTGGACGAACGCTAGCCTCAGTTTCGCCGTCATTGTAGTCGATGTCGTACGTGCCGTTCAGGCGGCAGCGCGAGATCACGCCCGGGTAGAACTTGCTCTTGCCCTTGTACTGAGCCTCCACCTTGTCGCCTTCCTTGAATTTCTTGGCCTTCGGGTCGTCGTCGCTGTCCGCCATCTTCTTGCCCACCAACCGGATCAGCTCGGCCGCCACACCCGTCTCCTTCTCGCCGTCATCGTAGTCGATGTCGTACGTGCCGTTCAGGCGGCAGCGCGAGATCACGCCCGGGTAGAACTTGCTCTTGCCCTTGTACTGAGCCTCCACCTTGTCGCCTTCCTTGAATTTCTTGGCCTTCGGGTCGTCGTCGCTGTCCGCCATCTTCTTGCCCACCAACCGGATCAGCTCGGCCGCCACACCCGTCTCCTTCTCGCCGTCATCGTAGTCGATGTCGTACGTGCCGTTCAGGCGGCAGCGCGAGATCACGCCCGGGTAGAACTTGCTCTTGCCCTTGTACTGAGCCTCCACCTTGTCGCCTTCCTTGAATTTCTTGGCCTTCGGGTCGTCGTCGCTGTCCGCCATCTTCTTGCCCACCAACCGGATCAGCTCGGCCGCCACACCTGTCTCCTTCTCGCCGTCATCGTAGTCGATGTCGTACGTGCCGTTCAGGCGGCAGCGCGAGATCACGCCCGGGTAGAACTTGCTCTTGCCCTTGTACTGAGCCTCCACCTTGTCGCCTTCCTTGAATTTCTTGGCCTTCGGGTCGTCGTCGCTGTCCGCCATCTTCTTGCCCACCAACCGGATCAGCTCGGCCGCCACACCCGTCTCCTTCTCGCCGTCATCGTAGTCGATGTCGTACGTGCCGTTCAGGCGGCAGCGCGAGATCACGCCCGGGTAGAACTTGCTCTTGCCCTTGTACTGAGCCTCCACCTTGTCGCCTTCCTTGAATTTCTTGGCCTTCGGGTCGTCGTCGCTGTCCGCCATCTTCTTGCCCACCAACCGGATCAGCTCGGCCGCCACACCCGTCTCCTTCTCGCCGTCATCGTAGTCGATGTCGTACGTGCCGTTCAGGCGGCAGCGCGAGATCACGCCCGGGTAGAACTTGCTCTTGCCCTTGTACTGAGCCTCCACCTTGTCGCCTTCCTTGAATTTCTTGGCCTTCGGGTCGTCGTCGCTGTCCGCCATCTTCTTGCCCACCAACCGGATCAGCTCGGCCGCCACACCTGTCTCCTTCTCGCCGTCATCGTAGTCGATGTCGTACGTGCCGTTCAGGCGGCAGCGCGAGATCACGCCCGGGTAGAACTTGCTCTTGCCCTTGTACTGAGCCTCCACCTTGTCGCCTTCCTTGAATTTCTTGGCCTTCGGGTCGTCGTCGCTGTCCGCCATCTTCTTGCCCACCAACCGGATCAGCTCGGCCGCCACACCCGTCTCCTTCTCGCCGTCATCGTAGTCGATGTCGTACGTGCCGTTCAGGCGGCAGCGCGAGATCACGCCCGGGTAGAACTTGCTCTTGCCCTTGTACTGAGCCTCCACCTTGTCGCCTTCCTTGAATTTCTTGGCCTTCGGGTCGTCGTCGCTGTCCGCCATCTTCTTGCCCACCAACCGGATCAGCTCGGCCGCCACACCTGTCTCCTTCTCGCCGTCATCGTAGTCGATGTCGTACGTGCCGTTCAGGCGGCAGCGCGAGATCACGCCCGGGTAGAACTTGCTCTTGCCCTTGTACTGAGCCTCCACCTTGTCGCCTTCCTTGAATTTCTTGGCCTTCGGGTCGTCGTCGCTGTCCGCCATCTTCTTGCCCACCAACCGGATCAGCTCGGCCGCCACACCCGTCTCCTTCTCGCCGTCATCGTAGTCGATGTCGTACGTGCCGTTCAGGCGGCAGCGCGAGATCACGCCCGGGTAGAACTTGCTCTTGCCCTTGTACTGAGCCTCCACCTTGTCGCCTTCCTTGAATTTCTTGGCCTTCGGGTCGTCGTCGCTGTCCGCCATCTTCTTGCCCACCAACCGGATCAGCTCGGCCGCCACACCCGTCTCCTTCTCGCCGTCATCGTAGTCGATGTCGTACGTGCCGTTCAGGCGGCAGCGCGAGATCACGCCCGGGTAGAACTTGCTCTTGCCCTTGTACTGAGCCTCCACCTTGTCGCCTTCCTTGAATTTCTTGGCCTTCGGGTCGTCGTCGCTGTCCGCCATCTTCTTGCCCACCAACCGGATCAGCTCGGCCGCCACACCTGTCTCCTTCTCGCCGTCATCGTAGTCGATGTCGTACGTGCCGTTCAGGCGGCAGCGCGAGATCACGCCCGGGTAGAACTTGCTCTTGCCCTTGTACTGAGCCTCCACCTTGTCGCCTTCCTTGAATTTCTTGGCCTTCGGGTCGTCGTCGCTGTCCGCCATCTTCTTGCCCACCAACCGGATCAGCTCGGCCGCCACACCCGTCTCCTTCTCGCCGTCATCGTAGTCGATGTCGTACGTGCCGTTCAGGCGGCAGCGCGAGATCACGCCCGGGTAGAACTTGCTCTTGCCCTTGTACTGAGCCTCCACCTTGTCGCCTTCCTTGAATTTCTTGGCCTTCGGGTCGTCGTCGCTGTCCGCCATCTTCTTGCCCACCAACCGGATCAGCTCGGCCGCCACACCCGTCTCCTTCTCGCCGTCATCGTAGTCGATGTCGTACGTGCCGTTCAGGCGGCAGCGCGAGATCACGCCCGGGTAGAACTTGCTCTTGCCCTTGTACTGAGCCTCCACCTTGTCGCCTTCCTTGAATTTCTTGGCCTTCGGGTCGTCGTCGCTGTCCGCCATCTTCTTGCCCACCAACCGGATCAGCTCGGCCGCCACACCTGTCTCCTTCTCGCCGTCATCGTAGTCGATGTCGTACGTGCCGTTCAGGCGGCAGCGCGAGATCACGCCCGGGTAGAACTTGCTCTTGCCCTTGTACTGAGCCTCCACCTTGTCGCCTTCCTTGAATTTCTTGGCCTTCGGGTCGTCGTCGCTGTCCGCCATCTTCTTGCCCACCAACCGGATCAGCTCGGCCGCCACACCCGTCTCCTTCTCGCCGTCATCGTAGTCGATGTCGTACGTGCCGTTCAGGCGGCAGCGCGAGATCACGCCCGGGTAGAACTTGCTCTTGCCCTTGTACTGAGCCTCCACCTTGTCGCCTTCCTTGAATTTCTTGGCCTTCGGGTCGTCGTCGCTGTCCGCCATCTTCTTGCCCACCAACCGGATCAGCTCGGCCGCCACACCCGTCTCCTTCTCGCCGTCATCGTAGTCGATGTCGTACGTGCCGTTCAGGCGGCAGCGCGAGATCACGCCCGGGTAGAACTTGCTCTTGCCCTTGTACTGAGCCTCCACCTTGTCGCCTTCCTTGAATTTCTTGGCCTTCGGGTCGTCGTCGCTGTCCGCCATCTTCTTGCCCACCAACCGGATCAGCTCGGCCGCCACACCCGTCTCCTTCTCGCCGTCATCGTAGTCGATGTCGTACGTGCCGTTCAGGCGGCAGCGCGAGATCACGCCCGGGTAGAACTTGCTCTTGCCCTTGTACTGAGCCTCCACCTTGTCGCCTTCCTTGAATTTCTTGGCCTTCGGGTCGTCGTCGCTGTCCGCCATCTTCTTGCCCACCAACCGGATCAGCTCGGCCGCCACACCCGTCTCCTTCTCGCCGTCATCGTAGTCGATGTCGTACGTGCCGTTCAGGCGGCAGCGCGAGATCACGCCCGGGTAGAACTTGCTCTTGCCCTTGTACTGAGCCTCCACCTTGTCGCCTTCCTTGAATTTCTTGGCCTTCGGGTCGTCGTCGCTGTCCGCCATCTTCTTGCCCACCAACCGGATCAGCTCGGCCGCCACACCTGTCTCCTTCTCGCCGTCATCGTAGTCGATGTCGTACGTGCCGTTCAGGCGGCAGCGCGAGATCACGCCCGGGTAGAACTTGCTCTTGCCCTTGTACTGAGCCTCCACCTTGTCGCCTTCCTTGAATTTCTTGGCCTTCGGGTCGTCGTCGCTGTCCGCCATCTTCTTGCCCACCAACCGGATCAGCTCGGCCGCCACACCTGTCTCCTTCTCGCCGTCATCGTAGTCGATGTCGTACGTGCCGTTCAGGCGGCAGCGCGAGATCACGCCCGGGTAGAACTTGCTCTTGCCCTTGTACTGAGCCTCCACCTTGTCGCCTTCCTTGAATTTCTTGGCCTTCGGGTCGTCGTCGCTGTCCGCCATCTTCTTGCCCACCAACCGGATCAGCTCGGCCGCCACACCTGTCTCCTTCTCGCCGTCATCGTAGTCGATGTCGTACGTGCCGTTCAGGCGGCAGCGCGAGATCACGCCCGGGTAGAACTTGCTCTTGCCCTTGTACTGAGCCTCCACCTTGTCGCCTTCCTTGAATTTCTTGGCCTTCGGGTCGTCGTCGCTGTCCGCCATCTTCTTGCCCACCAACCGGATCAGCTCGGCCGCCACACCCGTCTCCTTCTCGCCGTCATCGTAGTCGATGTCGTACGTGCCGTTCAGGCGGCAGCGCGAGATCACGCCCGGGTAGAACTTGCTCTTGCCCTTGTACTGAGCCTCCACCTTGTCGCCTTCCTTGAATTTCTTGGCCTTCGGGTCGTCGTCGCTGTCCGCCATCTTCTTGCCCACCAACCGGATCAGCTCGGCCGCCACACCCGTCTCCTTCTCGCCGTCATCGTAGTCGATGTCGTACGTGCCGTTCAGGCGGCAGCGCGAGATCACGCCCGGGTAGAACTTGCTCTTGCCCTTGTACTGAGCCTCCACCTTGTCGCCTTCCTTGAATTTCTTGGCCTTCGGGTCGTCGTCGCTGTCCGCCATCTTCTTGCCCACCAACCGGATCAGCTCGGCCGCCACACCCGTCTCCTTCTCGCCGTCATCGTAGTCGATGTCGTACGTGCCGTTCAGGCGGCAGCGCGAGATCACGCCCGGGTAGAACTTGCTCTTGCCCTTGTACTGAGCCTCCACCTTGTCGCCTTCCTTGAATTTCTTGGCCTTCGGGTCGTCGTCGCTGTCCGCCATCTTCTTGCCCACCAACCGGATCAGCTCGGCCGCCACACCCGTCTCCTTCTCGCCGTCATCGTAGTCGATGTCGTACGTGCCGTTCAGGCGGCAGCGCGAGATCACGCCCGGGTAGAACTTGCTCTTGCCCTTGTACTGAGCCTCCACCTTGTCGCCTTCCTTGAATTTCTTGGCCTTCGGGTCGTCGTCGCTGTCCGCCATCTTCTTGCCCACCAACCGGATCAGCTCGGCCGCCACACCCGTCTCCTTCTCGCCGTCATCGTAGTCGATGTCGTACGTGCCGTTCAGGCGGCAGCGCGAGATCACGCCCGGGTAGAACTTGCTCTTGCCCTTGTACTGAGCCTCCACCTTGTCGCCTTCCTTGAATTTCTTGGCCTTCGGGTCGTCGTCGCTGTCCGCCATCTTCTTGCCCACCAACCGGATCAGCTCGGCCGCCACACCCGTCTCCTTCTCGCCGTCATCGTAGTCGATGTCGTACGTGCCGTTCAGGCGGCAGCGCGAGATCACGCCCGGGTAGAACTTGCTCTTGCCCTTGTACTGAGCCTCCACCTTGTCGCCTTCCTTGAATTTCTTGGCCTTCGGGTCGTCGTCGCTGTCCGCCATCTTCTTGCCCACCAACCGGATCAGCTCGGCCGCCACACCTGTCTCCTTCTCGCCGTCATCGTAGTCGATGTCGTACGTGCCGTTCAGGCGGCAGCGCGAGATCACGCCCGGGTAGAACTTGCTCTTGCCCTTGTACTGAGCCTCCACCTTGTCGCCTTCCTTGAATTTCTTGGCCTTCGGGTCGTCGTCGCTGTCCGCCATCTTCTTGCCCACCAACCGGATCAGCTCGGCCGCCACACCCGTCTCCTTCTCGCCGTCATCGTAGTCGATGTCGTACGTGCCGTTCAGGCGGCAGCGCGAGATCACGCCCGGGTAGAACTTGCTCTTGCCCTTGTACTGAGCCTCCACCTTGTCGCCTTCCTTGAATTTCTTGGCCTTCGGGTCGTCGTCGCTGTCCGCCATCTTCTTGCCCACCAACCGGATCAGCTCGGCCGCCACACCCGTCTCCTTCTCGCCGTCATCGTAGTCGATGTCGTACGTGCCGTTCAGGCGGCAGCGCGAGATCACGCCCGGGTAGAACTTGCTCTTGCCCTTGTACTGAGCCTCCACCTTGTCGCCTTCCTTGAATTTCTTGGCCTTCGGGTCGTCGTCGCTGTCCGCCATCTTCTTGCCCACCAACCGGATCAGCTCGGCCGCCACACCCGTCTCCTTCTCGCCGTCATCGTAGTCGATGTCGTACGTGCCGTTCAGGCGGCAGCGCGAGATCACGCCCGGGTAGAACTTGCTCTTGCCCTTGTACTGAGCCTCCACCTTGTCGCCTTCCTTGAATTTCTTGGCCTTCGGGTCGTCGTCGCTGTCCGCCATCTTCTTGCCCACCAACCGGATCAGCTCGGCCGCCACACCCGTCTCCTTCTCGCCGTCATCGTAGTCGATGTCGTACGTGCCGTTCAGGCGGCAGCGCGAGATCACGCCCGGGTAGAACTTGCTCTTGCCCTTGTACTGAGCCTCCACCTTGTCGCCTTCCTTGAATTTCTTGGCCTTCGGGTCGTCGTCGCTGTCCGCCATCTTCTTGCCCACCAACCGGATCAGCTCGGCCGCCACACCGTCTCCTTCTCGCCGTCATCGTAGTCGATGTCGTACGTGCCGTTCAGGCGGCAGCGCGAGATCACGCCCGGGTAGAACTTGCTCTTGCCCTTGTACTGAGCCTCCACCTTGTCGCCTTCCTTGAATTTCTTGGCCTTCGGGTCGTCGTCGCTGTCCGCCATCTTCTTGCCCACCAACCGGATCAGCTCGGCCGCCACACCCGTCTCCTTCTCGCCGTCATCGTAGTCGATGTCGTACGTGCCGTTCAGGCGGCAGCGCGAGATCACGCCCGGGTAGAACTTGCTCTTGCCCTTGTACTGAGCCTCCACCTTGTCGCCTTCCTTGAATTTCTTGGCCTTCGGGTCGTCGTCGCTGTCCGCCATCTTCTTGCCCACCAACCGGATCAGCTCGGCCGCCACACCCGTCTCCTTCTCGCCGTCATCGTAGTCGATGTCGTACGTGCCGTTCAGGCGGCAGCGCGAGATCACGCCCGGGTAGAACTTGCTCTTGCCCTTGTACTGAGCCTCCACCTTGTCGCCTTCCTTGAATTTCTTGGCCTTTGGTTTGGCGTCGCTGTCTGAAGAATTTGATGGTTTTGGGTTGGTAGGTTTTGTGGTGGTGGTCTTCTTGGCAGATTGTGGTGAATTTCGTGTTTGAACGTTCATTGCTGGCACTGCAAGGTCTTTTCCGCCGTTGTCAAAGTCGATGTCATAGGAACCGTTTAATCGGCAGCGAGCAATTATGCCGGGAATATATCCGTCTTTCCCTTTGCGTCTGGCCTCAATCTCCTGGCCTTGTTTGAACCTAGCTTTTGGTTCAGCTGATGAGTCTTCGCTAGTTGACCACGCGGCGGTCTTTTGGCTGCATGAGGTCGCTTTGAGCCAATCGGTTCATCTTCGCTTTGAACCGCAGGCTTTGGTTTTGGCTTCGCTGGTGAACTACTACTACGAGCTTGGATGTTCTTACCGGGAATTTTTTACAAGCTCTCCAGTTTCGAGCTCTAGGTCACAGCTTCCATCCGGATGTGGCCGAAAAACAATGCAGTTGACGTAGGTTGTACCTCCCTCTAGCTTGGCCTGCACACGTTGTCCTTTAGCCCAGACGGCTTCAGAGCTCGAAGTAGCATCTGCTTTCGCTGGAGGTTTCTTGTCCTTACCCTTTGACTCCAAATGTCTAATGTGCTTGTCGCGAACTCGCAGCCCAACTGTACCATCATCATATTCGACATCGTACAAGCCGCCTGGGCGGCATTTCTTGATCACACCGGCAGAAAAGCGACCGTCTTCTCGGAAGCGAGCTTCAACTCGATCCCCAACTTCGTACTTCGAATTATGATCTTCACTCGAGTCGTTCGCTTTTGGAGCCTTTTGGCTCTCTTCTTCCCCATCGGACAAGTTTTGTGCTCGGACCACACGCGCCCGGGAGATCTCGAGAATGGAATCCTCCTCGACGTTCTTCTCAAACAGTCCGCTATCAAAGTCAACGTCGTATGTCCCATTTGTTCGAACACGAGCAATGACGCCAATTTCGTAGCCTCGTTCTCCAAGAGGAATGGCTTGAATTTCCTCGCCACGCTGGAACTTTGGCTTCTTCTCTTCCTTTCTGCGATTCAAGCGTGACGATCGCGATCGCTTACGCCTGCTGCTTCGATGAGATCGGCCGTAGTCGGACGAGGTCGAGCTGGACGAAGACGAAGAGAACGATGAACTCGATGAGGAGCTTGACACATAGCGTTTTTTCTCGACCTGCTCTTCTTTGATGACTTCCCGTGCTTTTTGGTACTTGTGTTTAATGGCCGCCCACACATTTCGCATTCCTCCCTGCCGTAATTGTTGTCGAACTTGCAGTACAAGCACCTAATGTACCCTTCACCACGCGCACCAGGCCGTGGTTTCGATGCTTCACAGATTTCACAATGCGTGACCCGGTCATTAATCTGCTGATGCGCACATATTCGACATACCCACCCAACTCGCTGCAAAGGAACTGCAACTTCAGCACTACCTGCGATATGATCCACGATAGCAGGTGCTCGCGTTGCTACAGGCACTACAGTATGCAACTGATAGCCGCGTGCTGGCATTTCTCGATCAAATGCACTTGACCTGACACGAAAACAGTTAGCTCGACTAAACCTGATTAAGGAGGTAGAGTACTACCTTCCATTTGTGCGGGTTAGCGACCCGCCAAAGGCATGAATTTCATCCGGCGGAGCACTGCTGGCCACGCCCACATCTGTCATCTGCAAAAGTGCACGTATGACACTGCTGTCGTGTCGGAAGTCTTGGCGAGTTGGATCATCAGGAAATGTAGTGTTGTTTCCGGTACTGGGATGTTGTAGTCTCTCAAGAGCGTGACGAACTGCGAACGAGACACAAACCCCGTGCGATGCGGATCGAACTGTGCGAATACATCGTCCAACTCAATGCCGTTATTCTGCATGACACTCCGTCGCGCTGCCACCATCGATCGCATGTTGTCTCTGAAATCGAAAGAAATGTCAACACCAAGACATCAACGCCAACCCAAAATCTTACAGTTCTTGTGCGTCGAGCTGGAGGAACCGACTCAGCGCGACGTAGTCCACAAGTCCCGACCCCGGCAGACTAAAGAGCTGTCCAAGGCTTTGAAGCAAGTGGTCGCCAAGGATCACTCCCATTCTTCCGAGAGCTTCTTGCACCGAGCCCAAGCGAAGTCCACCGGAGTACCCCATATCGTAGGACAGGAAGAACGGCACCAAGTCCAGATAAGCCTGTGCGCGTACAAAAGCTTCTCTAACCTGAAGTTTTAGTTGCTGTGGTGTTGCTACGGGCGAGATAGCAGAGGGGTAATTTCGAGGAGGGTTCATGATCCCGTGACCAGCCGACGCGACGCCATACTGGGGAACGGCTGCGTGATGCTGGCAAACCCCATGGTGAGAGGCATAGCCCCGCCACCAAGATGCGCCACAGGGCTAATAGGGATCCCGGATTGATAATGTATCGGCGACATCAGAGCCCCGCCGTAGTCGTGGCCGTATATGTGTGGTTGCGTGTGCATCATGACGCTTGGAGACGACCCCGGTCGCTGCTGAGCCTGATGATACATGGGCGCATGGCCCCCTGAGTTGTACGGGTGCGCGTCCCTCCCCGAATTGTGTCTGTAGCCGGTGGAGGCTGGCGCTGCCTCACGCGAGTGTGTGATCCCGCGCCAGTACTCAGGGTCCAGCGGCGTGGGGCGCCTCCCCGTCGTCTCGAAGTCGTCCGAGTCGTCGCTGTCGTCTCCCACCTGTGCAAGATACGCGAGAGCCTCCATCTTCATCTACTCCTGAACGCTGGCGACCCACCAAGGAAGATCTCGAGGCGACGTAACCGGCAGCAGTTTATCCTTGTCATGCTGCGCTGTGCAAGAAGGCTTGCGTCAATTGCCCGGGCCGTCGGGCGAGGTTTCGCAAACGAGCAAGAATTCGAGCGAGGACCCGCGGCTCCTTCCGCAGCATCCAAGCTGGATAGCTTCGGCAGCGAGGAGCGCAAGGTGCTGCTAGTGTACTACCTCGGCGGGGTCACCTTTATGGAAATTGCTGCGCTGCGCCACATATCTCGGCAGCCGGATTGTAAGTGCTTCGATTTGTGTGCTTCTTGTGCTTCTTGGTTGCTTACCGTATTTGTTGTGCTCCTCTTTTCCTCTCAGGCCCGTACGACATTATAGTGGCAACAACCAAGATCATTAACGGCGACACGCTGCTGAAGTCGTGCTTCGATAAGGAGGTGCTGCGCTTCCTGAAGCTTTAGGCTGCTGTCAACCGTAGTACGAGCTGTTCAATCGGTAGTGAAGGCACGGTGATCTGTGTGGATGTTCGGCTATCATGGCAATGCTACTGATCTGCCGAAGCCGACCCCTCGTGCGAAGCCGCTCCAGCCTGCAAATGTAAATGTCGTCACTGGAGTAATCTTGAGTTGTGCTGGAGCTGGGCCTGTCCGTCGAGCAAAACGAAATGTCAAAGTGGCTCGCGGCTGCCACAAAGAACGCCTTTTCCTTACTGTTGGTTTGTGTTCAGGTTAGCAACTCGTCAACTCGTCGACCGACAAGACAGGAGAGTACTCACTCCTGCACGCGCTGCTTGTAGGCGAGGAAGACGACGACACGTCCTCGGGTCGATGGCTTTCCCGGCTGTGTGAACTCTAGCAACGTTGCGAGCAGTGCCGAGTGGGCTTTTGCTTCGTACAAGCAGTCCGAGGCAACAACCACGTCGACGGGCCACTTGATCATGCCGTCGTGCAAAGATTCGCCCCTGTCGAGCCATTGCGTAAGTTACCGGAGCTGACAAGGCAATGCTCGGCCTCCTTACCAACAAAGCGCGCGGGTGGCAAGACGATGGTTGCCAAGCAGAGCGGCGATTGAAGCGAGTTGTTCCCCGCGGTTTCGGCATTTCTCCTCGCCAGCGTCACCACCGTCGCCAGGTCCGTGAGAAGAACGGAAGCTACGCCAGACGCACTCGCAGCAAGAGCTAGCCCCACAGCACCCGTGCCCGTGCCCAACTCCAGTACGTGGCACCCCGACACAAGCTGAGGTTCGCCTTCGAAGAACTGCACCATCGCCCTTGCCTGGGCTCCGTCCAAACAAGACGGTGAGGTGTAATGCCAACAGCATCCGCGGCAAGTAGAGACTTACAGCGTTCCAGACGACGCCTGCGATGCCATATTCCGCCAGATCTTGGCCAACAACTAGCGACTCAGCACCAGAGACCGTCTGCACAGCGAGCGTCGTGGAGGATGCGCTTGCTTGGATATAATCCACACCCAGCCGCGGCGGATTTGTAGTCGACACCGTCGGCCGCGCGAAGAGACCCCCAGTCAGAGCTCCAGCACGCCATGCGATCGATGGTTGAACAGTCAGGGCGGAAGATTTTCGTGGCAACACTGGTAGACACATGGTAAACACACAAATCCAGGGCATCCATTCCAACCACCAAGCACTAGCTACTACAAGATTCTCCGGGGATTTACTGCCCCCTCACTGCGACCCTACTGCCATCTACAAGCAGGAGAGGGGCGGGAGAAACCAGGTGGCGGCGATGCTGCCTTCACTAAATCCACTTACTGCTCCAGCTCCAGACGGGCGAGGTGCAGCGAGCTCACGAGACCGATGGCTGGGTGGAACGACGCGCGGATGTACTTTTCCACGGGAGGCTGCTGGCCGTACTTGTTCACGCGGGCCACGAACTTCTCGCGGATCAGGTCAAACAGCTTCTCGCGGCGAGCGATGCCGCCGCCGATCACAATCACGTCCGGGGACGTGATGAACGTTACGTTGATGCACAGATTGGCCAGGTAGTGCGCGATCGTGTCCCACACCGGGTCGTCGTCCGAGATGTTGGCCAGGTCGCGGCGGTCCACGCCCGTGCGCGCAGAGATGGAGCCCGAGGCCACCATGCCTTCGATGCAGTTTCCGTGGAACGGGCACACGCCGTTGAAGCCCGTCTCGGCGTCCTGCGGGGCCGGCGGCACGATGATGTGGCCGCCCTCCGGGTGCATGAAGCCGTGGATGGCGTTGCCGTTCGTGCACACGCCCACACCCACGCCGGTGCCCACCGTGATGTACACGGCGCTGCTGATGTCGCCGTGGCCGCCGTACGCCACTTCGTACAGCGCCGGCGCGTTCACGTCCGTGTCGAAGCCGATGGGCACGTCCGGGAACGCGCGCTTGAACACGCCCACCACGTCCGTGTTGCCCCAGTTGGGCTTGGGCGTGCTCGTGATGTAACCGTACGTGGGTGACTTCTTGTTCAGGTCCACGGGGCCGAACGACGCGATGCCGATCGAGTCGAACTTGCGCTTGAGCCAGGCTACCACGGCGCCCGTCGTCTCCTCCTCGAATCGGCATCTGGTGTGTTGGTTGTTGCTTGGGGGCGCGGGTAGACTTGCTTGCTGCTGGGGAATTCCAGAATGAGTTGCTGCCATCTCGGTTCCCCAAGCTTCAACTGGTGAAGATGGGTACAAAGTGCCACGTCAGTGTGTGCGTTCTATGCGATTCTGAAGTTGTACCGGCTTTCTGAAGTTCAAACTCGTAAAGATACGCACGCTGTGTGCCTGGTTTCGCTTGGTTTCGCTTGGTTCGTGTTGTATAACAGTACAGCCTGTGCGTTGCTTCACTCTTTCTTCGACAGGTACCGATCTGAATCCGATGTCTCCTGCGGCAGTAGAGCTTGTGCTATCATACAAGTTGAGGTGAGGTGCTGACCCTGAGTCAGCGGGATTGATTTGATAGGGAAGGGAACCGTGTTAGCTCAAGCTTGATTGTCATGACGGCCAGAGGGAGTTTACAAGTGGCGACCGGACCGCACCTCACTGCTGCTTCCGGTCTGAGTCGCGGACTACACTCGAAGTCAGCTGTGTGTATTGGAAGTCTCTGCAAGCTCCACGGTGGTGCCGTATCATCGCCGCAGCTGCAGGGCGTTAGAAGAGCTACCCCTTGTGCCCGGAGACCGCTTCTGAGTCCCCGCCACGGATCTCCCTCGATTGTAAAAGTTTCTGTGCGACCTCAATTGGCGCAGCAATGCGACTTTAGAGCATGCTCACCGGATACTTTTCGGCTTGCAAGGAAAGATTCCAATAGCTTCCGGAGCAACGCATGCGCTCTTGGCCGGTGCTTTCTCGAGAGATTTGGGTGGCAGCCTCGGACTTCCACGACTGTGGATTGCACACGGCCTCCACCCGCACCAGCTCGACTCTGGCCCCGTGCGCGCTGTGTGCTTGAACTTGCCACTCCCATCCTGCGGCAACGGAGACCGTGGCCGATGATTGGCTCGCGCGGGCGGTTAGTGACTCGCAGCTGGTTGATGTTACAGCGGAGGGATGACACGCATCCACGGGCCCAGCACTGACAGCAGTAGGGCAGGGAGACATCGCGATGCACCCCAAGCAGCACTCTGGTCGAACTCATTCTGGAATTCCCCCAGCAGCAAGCAAGTCTACCCGCGCCCCCAAGCAACAACCAACACACCAGATGCCTCGATTCGCAGGAGTGGAAGTGGGCGGCACGACGTGGGTCGTGGCCATCGCCGAGGACCACCCGGAGAACATCCTGGAGAAGTTCGAGGTGGACACGACGACCCCGAGGAGACGACGGGCGCCGTGGTAGCCTGGCTCAAGGAGCGCAAGTTCGACTCGATCGGCATCGCGTCGTTCGGCCCCGTGGACCTGAACAAGAAGTCACCCACGTACGGTTACATCACGAGCACGCCCAAGCCCAACTGGGGCAACACGGACGTGGTGGGCGTGTTCAAGCGCGCGTTCCCGGACGTGCCCATCGGCTTCGACACGGACGTGAACGCGCCGGCGCTGTACGAAGTGGCGTACGGCGGCCACGGCGACATCAGCAGCGCCGTGTACATCACGGTGGGCACCGGCGTGGGTGTGGGCGTGTGCACGAACGGCAACGCCATCCACGGCTTCATGCACCCGGAGGGCGGCCACATCATCGTGCCGCCGGCCCCGCAGGACGCCGAGACGGGCTTCAACGGCGTGTGCCCGTTCCACGGAAACTGCATCGAAGGCATGGTGGCCTCGGGCTCCATCTCTGCGCGCACGGGCGTGGACCGCCGCGACCTGGCCAACATCTCGGACGACGACCCGGTGTGGGACACGATCGCGCACTACCTGGCCAATCTGTGCATCAACGTAACGTTCATCACGTCCCCGGACGTGATTGTGATCGGCGGCGGCATCGCTCGCCGCGAGAAGCTGTTTGACCTGATCCGCGAGAAGTTCGTGGCCCGCGTGAACAAGTACGGCCAGCAGCCTCCCGTGGAAAAGTACATCCGCGCGTCGTTCCACCCAGCCATCGGTCTCGTGAGCTCGCTGCACCTCGCCCGTCTGGAGCTGGAGCAGTAAGTGGATTTAGTGAAGGCAGCATCGCCGCCACCTGGTTTCTCCCGCCCCTCTCCTGCTTGTAGATGGCAGTAGGGTCGCAGTGAGGGGGCAGTAAATCCCCGGAGAATCTTGTAGTAGCTAGTGCTTGGTGGTTGGAATGGATGCCCTGGATTTGTGTGTTTACCATGTGTCTACCAGTGTTGCCACGAAAATCTTCCGCCCTGACTGTTCAACCATCGATCGCATGGCGTGCTGGAGCTCTGACTGGGGTCTCTCTTCGCGCGGCCGACGGTGTCGACTACAAATCCGCCGCGGCTGGGTGTGGATTATATCCAAGCAAGCGCATCCTCCACGACGCTCGCTGTGCAGACGGTCTCTGGTGCTGAGTCGCTAGTTGTTGGCCAAGATCTGGCGGAATATGGCATCGCAGGCGTCGTCTGGAACGCTGTAAGTCTCTACTTGCCGCGGATGCTGTTGGCATTACACCTCACCGTCTTGTTTGGACGGAGCCCAGGCAAGGGCGATGGTGCAGTTCTTCGAAGGCGAACCTCAGCTTGTGTCGGGGTGCCACGTACTGGAGTTGGGCACGGGCACGGGTGCTGTGGGGCTAGCTCTTGCTGCGAGTGCGTCTGGCGTAGCTTCCGTTCTTCTCACGGACCTGGCGACGGTGGTGACGCTGGCGAGGAGAAATGCCGAAACCGCGGGGAACAACTCGCTTCAATCGCCGCTCTGCTTGGCAACCATCGTCTTGCCACCCGCGCGCTTTGTTGGTAAGGAGGCCGAGCATTGCCTTGTCAGCTCCGGTAACTTACGCAATGGCTCGACAGGGGCGAATCTTTGCACGACGGCATGATCAAGTGGCCCGTCGACGTGGTTGTTGCCTCGGACTGCTTGTACGAAGCAAAAGCCCACTCGGCACTGCTCGCAACGTTGCTAGAGTTCACACAGCCGGGAAAGCCATCGACCCGAGGACGTGTCGTCGTCTTCCTCGCCTACAAGCAGCGCGTGCAGGAGTGAGTACTCTCCTGTCTTGTCGGTCGACGAGTTGACGAGTTGCTAACCTGAACACAAACCAACAGTAAGGAAAAGGCGTTCTTTGTGGCAGCCGCGAGCCACTTTGACATTTCGTTTTGCTCGACGGACAGGCCCAGCTCCAGCACAACTCAAGATTACTCCAGTGACGACATTTACATTTGCAGGCTGGAGCGGCTTCGCACGAGGGGTCGGCTTCGGCAGATCAGTAGCATTGCCATGATAGCCGAACATCCACACAGATCACCGTGCCTTCACTACCGATTGAACAGCTCGTACTACGGTTGACAGCAGCCTAAAGCTTCAGGAAGCGCAGCACCTCCTTATCGAAGCACGACTTCAGCAGCGTGTCGCCGTTAATGATCTTGGTTGTTGCCACTATAATGTCGTACGGGCCTGAGAGGAAAAGAGGAGCACAACAAATACGGTAAGCAACCAAGAAGCACAAGAAGCACACAAATCGAAGCACTTACAATCCGGCTGCCGAGATATGTGGCGCAGCGCAGCAATTTCCATAAAGGTGACCCCGCCGAGGTAGTACACTAGCAGCACCTTGCGCTCCTCGCTGCCGAAGCTATCCAGCTTGGATGCTGCGGAAGGAGCCGCGGGGTCCTCGCTCGAATTCTTGCTCGTTTGCGAAACCTCGCCCGACGGCCCGGGCAATTGACGCAAGCCTTCTTGCACAGCACTCCAGCCGCGGGGCTTGATCGCACTTTCAACGATACGCACAGATAAAGGTGCATAGCCTGCAGCATGACTGCGACTAACGTAAGCGCAGTCGCGCGGGTTGCGCGGATCCACATCTTCGTTCAGCAAACGGAAGGCTTTCTTGGCATATCCAAAGCCGCTAGCCTCGTTCCACAGCGTATCACGGCGACTCAGCAAGCCTGCTTTCTCGAGGTTGCTGAGGGCCAGCATCATTTCAAACCCGTAGGTCTGCACCAATTCGCGACTTAAGTGGGTGTAGTTTTTAGTCTTGATGCCGCCTGCAGCAACGGACTGCAGACAGAATTGGCGTAGCACGCCGAGCAGCGGGTCTTGGAAGCCGATCCGCTCCTCCAACTGTTCGAAAATGGTCTCGCCTGTTAGCACCAAATTTTCTGCGTCCTTGAGATCACGAAAGCGCTTTGAGTCTGTGGTCTTCTTAATGAGCTCAGCCAAATTAATGTGCTGCTGCAACGACTGGTAACTCTGCTTGAGCCCTGGAATCCGCTTGACGAACTCGCGAATTTCGCTGATCGACGCGTCGCGGTTTTTTCGGAACTCGTCGTATCGCTCGCGGATCTCACGAGCCTGCTGCTGCAAGTTCATTCCAAGCCGCTCCACGTGGTAGTCACGCACGTCTGCGTACAGCTTGTCGTTCGAGTTGAGCGGCACCGACACCTGCGCGGGTTTGTTCCCCGAGCTCGGCGCGTCGTCATCTGCAATGAGCTCCGCGTCCACCGTCACGAAGCCGTGGGTGATGCCGAGGATCTCGTCCAGCAGTCCTTCGTATGTCAGAGGCGTGCACATGGGCGTGATGAGATCCACGTTGCGGTCCAATAGCACGACCGTGTCGATCTCCGGGTCCAGCACGCCGATGGGGTTGCCAGCCACCTCCTGCTCGCGGCGGAAGTGGGCCATCATCTGGTAAATGGTCTTGGCCATGACTCCCTTGTACTTGACGTGCGGGATCATGCCGAAGACCGTCTGCAGCTTGATGAGCGAGGCCGCGATGGTGTGCAGGTTGGTCTTGTCCCCGTCCACGTAGAACTCCTTGAAGCACGAGTCCAGCTCGAGCGTCAGCACGTCGTCGTCGAAGGGGATGAGGTCCAGCTTGTACTCGCCCACGCTGAGGCTGCCGAAGACGCCCTCCTTCTTGAGCACCTCGTCGCACACGAGGTGCGGCGGCTCACGTAGTAAAGGTGGAAGCGCTTCTTGGCGCCGCCGCTCTTGTCGCCGCCCAGGTCGCGGATGTATTTGGCGACATAGCGCATGGCGCGCACGGACGGGCGCACGAGGAACAGCACGAACTCGCAGCTGGTCTTGACCGTCTTGCCGAACGCGTGGAAGTCCTTGACGCCGTGGTCCTTGAGCACGGCCGTGCCGTCCACCAGCACGTGGTTGAGCGGGCCGTTCAGCTCCGGGTCCAGCACGAAGCAGATGTCCTTGCCGATCGAGTCCAGGATCGAGAACAGCTCGCGCCGCGAGTCCTCGCGCAGCACCGCCAGGTTCAGCACCCCGTTCTCCAGCGTGCACGCCTTGGACATGGCTTCTCCCCGGATTCGGAAAATGCTCCTTGAACGGATCTTGCACGAAATCGGTTCAAATTTATCCAATGAATGGACAGTATAGAGGTACTTTTAGCCTATCACATGGACCTTGGTCGTCAGTCCAAACTTGTAGTGCTGTGCATGCTTCCTCCCGCTGCGAATTATAGCGTGCGCTTCTCGTAAATCGCGGCATCCAGCACGTTTGTCACGGGCGACTGTCGCTCGCCCTGCAAGTCCTACATTTTCAACGCCGACCGTACTTTGGCGACATCGAATCGCGGCGGCACCAGCTCCATGACGCACATCAAACTGCGCGTGGCCTTAAGAATGGTGCTCGTGATCCTCTCCAACCTGCTGAAAGACCATTTCTCTGGCATGGTGGACTTATCGTGCGTCACACTCATTAGCATCGTATTGTCCAGTGTGTGCGTGCTCAAGAAGCGCTGTCGTTGTACGAGAAGGCGTCCGCGCTCATCGTGGTGACGGTCTTCTGTCTGCTCTGTAGTAATTCAGCGCACAAGCACAAATACGTGAAGCGAAGATGCTGTAGTTCTTTTCTGCTCAACAAACTAAGACCTTTCGGGCCAGCAAAAGCTTCGAAGGCTAGTAGAACGTAGATTCCACAGTTGTAGCTGTCGACTTGCACGCCAAGGTCGCTCTGTTGGATGCGGACTCGATATGTTCTTGGCACGAAATCTGGAAATTGAGTCACCAACTTCTCCGCCAGTGCTCGAACCCCAAGACCATAAGTGGAGTTCATCGGATCATAAACAAGGACGTCCTTCATTTTGACATCCACCATGATGCCACACGGTGATTTTGCCATAGCAGACTGGAATCATCACTTTTCCGATTGAACACCAGCAATCACGTTCGCAATGACGCTTATTGGCACAGAGGTTGCTCCGTTTGAAACAGGACCGAGGACGTTTGGGTTGACCACAATCACATCGTCCCTTGGTCCGAACAAGTTTGCCATGACAACGTTCGTAGTTTGATCACTCAATTTCGTTTTCGCAACTACATCCAGCACTTCTGCCTGCACATTTGGATCCACCAACATCATTAGCAAAGCATACGTCAAAGTTCAGTACTAATCTCGCCTTTTCAGACAGCAATGAAATCGACTTCAACATCTCAGGCAGGCCGGCTTGCTGCGTGACTGTGATGATGCCAAGGCAACAGAAGCTCTTCCAACCTCGAGAGCCGAGTGCTAGTAGTACTAGCCTAGTACATGTATTGCTTAGCGGATCCTTGCCAGGATCTGGCTGCGTGAGTTTACGCCAAGGATGTTCTCCCTGGATTGCCTGCACGGCAAGTGGGGCATGCCGACGGCCGAGTAGTTCTAACTAGCTCACTCTTAAAAACACCGCGTGGCGTTCAATACACGTTGAGCGTTTAGGGAGTTCCAGCTCCCAAGGACCGACTTTCGTCTGGAACGGCTCAGTGACTTGAAAATCCGTGGGTACCGCAAGAGTGAAATCAATTGTATCTGCCCACAGCAGCGCTTTATCTATCCGTTTTACGGCTTTCATTGCGGCGTGCCACTTCTTCATCACTCTGATCGTGTCCATCGAGTAGACACCAAAGCCAACAATATCCAGAGCTACGTCACTTTCCGATAGTCCTTTGTGTACTGCTCCACGCTTAACCGCCAGCCTGACGAGCATGCGCTGCTGCCTAATAGATCTCAGTTACCAAGTCGTCGGGAATTCGAGAAGACATAGACAATTACCGGGTACGTGGCCATATCGAGTTGCACCGTTCGCTCTCTTCTAAACTCATGGCTCATGCATTCAACCCTTTGCTAGAAGATTACTCGAACACCAGCTTCATTTTGTCCTAGCGTTTGCACGTGGCACCAAATAGAGAATCGTTCTTGCGGCTGTTGTCTTTGCGTGCCAAGACAAAGGAGTGAAGCGTGCAGATCCATAACCCACGTTACCAAGGCTGCAAACAGTTAATCATTGCCATTGCGAGCTCGTTGCCGAAACAGCTTGGAATATAGATCTCTCCCAATCTTCTTGTCTTTCAGCGCGTCGTCCGTTAGCTGTGTGCACCTGGGGCATACGACGTATGTCGAAGTGGGAATGTCTAGAGTCGCTGGGCCAAGTCGCTTCACTTTCCTCGGTAGGTGATCCTGCCATGCAGATACAATGAAGTGCAGTGAGAAACGACCCTTTCGAAGCACCAACAGGATCCTACCTCGCAATAGGAAGTGACGCAAAACCGGCAAGAATACAACGCAATGATCCCGCAGTCTTGGCAACGGTGGCGCGGACACACCCACTTTTTGCCCTCTGGTACAATGTATCCCAAGCAGTCTACGCAGCGAGAAAGACGCAAGTCAGTCAGTTCATCACTCCTCTTCATACGACGCACGAATATCGGCGTCATCTACCTTCGTGGTACACCTTTGGGCAACGCTCGAACGCGCCAGTCATTCCCTTCCAGTCGCACTCGAGTACGTCACCGCCGTCCTTGCAGCAGAAGCACACGTCCTCGGATTCTTCCCATTTTCCCCGTGACTCTCGACCTAGCAGGAACTTGAAGTATGTTACGGCATAATCCAACGGCTTCATGTCAGCGCTCGGCTCCCCAGCCACAGGTTCTTGCTCCGTTGCGGTATCTTCATCTGCTGTACTCTCTTCAATTTCGTTGCGTCGCTTGCGCTTCTTCGGGTTACTTGCCAATTTAGTTGTTGTTGTTGTGGTAATTGGAGCGTTGCTAGAACCAGACGATTGCGAGCTGTAATGAATCAGACCCAACAAAAACATCGTCAGCAAGAACACGTTAAGAAAAGCCCATGGCATTTACCTCGCAGCAGCATCGCTGTCTTCTGTTGAGCAATTAGGACACAGCCAGTTCTTGGTTCGCCATACCTTGTGTGCCTACAAGTTATCACCACAAAATAGAGCAAACTGAGTCGGGTTGAAATCGTTCCCATCTCCGCAACACGGCATACCTGTGCCTTGCCAATCAGTTTGTCGATACATGGTATGCAGTACACGCGCGAGCACATGTCGTGTGTGCACGCCTTAATTTTCTTTGGTGCCATGTTTTCTGTAGACTGTGCGCACAATCCACAGTAGTTGTCTGGGCTACCTTTTGATAGCTCGATTTTTCTTTCTGCATGCGCTGTTGTTGGTGCATACGTTCCTTCAGAACCCGCTGCAAGCACACCTTGCAAATGTGAACCTCCTCGCCCTTGCCATCCTACAGCCAATAGATGCATCAGTGCGGCTATTCAAATGACATCGTCATGCATTTTCCTACAAACCAACCTTGAGCACGAACGGGTGTTTCGGGTACTCTGGTCCATCCGGTTTGCGCTGGATCCGACACAGCACACAGATCATCTTCGTTGGCGGCATAACTGGCACCCGCTTCACCTTTTGCAATGGTGGTGTGACCGCATCCTTGCTGCTATTCTTCTTCAGCTTGTCCGCCAGCAGCTTCTTGGCCGCCTTGCTCTTTCCGCCGCCAGTTGCAGCTTGGCTCTCTCCTGCTTCATTTTCTTCTGCTCGAAGTGGATCTCCATCTCCATGAGCATAGAGCTGTTGAGCAGTGCGTACCGCTGCATCCGGTTGAAGGCCGCCAGCGTCTTGGCGAACAGTTCGAACTCAAATTCGGAGCGGAAGTGGAAGCAGAAGCACAGTCGCTGACTCTGGGTGTCTCCGCCCGGGACCACGGGCATTTCTGCGAGCGTGTTGGCCACGTCTGAGGAGGTCTCAGGCGCCGCCAGCGACGCTGCCTGTTCTTCACGGACAGCCGATCTGTTAGCAGAGTTGCGTGTACTGTTACCGCTGCTGAGCGCATCCTCGTAGCTCGTGAGTGGCGGCGCGCCCACCGTGCGGTTCTCTGGGGAGGGAAAGGGCACCGTGGCACCCCACAGCACCGAGCGCTCGCCGCCCTGCAGCGCCACCGTCGCCAGGCGTGCCACTTGCAGCAGCTTCTTACTCACGGCGTCGCTCACCAGCAGCTTCTGCTGGCTCCACTTGGCCAGCGGCGACTCCTTACCGGGAACGAGGCGTGGGGAAGCGCTAGCTCGGCGTCGGGCGCCACCACGAGGAAGCCCGCGGCGCTCTCCGTCTCCCGCAGCTGCAGCAGCACGCCCCGGAACGCCATCTCCTGCGCGGATCGAGCTTCGGGGTAGTATGCAGTATGACTAGATAGAGGTAGTAATCCTGTTTAAGTAACTCTTAAGTAATCCATAGACGAGATCCGATACCTCCACTTAGTCATAAGATCTTGAAAAGCCGCGATGCGTGTCACTCGCCAACTTGCCGCCGACCCGCACTGCTCCCGCCGAAGCACCCGCAGCTCGATGCTCACCCTGGCAAACGAAGACGTGCTCGCGAACGAGCAGAAGCAGCAGCAGGACGCGCTGGACGCGCTCATGGACAAACTGGCGCCTGGGAAGAAAAAGACACTGCTGAGCAAGAAAGACAAGAAGAGCAAGAACAGTCTGGAGGATCTGCAGCGCTTCCTGGCCGGAGACGCCGCCCAACAGGACAAGCTGGAGCAGCTCGTGAACTTCCTGGCTGACGAGCCGGCCGACCAGCCGCAACACGAGGAGCTGGCGGCGCAGACTGATGTGTTCGCGGATGAGCAGAAGCAGCAGCAGCAGCAGCTCGACAAGCTCGTGGACAGTCTGGCCAAAGTCAAGACCGAGCTGCTGGCGACGGACACGGACGTTGTGAATGCCGTCCATGCACAGGCGTCGCTCCTGAGCTTAATGGGAGGGGCGGTGCTGCTACTTGTAGCTGTGGCTCTTCTCGTGCTGAAGCGCTCACCGGACAAGTTGATCAAGCTCAAGAAGGAGGAGGACAACCACAAAGACTTCGGCTACACGGTCATGTACGAGTAGACAGAGCTTTCAGCTTTCGGCTGTTGCTACGCGTAGCGCAGCGCATTTCATCGTCACAGACGTACATCAACAATCCCTTGTAGCGCAAGTTCAATTCTTGTCCTTCGTTTAGAACTCTGTGGCGCTGACACTTCCACCACGAGGCAGAGCACCAAAAATGCAACGGTCAGGCAGCGGTTGCGCTTACAGCCAATTCACCATGAGCGACGCGTTCTCAAGCTTGCTCTCCTCGATAGATAGTGTATCATTGTAAGCCACAGCACTCGGGGGAACGCAGTGCGCAGCTCGAAGGCGCGTGCCCGAGCCTCAGGAACTTGATCCTTTACAAAGGTCCACACCATGGCGAGAGGATCAGTCTTGAGAAAGCGACGATTCAAACGAGAGCCATTTGGCACTCGAATTTGAACGCGCGTCACACCGGGTGCTCCGACTACAACAGCACGGGTAACATCGACGTCAGAAATGAGGATCCGTGCGTAGCAACTAAAAGTAACGCATTGGGATAAATACCTGGGGGCTCTGGTGCCAGATCTACAACTGGTTCTTGCGGCTTCTCTTCTTCCTTCTCCTCTGTCCCGTCTACCTTCGTTTCACCGTCGTCCCGTTCGCCGTTGGTACCTTGCATGGACGCAGCAATGGCAGCGGCCAGTTGGTCGTCTTCGGATGCATCCGTGATATTTGGCTTCGCATCCCAGCAAAGAGTGAGCAATTGCAAGCTCGAAAACTACAATCAACATATGATCGAACCTTTTTCTCCTCGGTTTGAGGCACCTCGAAAGGATGCATACAGGAGAAATCGGATACTGCGTGTAGCCACCGATTAGTTTTACCCTCATTGAACATTTAAGAAATTACGCACATTTTTCGGCCATATCCTGTGGCTCAAGGAAGCCTATCCAGCGCTGCCGGACTTCTCCTGTTCGCGGGTCAATTATCATAATCACCGGCAGCGATTCGCGGTCAACCTGATAGAGAGAGCAAAACTTCTTGCCGTGTTCTGACGCCCAGTAGTTCTGCGCAGCAAAATACCACATTTCGTCTGTATAGACATTATTAAACCGCAAAGCATGTCGGGTTACATACCTGCCAGAACACGAAGCCACTGGCAACCAAGTTTTGCACGACATCGTCACTCCACGTATCGCGATTGAGCATGTGGCTCGTGAAAACGATCTCATCCTGGATGTTCACCAGTAGCCATTTGCTCTCAGTTTTGCCTGCGCGCGAGCCTGCACTCGCCAAAATATTGTTAGTCGCACCGCTATTCAATAGGAGACGCCAGCACATACGTCTGAATAAGTGCCGGGGAACATGATAGCCGTGGGAGGCTGAAACAGCGCGGTCAGGTCTCTTGTGCGCTCGTAGCTGCCGTTGTCAGTGCTGAGACCTCCGTCCAGCCCTTCGCCCACCGCAGGCCCACCAAACGCCGATGAGATACTGCCACCTGTCATGGCAGCGATGCTTTCCGCCGCAAAGTCTCGGTGCTGGTCCCGAAGGTGGCGCATTGGTCCCACTGCAGCAATAAAGGAAAATATTAATATGGCAATATCCCATGGGTCAGTAGAAGAAATAGTGGCTCGTACACATGTCTAGCTCGGATCCCACGAGTCGCTGGCGCTTGGAAGGGTCTGGTGCTCGCACGACGTCGCTACAGTTCAATATCAATAATCCGTTAGGGTTTCCCGCAGCGTTTTAACGGCCTGCTCATTTAACAGACTCTTGTTCCCCATAGGCGGCCGCAATTGCAGCCGCTGTGGCTTCGTCCATGGAGGCTGGTGGTAGATGGGGGCTGCTGCTGTTGCTGATCGTCTGACGAGGCTCCGAGAAGGACGCGGCAGCGCTCTGGCCGCCACTTTCCATGAACAAGTTGACGGCCTCGTCCAGGCTCCAGTTGGTGAGCTGCATAGCATAGTTAATAATCTAGGATGAGGATATCGTCAGCAAGGAAGATGAGCCAAACGAGCGTGCTCGACCTCGAGGAACTGCAGCGCGCTGCCGGAGTCGGCGCCCGTAATGCTCATAAATCTGGGGTGTGGTGACGTCAGAGAAGTAGGGCAGGGAGAGGCACGGGAGGACGTACGAGGCCAGCGCGTCCTGGGCACCGGGAGTGTCCGCCATTTTTCTTCTTGGATCAGAAAGAGTTTGTACACCCTCCTCAAAAGTCAGACCCAGCGAAACGATTGGCACGTCCACAAAAGTCAATCGGAATTGGAGTTGCTCGTGATCGGCGCAGCGCAGTCTCTCACTAACACGCCGTTCGTACGCCCTTTTAGACAAGACGCCCGAGTGGAACGAGGTCTTCATCCTCCCCGTCGTGGACCTGCAGCTGGACCAACTGGTCATCGAAATCAAGAACAAGAACTTCACCAACAGGTTGGATTGGCTACGGAACACAGTGCTCGTTTGCCAGCTAACACGGACCCGATATGTTCTCCCTTCGCAGCAAGCTGATCGGCGAGTGCCGACTGCCAGTGAGTCTCTTCCTCAACGGCAGCATCGTGGACCAATGGTACTCGCTCACCAACGACTCCAAATCTGCGGGCGAGATCAACCTCCGCGTCCAGTACCGAGGCCCCAGCAACCAGCAGGAGCCGGAGGCTGCACCAGTGGCCTCTGCTGAAAAGACCTACGAGAAGCAGTACTCGCACTCGTCGTCGTCGTCGTCGTATCAGCAGCAGTCGAGCACCCCGAGCTATTCTGGCGCCAGCTACCCGCCCCAGGAGCGGTCGGCAGCACCTGCGTATGCGTCCCCGAAGAAGCAACCTCCTCAGGAATGCCCGTCCGGTGCTTCCGCCTACTCCGCCCCAGAGAAGCCGTCGCAGCAGTACCCGGCTACTAGTTCTGCTGCTCCTGCAGCACAAGCTTACCCAGCTCAGCAGCAACAGCCACCGCAACACCAGCAGCCCCCGTCACAGCAGCCGTACTCCCAGCAGCCGCTACCTCCTCACTACGGCCAGGCACCACCTCCTCACTATGGCCAGGCACCACCACTGCCGCAGTATGGCCAACCATACTACCAACATCCTCTTCCGCCTCAAGGATACGGCTACCTCGCCAAGGAGATTGCAACGCTGGAAAAGGGGAAGAAGGAACACACTGCACAACAGAAACGGAAGATCGAGAGGAAGCAGGATCTCCAGCAAAGGAACCGCCGAGCGGCGCTACAGTGACGAAAGCGGCAAGCCGCGCCCCAAAGTAGCGACCACGCGCTGACAACCCCGCACGATTGAAATGATCGGCGCAGCTTGTCATTTGGTGTGGTTGGAACTCAGGGGCAAGGCTTTCGAGGGAAGCGAGTCGGCATGACAGAATGAAAGAAAGTATGTGTTAGATGCAAAACGATGCTACTTACTGGCCATCAACAATCGCCAGCAACAGCTCACGGTAGTCGCCGCTCGTGTCGCCGCGGATGCGCTTGCTCAGTTCTTTACCGTACAACTTCAGGTACGCGGTCTTGATCTGGGGCAGCATCGCGTGGTAGCGCACCACCGCCGCGCTCAGCCCGTACTCATCCGTCCCGAGGCCCTTCATCGTGTTTTCGAAGAGGTTTGCCAGCAACTCAAACGGCTCAAACACCATGCGCACATGGTACAGCAACGCCGCCTGTGCATCGCCCTTGAACTCCCCTTGATTGCCTTGATGATGCTCGTTTTCTTGTATTTCTTCGAGTACGCCGTATCAATGTTGCGGAGGTGTTCCGCCGGGCTCCCGACCACGATACCAATAAAGGTTTCTTCGTCGGTGCCCCATTTGCCTTCGCCAGCCTTGTACAGTACATCCGCATCAACTGCGGCCTTTGAACTAGTAAAGACGGCAGGATCAAACACAGGCACGTCTCCTTGGAGAGCAGTCAGGATCACCTTCTTCAGGTCGCCGCTCAACTCACCGCGCAGAATCTTGACCAAATCTTCACCATACATGTCTTTGAAAGTCCTTTTCAGCAGAGCGATCTCCGCGTTCGAGCGAGCCATCACCACCGGGTAGATCCACTCCTCCGTCGTGCCCAGGCCCTTCGTCGCCTTCCGCAGAATCTCCGCCTCCACGTGCTCCAGCGGACTCGACAGCATCTTCAACAGCACACCGTAGTCGCTCGTGCTCTTCACCCACGTCGTCAAGCTTTGCTTGTACAGGATACGGTAGCGCCACCAGATCAGGTAGCGCTCTTCAACCGTCTTCGAGAGCAGCAGGGCTGCCAAAGCAGATTCGTCCGTCGCCGCACCCGTGCAGATGCGCTGGATGTCCTGTGCAGCCGCGTCGATCTCACCCGAGAATGTCATCGACTCGCTGATGCCGCCCTCACGCGCATACCGCACGTACAGGCCGCTCAACGCAGCAGCACCTGCGGATACCAGCGCCGAGGACTCAGCCTCGCCGCTTCGAGCAGCCGATACCGCCGTCACCGAGCTGCCAGTGCCGCTCTTCCCTGCACTTGCCTTCTCCTCCACGGACGCACTCGCGCCAATGGCCGCAGCGCTCACGCTCACGCTCGAACTCGAACTCGAACTCGAGCCGCTCAAAGTAGCAGCACCCGAGGCCAACCCAGATGCAGATGTAGACAATGTAGACAGTGATGCCGACGCAGACGCGCCGAACTCCCTCTCAGCCGCATCGAGGATCGACAGGAGCAGCTGGCAGTACTCGCCGCTCACCACACTCTGGATGCGCGCGCGCAGCTCTGGCGGTACACGCGCATGTACACGATGCGGATCTGCACCAGCAGACGGTAGTACCGCACCACCCAAGCGCTCAGCCCGTACGTGTTCTTGCCGGCACGCTTCAGCGTCGTCTCGAACAGCTCCGCGAGCAGGTTCATCGGCTCCAGGACTGAGCGGATCAGGAACAGCAGCGACAACCTGGCGTCGCCGGAGAACTCCTGCTTGATCGCTCCCGCGATGCCCGACTTGTACTTTGCCGCGTACGCACTGTTGATGTTGCGCACGTGCTCCGCAGGGCTCAGCACCAAGATGTTGATGAACGTCGTTTCGTCCGTGCCCATACGGCCTTCGCCGGCCTTGTACAACGCGTCCGCGTCTGAGGCAGCCTTCGCGCTCGTGTGCACCGACGCATCAAAGGCAGCCACCTCGCCACGCATGGCGGTCAGGATCACCTTCTTCAGGTCGCCGCTCAGGTCGCCCTTCAAAACACTCACGAGGTCTTCTCCGTACTTCTCCTGGAACGTCTTCTTCAGCAGAGCGATCTCCGCGTTCGAGCGAGCCATCACCACCGGGTAGATCCACTCCTCCGTCGTGCCCAGGCCCTTCGTCGCCTTCCGCAGAATCTCCGCCTCCACGTGCTCCAGCGGACTCGACAGCATCTTCAACAGCACACCGTAGTCGCTCGTGCTCTTCACCCACGTCGTCAAGCTTTGCTTGTACAGGATACGGTAGCGCCACCAGATCAGGTAGCGCTCTTCAACCGTCTTCGAGAGCAGCAGGGCTGCCAAAGCAGATTCGTCCGTCGCCGCACCCGTGCAGATGCGCTGGATGTCCTGTGCAGCCGCGTCGATCTCACCCGAGAATGTCATCGACTCGCTGATGCCGCCCTCACGCGCATACCGCACGTACAGGCCGCTCAACGCAGCAGCACCTGCGGATACCAGCGCCGAGGACTCAGCCTCGCCGCTTCGAGCAGCCGATACCGCCGTCACCGAGCTGCCAGTGCCGCTCTTCCCTGCACTTGCCTTCTCCTCCACGGACGCACTCGCGCCAATGGCCGCAGCGCTCACGCTCACGCTCGAACTCGAACTCGAACTCGAGCCGCTCAAAGTAGCAGCACCCGAGGCCAACCCAGATGCAGATGTAGACAATGTAGACAGTGATGCCGACGCAGACGCGCCGAACTCCCTCTCAGCCGCATCGAGGATCGACAGGAGCAGCTGGCAGTACTCGCCGCTCACCACACTCTGGATGCGCGCGCGCAGCTCCTGGCGGTACACGCGCATGTACACGATGCGGATCTGCACCAGCAGACGGTAGTACCGCACCACCCAAGCGCTCAGCCCGTACGTGTTCTTGCCGGCACGCTTCAGCGTCGTCTCGAACAGCTCCGCGAGCAGGTTCATCGGCTCCAGGACTGAGCGGATCAGGAACAGCAGCGACAACCTGGCGTCGCCGGAGAACTCCTGCTTGATCGCTCCCGCGATGCCCGACTTGTACTTTGCCGCGTACGCACTGTTGATGTTGCGCACGTGCTCCGCAGGGCTCAGCACCAAGATGTTGATGAACGTCGTTTCGTCCGTGCCCATACGGCCTTCGCCGGCCTTGTACAACGCGTCCGCGTCTGAGGCAGCCTTCGCGCTCGTGTGCACCGACGCATCAAAGGCAGCCACCTCGCCACGCATGGCGGTCAGGATCACCTTCTTCAGGTCGCCGCTCAGGTCGCCCTTCAAAACACTCACGAGGTCTTCTCCGTACTTCTCCTGGAACGTCTTCTTCAGCAGAGCGATCTCCGCGTTCGAGCGAGCCATCACCACCGGGTAGATCCACTCCTCCGTCGTGCCCAGGCCCTTCGTCGCCTTCCGCAGAATCTCCGCCTCCACGTGCTCCAGCGGACTCGACAGCATCTTCAACAGCACACCGTAGTCGCTCGTGCTCTTCACCCACGTCGTCAAGCTTTGCTTGTACAGGATACGGTAGCGCCACCAGATCAGGTAGCGCTCTTCAACCGTCTTCGAGAGCAGCAGGGCTGCCAAAGCAGATTCGTCCGTCGCCGCACCCGTGCAGATGCGCTGGATGTCCTGTGCAGCCGCGTCGATCTCACCCGAGAATGTCATCGACTCGCTGATGCCGCCCTCACGCGCATACCGCACGTACAGGCCGCTCAACGCAGCAGCACCTGCGGATACCAGCGCCGAGGACTCAGCCTCGCCGCTTCGAGCAGCCGATACCGCCGTCACCGAGCTGCCAGTGCCGCTCTTCCCTGCACTTGCCTTCTCCTCCACGGACGCACTCGCGCCAATGGCCGCAGCGCTCACGCTCACGCTCGAACTCGAACTCGAACTCGAGCCGCTCAAAGTAGCAGCACCCGAGGCCAACCCAGATGCAGATGTAGACAATGTAGACAGTGATGCCGACGCAGACGCGCCGAACTCCCTCTCAGCCGCATCGAGGATCGACAGGAGCAGCTGGCAGTACTCGCCGCTCACCACACTCTGGATGCGCGCGCAGCTCTGGCGGTACACGCGCATGTACACGATGCGGATCTGCACCAGCAGACGGTAGTACCGCACCACCCAAGCGCTCAGCCCGTACGTGTTCTTGCCGGCACGCTTCAGCGTCGTCTCGAACAGCTCCGCGAGCAGGTTCATCGGCTCCAGGACTGAGCGGATCAGGAACAGCAGCGACAACCTGGCGTCGCCGGAGAACTCCTGCTTGATCGCTCCCGCGATGCCCGACTTGTACTTTGCCGCGTACGCACTGTTGATGTTGCGCACGTGCTCCGCAGGGCTCAGCACCAAGATGTTGATGAACGTCGTTTCGTCCGTGCCCATACGGCCTTCGCCGGCCTTGTACAACGCGTCCGCGTCTGAGGCAGCCTTCGCGCTCGTGTGCACCGACGCATCAAAGGCAGCCACCTCGCCACGCATGGCGGTCAGGATCACCTTCTTCAGGTCGCCGCTCAGGTCGCCCTTCAAAACACTCACGAGGTCTTCTCCGTACTTCTCCTGGAACGTCTTCTTCAGCAGAGCGATCTCCGCGTTCGAGCGAGCCATCACCACCGGGTAGATCCACTCCTCCGTCGTGCCCAGGCCCTTCGTCGCCTTCCGCAGAATCTCCGCCTCCACGTGCTCCAGCGGACTCGACAGCATCTTCAACAGCACACCGTAGTCGCTCGTGCTCTTCACCCACGTCGTCAAGCTTTGCTTGTACAGGATACGGTAGCGCCACCAGATCAGGTAGCGCTCTTCAACCGTCTTCGAGAGCAGCAGGGCTGCCAAAGCAGATTCGTCCGTCGCCGCACCCGTGCAGATGCGCTGGATGTCCTGTGCAGCCGCGTCGATCTCACCCGAGAATGTCATCGACTCGCTGATGCCGCCCTCACGCGCATACCGCACGTACAGGCCGCTCAACGCAGCAGCACCTGCGGATACCAGCGCCGAGGACTCAGCCTCGCCGCTTCGAGCAGCCGATACCGCCGTCACCGAGCTGCCAGTGCCGCTCTTCCCTGCACTTGCCTTCTCCTCCACGGACGCACTCGCGCCAATGGCCGCAGCGCTCACGCTCACGCTCGAACTCGAACTCGAACTCGAGCCGCTCAAAGTAGCAGCACCCGAGGCCAACCCAGATGCAGATGTAGACAATGTAGACAGTGATGCCGACGCAGACGCGCCGAACTCCCTCTCAGCCGCATCGAGGATCGACAGGAGCAGCTGGCAGTACTCGCCGCTCACCACACTCTGGATGCGCGCGCGCAGCTCTGGCGGTACACGCGCATGTACACGATGCGGATCTGCACCAGCAGACGGTAGTACCGCACCACCCAAGCGCTCAGCCCGTACGTGTTCTTGCCGGCACGCTTCAGCGTCGTCTCGAACAGCTCCGCGAGCAGGTTCATCGGCTCCAGGACTGAGCGGATCAGGAACAGCAGCGACAACCTGGCGTCGCCGGAGAACTCCTGCTTGATCGCTCCCGCGATGCCCGACTTGTACTTTGCCGCGTACGCACTGTTGATGTTGCGCACGTGCTCCGCAGGGCTCAGCACCAAGATGTTGATGAACGTCGTTTCGTCCGTGCCCATACGGCCTTCGCCGGCCTTGTACAACGCGTCCGCGTCTGAGGCAGCCTTCGCGCTCGTGTGCACCGACGCATCAAAGGCAGCCACCTCGCCACGCATGGCGGTCAGGATCACCTTCTTCAGGTCGCCGCTCAGGTCGCCCTTCAAAACACTCACGAGGTCTTCTCCGTACTTCTCCTGGAACGTCTTCTTCAGCAGAGCGATCTCCGCGTTCGAGCGAGCCATCACCACCGGGTAGATCCACTCCTCCGTCGTGCCCAGGCCCTTCGTCGCCTTCCGCAGAATCTCCGCCTCCACGTGCTCCAGCGGACTCGACAGCATCTTCAACAGCACACCGTAGTCGCTCGTGCTCTTCACCCACGTCGTCAAGCTTTGCTTGTACAGGATACGGTAGCGCCACCAGATCAGGTAGCGCTCTTCAACCGTCTTCGAGAGCAGCAGGGCTGCCAAAGCAGATTCGTCCGTCGCCGCACCCGTGCAGATGCGCTGGATGTCCTGTGCAGCCGCGTCGATCTCACCCGAGAATGTCATCGACTCGCTGATGCCGCCCTCACGCGCATACCGCACGTACAGGCCGCTCAACGCAGCAGCACCTGCGGATACCAGCGCCGAGGACTCAGCCTCGCCGCTTCGAGCAGCCGATACCGCCGTCACCGAGCTGCCAGTGCCGCTCTTCCCTGCACTTGCCTTCTCCTCCACGGACGCACTCGCGCCAATGGCCGCAGCGCTCACGCTCACGCTCGAACTCGAACTCGAACTCGAGCCGCTCAAAGTAGCAGCACCCGAGGCCAACCCAGATGCAGATGTAGACAATGTAGACAGTGATGCCGACGCAGACGCGCCGAACTCCCTCTCAGCCGCATCGAGGATCGACAGGAGCAGCTGGCAGTACTCGCCGCTCACCACACTCTGGATGCGCGCGCGCAGCTCCTGGCGGTACACGCGCATGTACACGATGCGGATCTGCACCAGCAGACGGTAGTACCGCACCACCCAAGCGCTCAGCCCGTACGTGTTCTTGCCGGCACGCTTCAGCGTCGTCTCGAACAGCTCCGCGAGCAGGTTCATCGGCTCCAGGACTGAGCGGATCAGGAACAGCAGCGACAACCTGGCGTCGCCGGAGAACTCCTGCTTGATCGCTCCCGCGATGCCCGACTTGTACTTTGCCGCGTACGCACTGTTGATGTTGCGCACGTGCTCCGCAGGGCTCAGCACCAAGATGTTGATGAACGTCGTTTCGTCCGTGCCCATACGGCCTTCGCCGGCCTTGTACAACGCGTCCGCGTCTGAGGCAGCCTTCGCGCTCGTGTGCACCGACGCATCAAAGGCAGCCACCTCGCCACGCATGGCGGTCAGGATCACCTTCTTCAGGTCGCCGCTCAGGTCGCCCTTCAAAACACTCACGAGGTCTTCTCCGTACTTCTCCTGGAACGTCTTCTTCAGCAGAGCGATCTCCGCGTTCGAGCGAGCCATCACCACCGGGTAGATCCACTCCTCCGTCGTGCCCAGGCCCTTCGTCGCCTTCCGCAGAATCTCCGCCTCCACGTGCTCCAGCGGACTCGACAGCATCTTCAACAGCACACCGTAGTCGCTCGTGCTCTTCACCCACGTCGTCAAGCTTTGCTTGTACAGGATACGGTAGCGCCACCAGATCAGGTAGCGCTCTTCAACCGTCTTCGAGAGCAGCAGGGCTGCCAAAGCAGATTCGTCCGTCGCCGCACCCGTGCAGATGCGCTGGATGTCCTGTGCAGCCGCGTCGATCTCACCCGAGAATGTCATCGACTCGCTGATGCCGCCCTCACGCGCATACCGCACGTACAGGCCGCTCAACGCAGCAGCACCTGCGGATACCAGCGCCGAGGACTCAGCCTCGCCGCTTCGAGCAGCCGATACCGCCGTCACCGAGCTGCCAGTGCCGCTCTTCCCTGCACTTGCCTTCTCCTCCACGGACGCACTCGCGCCAATGGCCGCAGCGCTCACGCTCACGCTCGAACTCGAACTCGAACTCGAGCCGCTCAAAGTAGCAGCACCCGAGGCCAACCCAGATGCAGATGTAGACAATGTAGACAGTGATGCCGACGCAGACGCGCCGAACTCCCTCTCAGCCGCATCGAGGATCGACAGGAGCAGCTGGCAGTACTCGCCGCTCACCACACTCTGGATGCGCGCGCGCAGCTCCTGGCGGTACACGCGCATGTACACGATGCGGATCTGCACCAGCAGACGGTAGTACCGCACCACCCAAGCGCTCAGCCCGTACGTGTTCTTGCCGGCACGCTTCAGCGTCGTCTCGAACAGCTCCGCGAGCAGGTTCATCGGCTCCAGGACTGAGCGGATCAGGAACAGCAGCGACAACCTGGCGTCGCCGGAGAACTCCTGCTTGATCGCTCCCGCGATGCCCGACTTGTACTTTGCCGCGTACGCACTGTTGATGTTGCGCACGTGCTCCGCAGGGCTCAGCACCAAGATGTTGATGAACGTCGTTTCGTCCGTGCCCATACGGCCTTCGCCGGCCTTGTACAACGCGTCCGCGTCTGAGGCAGCCTTCGCGCTCGTGTGCACCGACGCATCAAAGGCAGCCACCTCGCCACGCATGGCGGTCAGGATCACCTTCTTCAGGTCGCCGCTCAGGTCGCCCTTCAAAACACTCACGAGGTCTTCTCCGTACTTCTCCTGGAACGTCTTCTTCAGCAGAGCGATCTCCGCGTTCGAGCGAGCCATCACCACCGGGTAGATCCACTCCTCCGTCGTGCCCAGGCCCTTCGTCGCCTTCCGCAGAATCTCCGCCTCCACGTGCTCCAGCGGACTCGACAGCATCTTCAACAGCACACCGTAGTCGCTCGTGCTCTTCACCCACGTCGTCAAGCTTTGCTTGTACAGGATACGGTAGCGCCACCAGATCAGGTAGCGCTCTTCAACCGTCTTCGAGAGCAGCAGGGCTGCCAAAGCAGATTCGTCCGTCGCCGCACCCGTGCAGATGCGCTGGATGTCCTGTGCAGCCGCGTCGATCTCACCCGAGAATGTCATCGACTCGCTGATGCCGCCCTCACGCGCATACCGCACGTACAGGCCGCTCAACGCAGCAGCACCTGCGGATACCAGCGCCGAGGACTCAGCCTCGCCGCTTCGAGCAACCGATACCGCCGTCACCGAGCTGCCAGTGCCGCTCTTCCCTGCACTTGCCTTCTCCTCCACGGACGCACTCGCGCCAATGGCCGCAGCGCTCACGCTCACGCTCGAACTCGAACTCGAACTCAGGCCGCTCAAAGTAGCAGCACCCGAGGCCAACCCAGATGCAGATGTAGACAATGTAGACAGTGATGCCGACGCAGACGCGCCGAACTCCCTCTCAGCCGCATCGAGGATCGACAGGAGCAGCTGGCAGTACTCGCCGCTCACCACACTCTGGATGCGCGCGCGCAGCTCTGGCGGTACACGCGCATGTACACGATGCGGATCTGCACCAGCAGACGGTAGTACCGCACCACCCAAGCGCTCAGCCCGTACGTGTTCTTGCCGGCACGCTTCAGCGTCGTCTCGAACAGCTCCGCGAGCAGGTTCATCGGCTCCAGGACTGAGCGGATCAGGAACAGCAGCGACAACCTGGCGTCGCCGGAGAACTCCTGCTTGATCGCTCCCGCGATGCCCGACTTGTACTTTGCCGCGTACGCACTGTTGATGTTGCGCACGTGCTCCGCAGGGCTCAGCACCAAGATGTTGATGAACGTCGTTTCGTCCGTGCCCATACGGCCTTCGCCGGCCTTGTACAACGCGTCCGCGTCTGAGGCAGCCTTCGCGCTCGTGTGCACCGACGCATCAAAGGCAGCCACCTCGCCACGCATGGCGGTCAGGATCACCTTCTTCAGGTCGCCGCTCAGGTCGCCCTTCAAAACACTCACGAGGTCTTCTCCGTACTTCTCCTGGAACGTCTTCTTCAGCAGAGCGATCTCCGCGTTCGAGCGAGCCATCACCACCGGGTAGATCCACTCCTCCGTCGTGCCCAGGCCCTTCGTCGCCTTCCGCAGAATCTCCGCCTCCACGTGCTCCAGCGGACTCGACAGCATCTTCAACAGCACACCGTAGTCGCTCGTGCTCTTCACCCACGTCGTCAAGCTTTGCTTGTACAGGATACGGTAGCGCCACCAGATCAGGTAGCGCTCTTCAACCGTCTTCGAGAGCAGCAGGGCTGCCAAAGCAGATTCGTCCGTCGCCGCACCCGTGCAGATGCGCTGGATGTCCTGTGCAGCCGCGTCGATCTCACCCGAGAATGTCATCGACTCGCTGATGCCGCCCTCACGCGCATACCGCACGTACAGGCCGCTCAACGCAGCAGCACCTGCGGATACCAGCGCCGAGGACTCAGCCTCGCCGCTTCGAGCAGCCGATACCGCCGTCACCGAGCTGCCAGTGCCGCTCTTCCCTGCACTTGCCTTCTCCTCCACGGACGCACTCGCGCCAATGGCCGCAGCGCTCACGCTCACGCTCGAACTCGAACTCGAACTCGAGCCGCTCAAAGTAGCAGCACCCGAGGCCAACCCAGATGCAGATGTAGACAATGTAGACAGTGATGCCGACGCAGACGCGCCGAACTCCCTCTCAGCCGCATCGAGGATCGACAGGAGCAGCTGGCAGTACTCGCCGCTCACCACACTCTGGATGCGCGCGCGCAGCTCTGGCGGTACACGCGCATGTACACGATGCGGATCTGCACCAGCAGACGGTAGTACCGCACCACCCAAGCGCTCAGCCCGTACGTGTTCTTGCCGGCACGCTTCAGCGTCGTCTCGAACAGCTCCGCGAGCAGGTTCATCGGCTCCAGGACTGAGCGGATCAGGAACAGCAGCGACAACCTGGCGTCGCCGGAGAACTCCTGCTTGATCGCTCCCGCGATGCCCGACTTGTACTTTGCCGCGTACGCACTGTTGATGTTGCGCACGTGCTCCGCAGGGCTCAGCACCAAGATGTTGATGAACGTCGTTTCGTCCGTGCCCATACGGCCTTCGCCGGCCTTGTACAACGCGTCCGCGTCTGAGGCAGCCTTCGCGCTCGTGTGCACCGACGCATCAAAGGCAGCCACCTCGCCACGCATGGCGGTCAGGATCACCTTCTTCAGGTCGCCGCTCAGGTCGCCCTTCAAAACACTCACGAGGTCTTCTCCGTACTTCTCCTGGAACGTCTTCTTCAGCAGAGCGATCTCCGCGTTCGAGCGAGCCATCACCACCGGGTAGATCCACTCCTCCGTCGTGCCCAGGCCCTTCGTCGCCTTCCGCAGAATCTCCGCCTCCACGTGCTCCAGCGGACTCGACAGCATCTTCAACAGCACACCGTAGTCGCTCGTGCTCTTCACCCACGTCGTCAAGCTTTGCTTGTACAGGATACGGTAGCGCCACCAGATCAGGTAGCGCTCTTCAACCGTCTTCGAGAGCAGCAGGGCTGCCAAAGCAGATTCGTCCGTCGCCGCACCCGTGCAGATGCGCTGGATGTCCTGTGCAGCCGCGTCGATCTCACCCGAGAATGTCATCGACTCGCTGATGCCGCCCTCACGCGCATACCGCACGTACAGGCCGCTCAACGCAGCAGCACCTGCGGATACCAGCGCCGAGGACTCAGCCTCGCCGCTTCGAGCAGCCGATACCGCCGTCACCGAGCTGCCAGTGCCGCTCTTCCCTGCACTTGCCTTCTCCTCCACGGACGCACTCGCGCCAATGGCCGCAGCGCTCACGCTCACGCTCGAACTCGAACTCGAACTCGAGCCGCTCAAAGTAGCAGCACCCGAGGCCAACCCAGATGCAGATGTAGACAATGTAGACAGTGATGCCGACGCAGACGCGCCGAACTCCCTCTCAGCCGCATCGAGGATCGACAGGAGCAGCTGGCAGTACTCGCCGCTCACCACACTCTGGATGCGCGCGCGCAGCTCTGGCGGTACACGCGCATGTACACGATGCGGATCTGCACCAGCAGACGGTAGTACCGCACCACCCAAGCGCTCAGCCCGTACGTGTTCTTGCCGGCACGCTTCAGCGTCGTCTCGAACAGCTCCGCGAGCAGGTTCATCGGCTCCAGGACTGAGCGGATCAGGAACAGCAGCGACAACCTGGCGTCGCCGGAGAACTCCTGCTTGATCGCTCCCGCGATGCCCGACTTGTACTTTGCCGCGTACGCACTGTTGATGTTGCGCACGTGCTCCGCAGGGCTCAGCACCAAGATGTTGATGAACGTCGTTTCGTCCGTGCCCATACGGCCTTCGCCGGCCTTGTACAACGCGTCCGCGTCTGAGGCAGCCTTCGCGCTCGTGTGCACCGACGCATCAAAGGCAGCCACCTCGCCACGCATGGCGGTCAGGATCACCTTCTTCAGGTCGCCGCTCAGGTCGCCCTTCAAAACACTCACGAGGTCTTCTCCGTACTTCTCCTGGAACGTCTTCTTCAGCAGAGCGATCTCCGCGTTCGAGCGAGCCATCACCACCGGGTAGATCCACTCCTCCGTCGTGCCCAGGCCCTTCGTCGCCTTCCGCAGAATCTCCGCCTCCACGTGCTCCAGCGGACTCGACAGCATCTTCAACAGCACACCGTAGTCGCTCGTGCTCTTCACCCACGTCGTCAAGCTTTGCTTGTACAGGATACGGTAGCGCCACCAGATCAGGTAGCGCTCTTCAACCGTCTTCGAGAGCAGCAGGGCTGCCAAAGCAGATTCGTCCGTCGCCGCACCCGTGCAGATGCGCTGGATGTCCTGTGCAGCCGCGTCGATCTCACCCGAGAATGTCATCGACTCGCTGATGCCGCCCTCACGCGCATACCGCACGTACAGGCCGCTCAACGCGCTTGAAGCAAATGACGTTATCGCCATATTTTCATAATCGGCTTTAACTTTGACGGGACGTCTAGATGGGGTAATGTTGGCAGTAGTGTCAGGTTCGATGCTCTGGGCGTTCGTCATCCTTAGCTGGTTTGTTTGCCGGAATATTGGAGGTGGCGGTAGAGCACGGTATCATCCGCAAAGCTCACTACGGAAGATAGGTTTTGACTGCGTTGTTGCTCTTGGCCCTCATTGGCGCCATCAATGACGGTGACGTTGTAACGGGCGTTGTAGTTGTCGCTAAGACCAAACAAAAATTCGGTGCTGTCGACACTTTGTGGCTTTACGTCGCCGAGCTGCTGGAATAATGTCATCAACAATTTCACAGAGCCGTAGAAGACTACGCTGCCTCCTTCCGTGATAACTACACTCTTGAATCCACCTGCAAGCTGGGGTGACTCCTTCAACATAGTAGTCAAAACATTACTGTCTGCTTGCTGGCTCGACTTCTCCGAGCCACTTGTGATTTCGTTGATCATAAGGATCCGTTTATGCTTTCCGAACTCAGCGTCAAATTGGAGAACAGCAAGCTCCGGCACATGTGCCGATAGGGTCCGAAATGTTCCAGACAGCTTTCTTTTCATCCAGCGACCCGATTCCGTACAGATTGTCGTTAAAACTTGAGCAGTTCTTGACCCAGAACTCACGTGATAGTTCACGTAAGTCTTCCGATTCAAGGCGGGACGCGTCCACACCACGTTTCTTACAAAAACTAGAGAACTGCGGCAGCCACCTCAACACAGTATTTTGATCTTGGATCTTCCGTAATGCAGAAGCACGACACAAATCAATCACAACAAGTGTGCTGACATCCGTCCGGCTCCTCAACCCAAAATCAGAGCTTCCCACCAACCTGTTCGCCTTCGCTTCATCAACAACAGCTTTAGGATTCACTCCCATCATAGTTTCCAGCGCCGCCGTCTCCTCGCGGGTCTCCGTTTCCACGGTCGACGTCTTCTCGCCGTCCTTGGTCTCCGTCTCGGTCGTCGTCTCCACCTCGATCGACTGCACCAACTCGCCGCTGGCGGTCGTCGTGGGGCGCGACGTAGACTTCACCGTCTTCGTCACGATGCTGCCGTCCGTCTCCTCCGACTGGAACACCTCCGTCGTCACCGACTCACCGGGCGCCTCGCCGACCTCCGTGCTCGACCGGATGGCCGTCATGCCGGGCATCGTCGTCGACGTCGTGACCGCGGGCTGCGTCGGCTGCGTTGTCTGCAGCGCCGCCGTCTCCTCGCGGGTCTCCGTTTCCACGGTCGACGTCTTCTCGCCGTCCTTGGTCTCCGTCTCGGTCGTCGTCTCCACCTCGATCGACTGCACCAACTCGCCGCTGGCGGTCGTCGTGGGGCGCGACGTAGACTTCACCGTCTTCGTCACGATGCTGCCGTCCGTCTCCTCCGACTGGAACACCTCCGTCGTCACCGACTCACCGGGCGCCTCGCCGACCTCCGTGCTCGACCGGATGGCCGTCATGCCGGGCATCGTCGTCGACGTCGTGACCGCGGGCTGCGTCGGCTGCGTTGTCTGCAGCGCCGCCGTCTCCTCGCGGGTCTCCGTTTCCACGGTCGACGTCTTCTCGCCGTCCTTGGTCTCCGTCTCGGTCGTCGTCTCCACCTCGATCGACTGCACCAACTCGCCGCTGGCGGTCGTCGTGGGGCGCGACGTAGACTTCACCGTCTTCGTCACGATGCTGCCGTCCGTCTCCTCCGACTGGAACACCTCCGTCGTCACCGACTCACCGGGCGCCTCGCCGACCTCCGTGCTCGACCGGATGGCCGTCATGCCGGGCATCGTCGTCGACGTCGTGACCGCGGGCTGCGTCGGCTGCGTTGTCTGCAGCGCCGCCGTCTCCTCGCGGGTCTCCGTTTCCACGGTCGACGTCTTCTCGCCGTCCTTGGTCTCCGTCTCGGTCGTCGTCTCCACCTCGATCGACTGCACCAACTCGCCGCTGGCGGTCGTCGTGGGGCGCGACGTAGACTTCACCGTCTTCGTCACGATGCTGCCGTCCGTCTCCTCCGACTGGAACACCTCCGTCGTCACCGACTCACCGGGCGCCTCGCCGACCTCCGTGCTCGACCGGATGGCCGTCATGCCGGGCATCGTCGTCGACGTCGTGACCGCGGGCTGCGTCGGCTGCGTTGTCTGCAGCGCCGCCGTCTCCTCGCGGGTCTCCGTTTCCACGGTCGACGTCTTCTCGCCGTCCTTGGTCTCCGTCTCGGTCGTCGTCTCCACCTCGATCGACTGCACCAACTCGCCGCTGGCGGTCGTCGTGGGGCGCGACGTAGACTTCACCGTCTTCGTCACGATGCTGCCGTCCGTCTCCTCCGACTGGAACACCTCCGTCGTCACCGACTCACCGGGCGCCTCGCCGACCTCCGTGCTCGACCGGATGGCCGTCATGCCGGGCATCGTCGTCGACGTCGTGACCGCGGGCTGCGTCGGCTGCGTTGTCTGCAGCGCCGCCGTCTCCTCGCGGGTCTCCGTTTCCACGGTCGACGTCTTCTCGCCGTCCTTGGTCTCCGTCTCGGTCGTCGTCTCCACCTCGATCGACTGCACCAACTCGCCGCTGGCGGTCGTCGTGGGGCGCGACGTAGACTTCACCGTCTTCGTCACGATGCTGCCGTCCGTCTCCTCCGACTGGAACACCTCCGTCGTCACCGACTCACCGGGCGCCTCGCCGACCTCCGTGCTCGACCGGATGGCCATCATGCCGGGCATCGTCGTCGACGTCGTGACCGCGGGCTGCGTCGGCTGCGTTGTCTGCAGCGCCGCCGTCTCCTCGCGGGTCTCCGTTTCCACGGTCGACGTCTTCTCGCCGTCCTTGGTCTCCGTCTCGGTCGTCGTCTCCACCTCGATCGACTGCACCAACTCGCCGCTGGCGGTCGTCGTGGGGCGCGACGTAGACTTCACCGTCTTCGTCACGATGCTGCCGTCCGTCTCCTCCGACTGGAACACCTCCGTCGTCACCGACTCACCGGGCGCCTCGCCGACCTCCGTGCTCGACCGGATGGCCATCATGCCGGGCATCGTCGTCGACGTCGTGACCGCGGGCTGCGTCGGCTGCGTTGTCTGCAGCGCCGCCGTCTCCTCGCGGGTCTCCGTTTCCACGGTCGACGTCTTCTCGCCGTCCTTGGTCTCCGTCTCGGTCGTCGTCTCCACCTCGATCGACTGCACCAACTCGCCGCTGGCGGTCGTCGTGGGGCGCGACGTAGACTTCACCGTCTTCGTCACGATGCTGCCGTCCGTCTCCTCCGACTGGAACACCTCCGTCGTCACCGACTCACCGGGCGCCTCGCCGACCTCCGTGCTCGACCGGATGGCCGTCATGCCGGGCATCGTCGTCGACGTCGTGACCGCGGGCTGCGTCGGCTGCGTTGTCTGCAGCGCCGCCGTCTCCTCGCGGGTCTCCGTTTCCACGGTCGACGTCTTCTCGCCGTCCTTGGTCTCCGTCTCGGTCGTCGTCTCCACCTCGATCGACTGCACCAACTCGCCGCTGGCGGTCGTCGTGGGGCGCGACGTAGACTTCACCGTCTTCGTCACGATGCTGCCGTCCGTCTCCTCCGACTGGAACACCTCCGTCGTCACCGACTCACCGGGCGCCTCGCCGACCTCCGTGCTCGACCGGATGGCCGTCATGCCGGGCATCGTCGTCGACGTCGTGACCGCGGGCTGCGTCGGCTGCGTTGTCTGCAGCGCCGCCGTCTCCTCGCGGGTCTCCGTTTCCACGGTCGACGTCTTCTCGCCGTCCTTGGTCTCCGTCTCGGTCGTCGTCTCCACCTCGATCGACTGCACCAACTCGCCGCTGGCGGTCGTCGTGGGGCGCGACGTAGACTTCACCGTCTTCGTCACGATGCTGCCGTCCGTCTCCTCCGACTGGAACACCTCCGTCGTCACCGACTCACCGGGCGCCTCGCCGACCTCCGTGCTCGACCGGATGGCCGTCATGCCGGGCATCGTCGTCGACGTCGTGACCGCGGGCTGCGTCGGCTGCGTTGTCTGCAGCGCCGCCGTCTCCTCGCGGGTCTCCGTTTCCACGGTCGACGTCTTCTCGCCGTCCTTGGTCTCCGTCTCGGTCGTCGTCTCCACCTCGATCGACTGCACCAACTCGCCGCTGGCGGTCGTCGTGGGGCGCGACGTAGACTTCACCGTCTTCGTCACGATGCTGCCGTCCGTCTCCTCCGACTGGAACACCTCCGTCGTCACCGACTCACCGGGCGCCTCGCCGACCTCCGTGCTCGACCGGATGGCCGTCATGCCGGGCATCGTCGTCGACGTCGTGACCGCGGGCTGCGTCGGCTGCGTTGTCTGCAGCGCCGCCGTCTCCTCGCGGGTCTCCGTTTCCACGGTCGACGTCTTCTCGCCGTCCTTGGTCTCCGTCTCGGTCGTCGTCTCCACCTCGATCGACTGCACCAACTCGCCGCTGGCGGTCGTCGTGGGGCGCGACGTAGACTTCACCGTCTTCGTCACGATGCTGCCGTCCGTCTCCTCCGACTGGAACACCTCCGTCGTCACCGACTCACCGGGCGCCTCGCCGACCTCCGTGCTCGACCGGATGGCCGTCATGCCGGGCATCGTCGTCGACGTCGTGACCGCGGGCTGCGTCGGCTGCGTTGTCTGCAGCGCCGCCGTCTCCTCGCGGGTCTCCGTTTCCACGGTCGACGTCTTCTCGCCGTCCTTGGTCTCCGTCTCGGTCGTCGTCTCCACCTCGATCGACTGCACCAACTCGCCGCTGGCGGTCGTCGTGGGGCGCGACGTAGACTTCACCGTCTTCGTCACGATGCTGCCGTCCGTCTCCTCCGACTGGAACACCTCCGTCGTCACCGACTCACCGGGCGCCTCGCCGACCTCCGTGCTCGACCGGATGGCCGTCATGCCGGGCATCGTCGTCGACGTCGTGACCGCGGGCTGCGTCGGCTGCGTTGTCTGCAGCGCCGCCGTCTCCTCGCGGGTCTCCGTTTCCACGGTCGACGTCTTCTCGCCGTCCTTGGTCTCCGTCTCGGTCGTCGTCTCCACCTCGATCGACTGCACCAACTCGCCGCTGGCGGTCGTCGTGGGGCGCGACGTAGACTTCACCGTCTTCGTCACGATGCTGCCGTCCGTCTCCTCCGACTGGAACACCTCCGTCGTCACCGACTCACCGGGCGCCTCGCCGACCTCCGTGCTCGACCGGATGGCCGTCATGCCGGGCATCGTCGTCGACGTCGTGACCGCGGGCTGCGTCGGCTGCGTTGTCTGCAGCGCCGCCGTCTCCTCGCGGGTCTCCGTTTCCACGGTCGACGTCTTCTCGCCGTCCTTGGTCTCCGTCTCGGTCGTCGTCTCCACCTCGATCGACTGCACCAACTCGCCGCTGGCGGTCGTCGTGGGGCGCGACGTAGACTTCACCGTCTTCGTCACGATGCTGCCGTCCGTCTCCTCCGACTGGAACACCTCCGTCGTCACCGACTCACCGGGCGCCTCGCCGACCTCCGTGCTCGACCGGATGGCCGTCATGCCGGGCATCGTCGTCGACGTCGTGACCGCGGGCTGCGTCGGCTGCGTTGTCTGCAGCGCCGCCGTCTCCTCGCGGGTCTCCGTTTCCACGGTCGACGTCTTCTCGCCGTCCTTGGTCTCCGTCTCGGTCGTCGTCTCCACCTCGATCGACTGCACCAACTCGCCGCTGGCGGTCGTCGTGGGGCGCGACGTAGACTTCACCGTCTTCGTCACGATGCTGCCGTCCGTCTCCTCCGACTGGAACACCTCCGTCGTCACCGACTCACCGGGCGCCTCGCCGACCTCCGTGCTCGACCGGATGGCCGTCATGCCGGGCATCGTCGTCGACGTCGTGACCGCGGGCTGCGTCGGCTGCGTTGTCTGCAGCGCCGCCGTCTCCTCGCGGGTCTCCGTTTCCACGGTCGACGTCTTCTCGCCGTCCTTGGTCTCCGTCTCGGTCGTCGTCTCCACCTCGATCGACTGCACCAACTCGCCGCTGGCGGTCGTCGTGGGGCGCGACGTAGACTTCACCGTCTTCGTCACGATGCTGCCGTCCGTCTCCTCCGACTGGAACACCTCCGTCGTCACCGACTCACCGGGCGCCTCGCCGACCTCCGTGCTCGACCGGATGGCCGTCATGCCGGGCATCGTCGTCGACGTCGTGACCGCGGGCTGCGTCGGCTGCGTTGTCTGCAGCGCCGCCGTCTCCTCGCGGGTCTCCGTTTCCACGGTCGACGTCTTCTCGCCGTCCTTGGTCTCCGTCTCGGTCGTCGTCTCCACCTCGATCGACTGCACCAACTCGCCGCTGGCGGTCGTCGTGGGGCGCGACGTAGACTTCACCGTCTTCGTCACGATGCTGCCGTCCGTCTCCTCCGACTGGAACACCTCCGTCGTCACCGACTCACCGGGCGCCTCGCCGACCTCCGTGCTCGACCGGATGGCCGTCATGCCGGGCATCGTCGTCGACGTCGTGACCGCGGGCTGCGTCGGCTGCGTTGTCTGCAGCGCCGCCGTCTCCTCGCGGGTCTCCGTTTCCACGGTCGACGTCTTCTCGCCGTCCTTGGTCTCCGTCTCGGTCGTCGTCTCCACCTCGATCGACTGCACCAACTCGCCGCTGGCGGTCGTCGTGGGGCGCGACGTAGACTTCACCGTCTTCGTCACGATGCTGCCGTCCGTCTCCTCCGACTGGAACACCTCCGTCGTCACCGACTCACCGGGCGCCTCGCCGACCTCCGTGCTCGACCGGATGGCCGTCATGCCGGGCATCGTCGTCGACGTCGTGACCGCGGGCTGCGTCGGCTGCGTTGTCTGCAGCGCCGCCGTCTCCTCGCGGGTCTCCGTTTCCACGGTCGACGTCTTCTCGCCGTCCTTGGTCTCCGTCTCGGTCGTCGTCTCCACCTCGATCGACTGCACCAACTCGCCGCTGGCGGTCGTCGTGGGGCGCGACGTAGACTTCACCGTCTTCGTCACGATGCTGCCGTCCGTCTCCTCCGACTGGAACACCTCCGTCGTCACCGACTCACCGGGCGCCTCGCCGACCTCCGTGCTCGACCGGATGGCCGTCATGCCGGGCATCGTCGTCGACGTCGTGACCGCGGGCTGCGTCGGCTGCGTTGTCTGCAGCGCCGCCGTCTCCTCGCGGGTCTCCGTTTCCACGGTCGACGTCTTCTCGCCGTCCTTGGTCTCCGTCTCGGTCGTCGTCTCCACCTCGATCGACTGCACCAACTCGCCGCTGGCGGTCGTCGTGGGGCGCGACGTAGACTTCACCGTCTTCGTCACGATGCTGCCGTCCGTCTCCTCCGACTGGAACACCTCCGTCGTCACCGACTCACCGGGCGCCTCGCCGACCTCCGTGCTCGACCGGATGGCCGTCATGCCGGGCATCGTCGTCGACGTCGTGACCGCGGGCTGCGTCGGCTGCGTTGTCTGCAGCGCCGCCGTCTCCTCGCGGGTCTCCGTTTCCACGGTCGACGTCTTCTCGCCGTCCTTGGTCTCCGTCTCGGTCGTCGTCTCCACCTCGATCGACTGCACCAACTCGCCGCTGGCGGTCGTCGTGGGGCGCGACGTAGACTTCACCGTCTTCGTCACGATGCTGCCGTCCGTCTCCTCCGACTGGAACACCTCCGTCGTCACCGACTCACCGGGCGCCTCGCCGACCTCCGTGCTCGACCGGATGGCCGTCATGCCGGGCATCGTCGTCGACGTCGTGACCGCGGGCTGCGTCGGCTGCGTTGTCTGCAGCGCCGCCGTCTCCTCGCGGGTCTCCGTTTCCACGGTCGACGTCTTCTCGCCGTCCTTGGTCTCCGTCTCGGTCGTCGTCTCCACCTCGATCGACTGCACCAACTCGCCGCTGGCGGTCGTCGTGGGGCGCGACGTAGACTTCACCGTCTTCGTCACGATGCTGCCGTCCGTCTCCTCCGACTGGAACACCTCCGTCGTCACCGACTCACCGGGCGCCTCGCCGACCTCCGTGCTCGACCGGATGGCCGTCATGCCGGGCATCGTCGTCGACGTCGTGACCGCGGGCTGCGTCGGCTGCGTTGTCTGCAGCGCCGCCGTCTCCTCGCGGGTCTCCGTTTCCACGGTCGACGTCTTCTCGCCGTCCTTGGTCTCCGTCTCGGTCGTCGTCTCCACCTCGATCGACTGCACCAACTCGCCGCTGGCGGTCGTCGTGGGGCGCGACGTAGACTTCACCGTCTTCGTCACGATGCTGCCGTCCGTCTCCTCCGACTGGAACACCTCCGTCGTCACCGACTCACCGGGCGCCTCGCCGACCTCCGTGCTCGACCGGATGGCCGTCATGCCGGGCATCGTCGTCGACGTCGTGACCGCGGGCTGCGTCGGCTGCGTTGTCTGCAGCGCCGCCGTCTCCTCGCGGGTCTCCGTTTCCACGGTCGACGTCTTCTCGCCGTCCTTGGTCTCCGTCTCGGTCGTCGTCTCCACCTCGATCGACTGCACCAACTCGCCGCTGGCGGTCGTCGTGGGGCGCGACGTAGACTTCACCGTCTTCGTCACGATGCTGCCGTCCGTCTCCTCCGACTGGAACACCTCCGTCGTCACCGACTCACCGGGCGCCTCGCCGACCTCCGTGCTCGACCGGATGGCCGTCATGCCGGGCATCGTCGTCGACGTCGTGACCGCGGGCTGCGTCGGCTGCGTTGTCTGCAGCGCCGCCGTCTCCTCGCGGGTCTCCGTTTCCACGGTCGACGTCTTCTCGCCGTCCTTGGTCTCCGTCTCGGTCGTCGTCTCCACCTCGATCGACTGCACCAACTCGCCGCTGGCGGTCGTCGTGGGGCGCGACGTAGACTTCACCGTCTTCGTCACGATGCTGCCGTCCGTCTCCTCCGACTGGAACACCTCCGTCGTCACCGACTCACCGGGCGCCTCGCCGACCTCCGTGCTCGACCGGATGGCCGTCATGCCGGGCATCGTCGTCGACGTCGTGACCGCGGGCTGCGTCGGCTGCGTTGTCTGCAGCGCCGCCGTCTCCTCGCGGGTCTCCGTTTCCACGGTCGACGTCTTCTCGCCGTCCTTGGTCTCCGTCTCGGTCGTCGTCTCCACCTCGATCGACTGCACCAACTCGCCGCTGGCGGTCGTCGTGGGGCGCGACGTAGACTTCACCGTCTTCGTCACGATGCTGCCGTCCGTCTCCTCCGACTGGAACACCTCCGTCGTCACCGACTCACCGGGCGCCTCGCCGACCTCCGTGCTCGACCGGATGGCCGTCATGCCGGGCATCGTCGTCGACGTCGTGACCGCGGGCTGCGTCGGCTGCGTTGTCTGCAGCGCCGCCGTCTCCTCGCGGGTCTCCGTTTCCACGGTCGACGTCTTCTCGCCGTCCTTGGTCTCCGTCTCGGTCGTCGTCTCCACCTCGATCGACTGCACCAACTCGCCGCTGGCGGTCGTCGTGGGGCGCGACGTAGACTTCACCGTCTTCGTCACGATGCTGCCGTCCGTCTCCTCCGACTGGAACACCTCCGTCGTCACCGACTCACCGGGCGCCTCGCCGACCTCCGTGCTCGACCGGATGGCCGTCATGCCGGGCATCGTCGTCGACGTCGTGACCGCGGGCTGCGTCGGCTGCGTTGTCTGCAGCGCCGCCGTCTCCTCGCGGGTCTCCGTTTCCACGGTCGACGTCTTCTCGCCGTCCTTGGTCTCCGTCTCGGTCGTCGTCTCCACCTCGATCGACTGCACCAACTCGCCGCTGGCGGTCGTCGTGGGGCGCGACGTAGACTTCACCGTCTTCGTCACGATGCTGCCGTCCGTCTCCTCCGACTGGAACACCTCCGTCGTCACCGACTCACCGGGCGCCTCGCCGACCTCCGTGCTCGACCGGATGGCCGTCATGCCGGGCATCGTCGTCGACGTCGTGACCGCGGGCTGCGTCGGCTGCGTTGTCTGCAGCGCCGCCGTCTCCTCGCGGGTCTCCGTTTCCACGGTCGACGTCTTCTCGCCGTCCTTGGTCTCCGTCTCGGTCGTCGTCTCCACCTCGATCGACTGCACCAACTCGCCGCTGGCGGTCGTCGTGGGGCGCGACGTAGACTTCACCGTCTTCGTCACGATGCTGCCGTCCGTCTCCTCCGACTGGAACACCTCCGTCGTCACCGACTCACCGGGCGCCTCGCCGACCTCCGTGCTCGACCGGATGGCCGTCATGCCGGGCATCGTCGTCGACGTCGTGACCGCGGGCTGCGTCGGCTGCGTTGTCTGCAGCGCCGCCGTCTCCTCGCGGGTCTCCGTTTCCACGGTCGACGTCTTCTCGCCGTCCTTGGTCTCCGTCTCGGTCGTCGTCTCCACCTCGATCGACTGCACCAACTCGCCGCTGGCGGTCGTCGTGGGGCGCGACGTAGACTTCACCGTCTTCGTCACGATGCTGCCGTCCGTCTCCTCCGACTGGAACACCTCCGTCGTCACCGACTCACCGGGCGCCTCGCCGACCTCCGTGCTCGACCGGATGGCCGTCATGCCGGGCATCGTCGTCGACGTCGTGACCGCGGGCTGCGTCGGCTGCGTTGTCTGCAGCGCCGCCGTCTCCTCGCGGGTCTCCGTTTCCACGGTCGACGTCTTCTCGCCGTCCTTGGTCTCCGTCTCGGTCGTCGTCTCCACCTCGATCGACTGCACCAACTCGCCGCTGGCGGTCGTCGTGGGGCGCGACGTAGACTTCACCGTCTTCGTCACGATGCTGCCGTCCGTCTCCTCCGACTGGAACACCTCCGTCGTCACCGACTCACCGGGCGCCTCGCCGACCTCCGTGCTCGACCGGATGGCCGTCATGCCGGGCATCGTCGTCGACGTCGTGACCGCGGGCTGCGTCGGCTGCGTTGTCTGCAGCGCCGCCGTCTCCTCGCGGGTCTCCGTTTCCACGGTCGACGTCTTCTCGCCGTCCTTGGTCTCCGTCTCGGTCGTCGTCTCCACCTCGATCGACTGCACCAACTCGCCGCTGGCGGTCGTCGTGGGGCGCGACGTAGACTTCACCGTCTTCGTCACGATGCTGCCGTCCGTCTCCTCCGACTGGAACACCTCCGTCGTCACCGACTCACCGGGCGCCTCGCCGACCTCCGTGCTCGACCGGATGGCCGTCATGCCGGGCATCGTCGTCGACGTCGTGACCGCGGGCTGCGTCGGCTGCGTTGTCTGCAGCGCCGCCGTCTCCTCGCGGGTCTCCGTTTCCACGGTCGACGTCTTCTCGCCGTCCTTGGTCTCCGTCTCGGTCGTCGTCTCCACCTCGATCGACTGCACCAACTCGCCGCTGGCGGTCGTCGTGGGGCGCGACGTAGACTTCACCGTCTTCGTCACGATGCTGCCGTCCGTCTCCTCCGACTGGAACACCTCCGTCGTCACCGACTCACCGGGCGCCTCGCCGACCTCCGTGCTCGACCGGATGGCCGTCATGCCGGGCATCGTCGTCGACGTCGTGACCGCGGGCTGCGTCGGCTGCGTTGTCTGCAGCGCCGCCGTCTCCTCGCGGGTCTCCGTTTCCACGGTCGACGTCTTCTCGCCGTCCTTGGTCTCCGTCTCGGTCGTCGTCTCCACCTCGATCGACTGCACCAACTCGCCGCTGGCGGTCGTCGTGGGGCGCGACGTAGACTTCACCGTCTTCGTCACGATGCTGCCGTCCGTCTCCTCCGACTGGAACACCTCCGTCGTCACCGACTCACCGGGCGCCTCGCCGACCTCCGTGCTCGACCGGATGGCCGTCATGCCGGGCATCGTCGTCGACGTCGTGACCGCGGGCTGCGTCGGCTGCGTTGTCTGCAGCGCCGCCGTCTCCTCGCGGGTCTCCGTTTCCACGGTCGACGTCTTCTCGCCGTCCTTGGTCTCCGTCTCGGTCGTCGTCTCCACCTCGATCGACTGCACCAACTCGCCGCTGGCGGTCGTCGTGGGGCGCGACGTAGACTTCACCGTCTTCGTCACGATGCTGCCGTCCGTCTCCTCCGACTGGAACACCTCCGTCGTCACCGACTCACCGGGCGCCTCGCCGACCTCCGTGCTCGACCGGATGGCCGTCATGCCGGGCATCGTCGTCGACGTCGTGACCGCGGGCTGCGTCGGCTGCGTTGTCTGCAGCGCCGCCGTCTCCTCGCGGGTCTCCGTTTCCACGGTCGACGTCTTCTCGCCGTCCTTGGTCTCCGTCTCGGTCGTCGTCTCCACCTCGATCGACTGCACCAACTCGCCGCTGGCGGTCGTCGTGGGGCGCGACGTAGACTTCACCGTCTTCGTCACGATGCTGCCGTCCGTCTCCTCCGACTGGAACACCTCCGTCGTCACCGACTCACCGGGCGCCTCGCCGACCTCCGTGCTCGACCGGATGGCCGTCATGCCGGGCATCGTCGTCGACGTCGTGACCGCGGGCTGCGTCGGCTGCGTTGTCTGCAGCGCCGCCGTCTCCTCGCGGGTCTCCGTTTCCACGGTCGACGTCTTCTCGCCGTCCTTGGTCTCCGTCTCGGTCGTCGTCTCCACCTCGATCGACTGCACCAACTCGCCGCTGGCGGTCGTCGTGGGGCGCGACGTAGACTTCACCGTCTTCGTCACGATGCTGCCGTCCGTCTCCTCCGACTGGAACACCTCCGTCGTCACCGACTCACCGGGCGCCTCGCCGACCTCCGTGCTCGACCGGATGGCCGTCATGCCGGGCATCGTCGTCGACGTCGTGACCGCGGGCTGCGTCGGCTGCGTTGTCTGCAGCGCCGCCGTCTCCTCGCGGGTCTCCGTTTCCACGGTCGACGTCTTCTCGCCGTCCTTGGTCTCCGTCTCGGTCGTCGTCTCCACCTCGATCGACTGCACCAACTCGCCGCTGGCGGTCGTCGTGGGGCGCGACGTAGACTTCACCGTCTTCGTCACGATGCTGCCGTCCGTCTCCTCCGACTGGAACACCTCCGTCGTCACCGACTCACCGGGCGCCTCGCCGACCTCCGTGCTCGACCGGATGGCCGTCATGCCGGGCATCGTCGTCGACGTCGTGACCGCGGGCTGCGTCGGCTGCGTTGTCTGCAGCGCCGCCGTCTCCTCGCGGGTCTCCGTTTCCACGGTCGACGTCTTCTCGCCGTCCTTGGTCTCCGTCTCGGTCGTCGTCTCCACCTCGATCGACTGCACCAACTCGCCGCTGGCGGTCGTCGTGGGGCGCGACGTAGACTTCACCGTCTTCGTCACGATGCTGCCGTCCGTCTCCTCCGACTGGAACACCTCCGTCGTCACCGACTCACCGGGCGCCTCGCCGACCTCCGTGCTCGACCGGATGGCCGTCATGCCGGGCATCGTCGTCGACGTCGTGACCGCGGGCTGCGTCGGCTGCGTTGTCTGCAGCGCCGCCGTCTCCTCGCGGGTCTCCGTTTCCACGGTCGACGTCTTCTCGCCGTCCTTGGTCTCCGTCTCGGTCGTCGTCTCCACCTCGATCGACTGCACCAACTCGCCGCTGGCGGTCGTCGTGGGGCGCGACGTAGACTTCACCGTCTTCGTCACGATGCTGCCGTCCGTCTCCTCCGACTGGAACACCTCCGTCGTCACCGACTCACCGGGCGCCTCGCCGACCTCCGTGCTCGACCGGATGGCCGTCATGCCGGGCATCGTCGTCGACGTCGTGACCGCGGGCTGCGTCGGCTGCGTTGTCTGCAGCGCCGCCGTCTCCTCGCGGGTCTCCGTTTCCACGGTCGACGTCTTCTCGCCGTCCTTGGTCTCCGTCTCGGTCGTCGTCTCCACCTCGATCGACTGCACCAACTCGCCGCTGGCGGTCGTCGTGGGGCGCGACGTAGACTTCACCGTCTTCGTCACGATGCTGCCGTCCGTCTCCTCCGACTGGAACACCTCCGTCGTCACCGACTCACCGGGCGCCTCGCCGACCTCCGTGCTCGACCGGATGGCCGTCATGCCGGGCATCGTCGTCGACGTCGTGACCGCGGGCTGCGTCGGCTGCGTTGTCTGCAGCGCCGCCGTCTCCTCGCGGGTCTCCGTTTCCACGGTCGACGTCTTCTCGCCGTCCTTGGTCTCCGTCTCGGTCGTCGTCTCCACCTCGATCGACTGCACCAACTCGCCGCTGGCGGTCGTCGTGGGGCGCGACGTAGACTTCACCGTCTTCGTCACGATGCTGCCGTCCGTCTCCTCCGACTGGAACACCTCCGTCGTCACCGACTCACCGGGCGCCTCGCCGACCTCCGTGCTCGACCGGATGGCCGTCATGCCGGGCATCGTCGTCGACGTCGTGACCGCGGGCTGCGTCGGCTGCGTTGTCTGCAGCGCCGCCGTCTCCTCGCGGGTCTCCGTTTCCACGGTCGACGTCTTCTCGCCGTCCTTGGTCTCCGTCTCGGTCGTCGTCTCCACCTCGATCGACTGCACCAACTCGCCGCTGGCGGTCGTCGTGGGGCGCGACGTAGACTTCACCGTCTTCGTCACGATGCTGCCGTCCGTCTCCTCCGACTGGAACACCTCCGTCGTCACCGACTCACCGGGCGCCTCGCCGACCTCCGTGCTCGACCGGATGGCCGTCATGCCGGGCATCGTCGTCGACGTCGTGACCGCGGGCTGCGTCGGCTGCGTTGTCTGCAGCGCCGCCGTCTCCTCGCGGGTCTCCGTTTCCACGGTCGACGTCTTCTCGCCGTCCTTGGTCTCCGTCTCGGTCGTCGTCTCCACCTCGATCGACTGCACCAACTCGCCGCTGGCGGTCGTCGTGGGGCGCGACGTAGACTTCACCGTCTTCGTCACGATGCTGCCGTCCGTCTCCTCCGACTGGAACACCTCCGTCGTCACCGACTCACCGGGCGCCTCGCCGACCTCCGTGCTCGACCGGATGGCCGTCATGCCGGGCATCGTCGTCGACGTCGTGACCGCGGGCTGCGTCGGCTGCGTTGTCTGCAGCGCCGCCGTCTCCTCGCGGGTCTCCGTTTCCACGGTCGACGTCTTCTCGCCGTCCTTGGTCTCCGTCTCGGTCGTCGTCTCCACCTCGATCGACTGCACCAACTCGCCGCTGGCGGTCGTCGTGGGGCGCGACGTAGACTTCACCGTCTTCGTCACGATGCTGCCGTCCGTCTCCTCCGACTGGAACACCTCCGTCGTCACCGACTCACCGGGCGCCTCGCCGACCTCCGTGCTCGACCGGATGGCCGTCATGCCGGGCATCGTCGTCGACGTCGTGACCGCGGGCTGCGTCGGCTGCGTTGTCTGCAGCGCCGCCGTCTCCTCGCGGGTCTCCGTTTCCACGGTCGACGTCTTCTCGCCGTCCTTGGTCTCCGTCTCGGTCGTCGTCTCCACCTCGATCGACTGCACCAACTCGCCGCTGGCGGTCGTCGTGGGGCGCGACGTAGACTTCACCGTCTTCGTCACGATGCTGCCGTCCGTCTCCTCCGACTGGAACACCTCCGTCGTCACCGACTCACCGGGCGCCTCGCCGACCTCCGTGCTCGACCGGATGGCCGTCATGCCGGGCATCGTCGTCGACGTCGTGACCGCGGGCTGCGTCGGCTGCGTTGTCTGCAGCGCCGCCGTCTCCTCGCGGGTCTCCGTTTCCACGGTCGACGTCTTCTCGCCGTCCTTGGTCTCCGTCTCGGTCGTCGTCTCCACCTCGATCGACTGCACCAACTCGCCGCTGGCGGTCGTCGTGGGGCGCGACGTAGACTTCACCGTCTTCGTCACGATGCTGCCGTCCGTCTCCTCCGACTGGAACACCTCCGTCGTCACCGACTCACCGGGCGCCTCGCCGACCTCCGTGCTCGACCGGATGGCCGTCATGCCGGGCATCGTCGTCGACGTCGTGACCGCGGGCTGCGTCGGCTGCGTTGTCTGCAGCGCCGCCGTCTCCTCGCGGGTCTCCGTTTCCACGGTCGACGTCTTCTCGCCGTCCTTGGTCTCCGTCTCGGTCGTCGTCTCCACCTCGATCGACTGCACCAACTCGCCGCTGGCGGTCGTCGTGGGGCGCGACGTAGACTTCACCGTCTTCGTCACGATGCTGCCGTCCGTCTCCTCCGACTGGAACACCTCCGTCGTCACCGACTCACCGGGCGCCTCGCCGACCTCCGTGCTCGACCGGATGGCCGTCATGCCGGGCATCGTCGTCGACGTCGTGACCGCGGGCTGCGTCGGCTGCGTTGTCTGCAGCGCCGCCGTCTCCTCGCGGGTCTCCGTTTCCACGGTCGACGTCTTCTCGCCGTCCTTGGTCTCCGTCTCGGTCGTCGTCTCCACCTCGATCGACTGCACCAACTCGCCGCTGGCGGTCGTCGTGGGGCGCGACGTAGACTTCACCGTCTTCGTCACGATGCTGCCGTCCGTCTCCTCCGACTGGAACACCTCCGTCGTCACCGACTCACCGGGCGCCTCGCCGACCTCCGTGCTCGACCGGATGGCCGTCATGCCGGGCATCGTCGTCGACGTCGTGACCGCGGGCTGCGTCGGCTGCGTTGTCTGCAGCGCCGCCGTCTCCTCGCGGGTCTCCGTTTCCACGGTCGACGTCTTCTCGCCGTCCTTGGTCTCCGTCTCGGTCGTCGTCTCCACCTCGATCGACTGCACCAACTCGCCGCTGGCGGTCGTCGTGGGGCGCGACGTAGACTTCACCGTCTTCGTCACGATGCTGCCGTCCGTCTCCTCCGACTGGAACACCTCCGTCGTCACCGACTCACCGGGCGCCTCGCCGACCTCCGTGCTCGACCGGATGGCCGTCATGCCGGGCATCGTCGTCGACGTCGTGACCGCGGGCTGCGTCGGCTGCGTTGTCTGCAGCGCCGCCGTCTCCTCGCGGGTCTCCGTTTCCACGGTCGACGTCTTCTCGCCGTCCTTGGTCTCCGTCTCGGTCGTCGTCTCCACCTCGATCGACTGCACCAACTCGCCGCTGGCGGTCGTCGTGGGGCGCGACGTAGACTTCACCGTCTTCGTCACGATGCTGCCGTCCGTCTCCTCCGACTGGAACACCTCCGTCGTCACCGACTCACCGGGCGCCTCGCCGACCTCCGTGCTCGACCGGATGGCCGTCATGCCGGGCATCGTCGTCGACGTCGTGACCGCGGGCTGCGTCGGCTGCGTTGTCTGCAGCGCCGCCGTCTCCTCGCGGGTCTCCGTTTCCACGGTCGACGTCTTCTCGCCGTCCTTGGTCTCCGTCTCGGTCGTCGTCTCCACCTCGATCGACTGCACCAACTCGCCGCTGGCGGTCGTCGTGGGGCGCGACGTAGACTTCACCGTCTTCGTCACGATGCTGCCGTCCGTCTCCTCCGACTGGAACACCTCCGTCGTCACCGACTCACCGGGCGCCTCGCCGACCTCCGTGCTCGACCGGATGGCCGTCATGCCGGGCATCGTCGTCGACGTCGTGACCGCGGGCTGCGTCGGCTGCGTTGTCTGCAGCGCCGCCGTCTCCTCGCGGGTCTCCGTTTCCACGGTCGACGTCTTCTCGCCGTCCTTGGTCTCCGTCTCGGTCGTCGTCTCCACCTCGATCGACTGCACCAACTCGCCGCTGGCGGTCGTCGTGGGGCGCGACGTAGACTTCACCGTCTTCGTCACGATGCTGCCGTCCGTCTCCTCCGACTGGAACACCTCCGTCGTCACCGACTCACCGGGCGCCTCGCCGACCTCCGTGCTCGACCGGATGGCCGTCATGCCGGGCATCGTCGTCGACGTCGTGACCGCGGGCTGCGTCGGCTGCGTTGTCTGCAGCGCCGCCGTCTCCTCGCGGGTCTCCGTTTCCACGGTCGACGTCTTCTCGCCGTCCTTGGTCTCCGTCTCGGTCGTCGTCTCCACCTCGATCGACTGCACCAACTCGCCGCTGGCGGTCGTCGTGGGGCGCGACGTAGACTTCACCGTCTTCGTCACGATGCTGCCGTCCGTCTCCTCCGACTGGAACACCTCCGTCGTCACCGACTCACCGGGCGCCTCGCCGACCTCCGTGCTCGACCGGATGGCCGTCATGCCGGGCATCGTCGTCGACGTCGTGACCGCGGGCTGCGTCGTCTGCCTGCACGCCGCCGTCTCCTCGCGGGTCTCCGTCTCAACAGTCGACGCTCTTGTCGCCGTCCTTGGTCTCCGTCTCGGTCGTCGTCTCCACCTCGACGGTGTCACCAACTCGCCGCTGGCGGTCGTCGTGGGGCGCGACGTCTTCACCGTCTTCGTCACGATGCTGCCGTCCGTCTCCTCCGACTGGAACACCTCCGTCGTCACCGACTCGCCGGGCGCCTCGCCGGCCTCCGTGCTCGACCGGATGGCCGTCATGCCCGAGGTGGACGCTGTGCTCGACTGCGCCGTCTCCTGCACTTCCGTCTCCTCGCGGGTCTCCGTCTCAACAGTCGTGCTCTTGTCGCCGTTCTTGGTCTCCGTCTCGGTCGTCGTCTCCACCTCGACGGTCGTCACCAGCTCGCCGCTGGCGGTCTTCGACGTACGCGTCGTCGTCTTCACCGTCTTCGTCACGATGCTGCCGTCCGTCTCCTCCGACTGGAACACCTCCGTCGTCACCGACTCGCCGGGCGCCTCGCCGGCCTCCGTGCTCGACCGGATGGCCGTCATGCCCGAGGTGGACGCTGTGCTCGACTGCGCCGTCTCCTGCACTTCCGTCTCCTCGCGGGTCTCCGTCTCAACAGTCGTGCTCTTGTCGCCGTTCTTGGTCTCCGTCTCGGTCGTCGTCTCCACCTCGACGGTCGTCACCAGCTCGCCGCTGGCGGTCTTCGACGTACGCGTCGTCGTCTTCACCGTCTTCGTCACGATGCTGCCGTCCGTCTCCTCCGACTGGAACACCTCCGTCGTCACCGACTCGCCGGGCGCCTCGCCGGCCTCCGTGCTCGACCGGATGGCCGTCATGCCCGAGGTGGACGCTGTGCTCGACTGCGCCGTCTCCTGCACTTCCGTCTCCTCGCGGGTCTCCGTCTCAACAGTCGTGCTCTTGTCGCCGTTCTTGGTCTCCGTCTCGGTCGTCGTCTCCACCTCGACGGTCGTCACCAGCTCGCCGCTGGCGGTCTTCGACGTACGCGTCGTCGTCTTCACCGTCTTCGTCACGATGCTGCCGTCCGTCTCCTCCGACTGGAACACCTCCGTCGTCACCGACTCGCCGGGCGCCTCGCCGGCCTCCGTGCTCGACCGGATGGCCGTCATGCCCGAGGTGGACGCTGTGCTCGACTGCGCCGTCTCCTGCACTTCCGTCTCCTCGCGGGTCTCCGTCTCAACAGTCGTGCTCTTGTCGCCGTTCTTGGTCTCCGTCTCGGTCGTCGTCTCCACCTCGACGGTCGTCACCAGCTCGCCGCTGGCGGTCTTCGACGTACGCGTCGTCGTCTTCACCGTCTTCGTCACGATGCTGCCGTCCGTCTCCTCCGACTGGAACACCTCCGTCGTCACCGACTCGCCGGGCGCCTCGCCGGCCTCCGTGCTCGACCGGATGGCCGTCATGCCCGAGGTGGACGCTGTGCTCGACTGCGCCGTCTCCTGCACTTCCGTCTCCTCGCGGGTCTCCGTCTCAACAGTCGTGCTCTTGTCGCCGTTCTTGGTCTCCGTCTCGGTCGTCGTCTCCACCTCGACGGTCGTCACCAGCTCGCCGCTGGCGGTCTTCGACGTACGCGTCGTCGTCTTCACCGTCTTCGTCACGATGCTGCCGTCCGTCTCCTCCGACTGGAACACCTCCGTCGTCACCGACTCGCCGGGCGCCTCGCCGGCCTCCGTGCTCGACCGGATGGCCGTCATGCCCGAGGTGGACGCTGTGCTCGACTGCGCCGTCTCCTGCACTTCCGTCTCCTCGCGGGTCTCCGTCTCAACAGTCGTGCTCTTGTCGCCGTTCTTGGTCTCCGTCTCGGTCGTCGTCTCCACCTCGACGGTCGTCACCAGCTCGCCGCTGGCGGTCTTCGACGTACGCGTCGTCGTCTTCACCGTCTTCGTCACGATGCTGCCGTCCGTCTCCTCCGACTGGAACACCTCCGTCGTCACCGACTCGCCGGGCGCCTCGCCGGCCTCCGTGCTCGACCGGATGGCCGTCATGCCCGAGGTGGACGCTGTGCTCGACTGCGCCGTCTCCTGCACTTCCGTCTCCTCGCGGGTCTCCGTCTCAACAGTCGTGCTCTTGTCGCCGTTCTTGGTCTCCGTCTCGGTCGTCGTCTCCACCTCGACGGTCGTCACCAGCTCGCCGCTGGCGGTCTTCGACGTACGCGTCGTCGTCTTCACCGTCTTCGTCACGATGCTGCCGTCCGTCTCCTCCGACTGGAACACCTCCGTCGTCACCGACTCGCCGGGCGCCTCGCCGGCCTCCGTGCTCGACCGGATGGCCGTCATGCCCGAGGTGGACGCTGTGCTCGACTGCGCCGTCTCCTGCACTTCCGTCTCCTCGCGGGTCTCCGTCTCAACAGTCGTGCTCTTGTCGCCGTTCTTGGTCTCCGTCTCGGTCGTCGTCTCCACCTCGACGGTCGTCACCAGCTCGCCGCTGGCGGTCTTCGACGTACGCGTCGTCGTCTTCACCGTCTTCGTCACGATGCTGCCGTCCGTCTCCTCCGACTGGAACACCTCCGTCGTCACCGACTCGCCGGGCGCCTCGCCGGCCTCCGTGCTCGACCGGATGGCCGTCATGCCCGAGGTGGACGCTGTGCTCGACTGCGCCGTCTCCTGCACTTCCGTCTCCTCGCGGGTCTCCGTCTCAACAGTCGTGCTCTTGTCGCCGTTCTTGGTCTCCGTCTCGGTCGTCGTCTCCACCTCGACGGTCGTCACCAGCTCGCCGCTGGCGGTCTTCGACGTACGCGTCGTCGTCTTCACCGTCTTCGTCACGATGCTGCCGTCCGTCTCCTCCGACTGGAACACCTCCGTCGTCACCGACTCGCCGGGCGCCTCGCCGGCCTCCGTGCTCGACCGGATGGCCGTCATGCCCGAGGTGGACGCTGTGCTCGACTGCGCCGTCTCCTGCACTTCCGTCTCCTCGCGGGTCTCCGTCTCAACAGTCGTGCTCTTGTCGCCGTTCTTGGTCTCCGTCTCGGTCGTCGTCTCCACCTCGACGGTCGTCACCAGCTCGCCGCTGGCGGTCTTCGACGTACGCGTCGTCGTCTTCACCGTCTTCGTCACGATGCTGCCGTCCGTCTCCTCCGACTGGAACACCTCCGTCGTCACCGACTCGCCGGGCGCCTCGCCGGCCTCCGTGCTCGACCGGATGGCCGTCATGCCCGAGGTGGACGCTGTGCTCGACTGCGCCGTCTCCTGCACTTCCGTCTCCTCGCGGGTCTCCGTCTCAACAGTCGTGCTCTTGTCGCCGTTCTTGGTCTCCGTCTCGGTCGTCGTCTCCACCTCGACGGTCGTCACCAGCTCGCCGCTGGCGGTCTTCGACGTACGCGTCGTCGTCTTCACCGTCTTCGTCACGATGCTGCCGTCCGTCTCCTCCGACTGGAACACCTCCGTCGTCACCGACTCGCCGGGCGCCTCGCCGGCCTCCGTGCTCGACCGGATGGCCGTCATGCCCGAGGTGGACGCTGTGCTCGACTGCGCCGTCTCCTGCACTTCCGTCTCCTCGCGGGTCTCCGTCTCAACAGTCGTGCTCTTGTCGCCGTTCTTGGTCTCCGTCTCGGTCGTCGTCTCCACCTCGACGGTCGTCACCAGCTCGCCGCTGGCGGTCTTCGACGTACGCGTCGTCGTCTTCACCGTCTTCGTCACGATGCTGCCGTCCGTCTCCTCCGACTGGAACACCTCCGTCGTCACCGACTCGCCGGGCGCCTCGCCGGCCTCCGTGCTCGACCGGATGGCCGTCATGCCCGAGGTGGACGCTGTGCTCGACTGCGCCGTCTCCTGCACTTCCGTCTCCTCGCGGGTCTCCGTCTCAACAGTCGTGCTCTTGTCGCCGTTCTTGGTCTCCGTCTCGGTCGTCGTCTCCACCTCGACGGTCGTCACCAGCTCGCCGCTGGCGGTCTTCGACGTACGCGTCGTCGTCTTCACCGTCTTCGTCACGATGCTGCCGTCCGTCTCCTCCGACTGGAACACCTCCGTCGTCACCGACTCGCCGGGCGCCTCGCCGGCCTCCGTGCTCGACCGGATGGCCGTCATGCCCGAGGTGGACGCTGTGCTCGACTGCGCCGTCTCCTGCACTTCCGTCTCCTCGCGGGTCTCCGTCTCAACAGTCGTGCTCTTGTCGCCGTTCTTGGTCTCCGTCTCGGTCGTCGTCTCCACCTCGACGGTCGTCACCAGCTCGCCGCTGGCGGTCTTCGACGTACGCGTCGTCGTCTTCACCGTCTTCGTCACGATGCTGCCGTCCGTCTCCTCCGACTGGAACACCTCCGTCGTCACCGACTCGCCGGGCGCCTCGCCGGCCTCCGTGCTCGACCGGATGGCCGTCATGCCCGAGGTGGACGCTGTGCTCGACTGCGCCGTCTCCTGCACTTCCGTCTCCTCGCGGGTCTCCGTCTCAACAGTCGTGCTCTTGTCGCCGTTCTTGGTCTCCGTCTCGGTCGTCGTCTCCACCTCGACGGTCGTCACCAGCTCGCCGCTGGCGGTCTTCGACGTACGCGTCGTCGTCTTCACCGTCTTCGTCACGATGCTGCCGTCCGTCTCCTCCGACTGGAACACCTCCGTCGTCACCGACTCGCCGGGCGCCTCGCCGGCCTCCGTGCTCGACCGGATGGCCGTCATGCCCGAGGTGGACGCTGTGCTCGACTGCGCCGTCTCCTGCACTTCCGTCTCCTCGCGGGTCTCCGTCTCAACAGTCGTGCTCTTGTCGCCGTTCTTGGTCTCCGTCTCGGTCGTCGTCTCCACCTCGACGGTCGTCACCAGCTCGCCGCTGGCGGTCTTCGACGTACGCGTCGTCGTCTTCACCGTCTTCGTCACGATGCTGCCGTCCGTCTCCTCCGACTGGAACACCTCCGTCGTCACCGACTCGCCGGGCGCCTCGCCGGCCTCCGTGCTCGACCGGATGGCCGTCATGCCCGAGGTGGACGCTGTGCTCGACTGCGCCGTCTCCTGCACTTCCGTCTCCTCGCGGGTCTCCGTCTCAACAGTCGTGCTCTTGTCGCCGTTCTTGGTCTCCGTCTCGGTCGTCGTCTCCACCTCGACGGTCGTCACCAGCTCGCCGCTGGCGGTCTTCGACGTACGCGTCGTCGTCTTCACCGTCTTCGTCACGATGCTGCCGTCCGTCTCCTCCGACTGGAACACCTCCGTCGTCACCGACTCGCCGGGCGCCTCGCCGGCCTCCGTGCTCGACCGGATGGCCGTCATGCCCGAGGTGGACGCTGTGCTCGACTGCGCCGTCTCCTGCACTTCCGTCTCCTCGCGGGTCTCCGTCTCAACAGTCGTGCTCTTGTCGCCGTTCTTGGTCTCCGTCTCGGTCGTCGTCTCCACCTCGACGGTCGTCACCAGCTCGCCGCTGGCGGTCTTCGACGTACGCGTCGTCGTCTTCACCGTCTTCGTCACGATGCTGCCGTCCGTCTCCTCCGACTGGAACACCTCCGTCGTCACCGACTCGCCGGGCGCCTCGCCGGCCTCCGTGCTCGACCGGATGGCCGTCATGCCCGAGGTGGACGCTGTGCTCGACTGCGCCGTCTCCTGCACTTCCGTCTCCTCGCGGGTCTCCGTCTCAACAGTCGTGCTCTTGTCGCCGTTCTTGGTCTCCGTCTCGGTCGTCGTCTCCACCTCGACGGTCGTCACCAGCTCGCCGCTGGCGGTCTTCGACGTACGCGTCGTCGTCTTCACCGTCTTCGTCACGATGCTGCCGTCCGTCTCCTCCGACTGGAACACCTCCGTCGTCACCGACTCGCCGGGCGCCTCGCCGGCCTCCGTGCTCGACCGGATGGCCGTCATGCCCGAGGTGGACGCTGTGCTCGACTGCGCCGTCTCCTGCACTTCCGTCTCCTCGCGGGTCTCCGTCTCAACAGTCGTGCTCTTGTCGCCGTTCTTGGTCTCCGTCTCGGTCGTCGTCTCCACCTCGACGGTCGTCACCAGCTCGCCGCTGGCGGTCTTCGACGTACGCGTCGTCGTCTTCACCGTCTTCGTCACGATGCTGCCGTCCGTCTCCTCCGACTGGAACACCTCCGTCGTCACCGACTCGCCGGGCGCCTCGCCGGCCTCCGTGCTCGACCGGATGGCCGTCATGCCCGAGGTGGACGCTGTGCTCGACTGCGCCGTCTCCTGCACTTCCGTCTCCTCGCGGGTCTCCGTCTCAACAGTCGTGCTCTTGTCGCCGTTCTTGGTCTCCGTCTCGGTCGTCGTCTCCACCTCGACGGTCGTCACCAGCTCGCCGCTGGCGGTCTTCGACGTACGCGTCGTCGTCTTCACCGTCTTCGTCACGATGCTGCCGTCCGTCTCCTCCGACTGGAACACCTCCGTCGTCACCGACTTGCCGGGCGCCTTTGTAGAGAGTGCGGGATCGTCGTGCTGCTTTGAGTCTCTTTGCTTCTTGTCATGGTCGTTGTTCCCTTTCTCGCTCTGGGTCTCCGTCGAAGTCTCTGTCTCGACTTTTGTCGTGGTATTACCGTTCTCCTCCTTCGTCTCAGTCGTTGTCTCGACAATTACCGTGGTGGTGGGCTCCCCTGTGGGTGCGAGGCTGTTGCGGCGCGTTGTCTTGACCGTCTTGGTCACGACGCAGCCGTCCGCCTCCTCCGTGCGGAAGACCTCGGTCTTGACGTCCTCTCCGGCGCGACTGGGTTCGCCCTCGGGCTCCCCGCGCTTGGTCTTGTTCTCACTGGCGGCCTCGAAGTCCGTTGTGGTCGTGTACGTAGTCACGCCGCCTTCCACCGTCTTCTGGACGCTGGCGCTCTTCGGGCGCTTGCCGCCCGCCGCCAGCTTCTGCTGCTGCTGCTGCTTAGCCTCCATCTCGGTCGACTCGGCTCCTCCCATTTCCTCCGCGATGGCCGCGCTTGAACTCACTCACTCCACACCTACACGCTTGGACACACAACAAGATCGACCGCGCTCGAAGATCGACCTGCGCGCCACGATGCAAAAGCGGATTTGAGGGGAGCTTCAAGCAGGTATATGGATGTTTGTATGGGGGCTGATTTGCGTAAATCAGCTTGCAAGTGCACATGCCATAGAGTGCTCTCCGTGGGCGTCTCACGAGCCTCGCTCCGAGCCTAGCTCTGTGCTACTGCAGTGGGCGCGTTGACAGACAGGAGAAGGAGGACGTGCGCCGTCGGAGTGGTGCGAAGGCTTCGAGCTTGTAGAATACCCGGCTCCACAAATGTACTCGCAGCCAGCAATACAGAGGGGAAAGTCTCGACATGCCATCCTTGCTGCGCACCCCGCGCTGAAACGAGCTGCAGAAGCTGCTGGTCATCTAGTGCCCGGTCTTCATGTCCAGAGCAAGCACGTCCAGAGAGGGAGCGAGCACGGAGCAAAATTTGGTAGGCAAACGAGGCATGCTCGGCATCGCCCTGCCAGGTGCTGGTAGCAATCTCCAACAAGTACAAGGGATGACTGTGCCGTCTTCTCATCGCCGTCATGACACTCGTGACGCCAGGACTTCTAGTGAGGAAGTATCCTGCTCGTCAAGGCGTATCTTCGCACGTAGTAGCCGTGCTAGTCTGGCGCGGCCAGTCGGATCTGCGCGGTGCTGATCCGTGCACCGCGCCTGCAGAGAAGGGAAGGCATGTCGAGCAGCTCAGGCGGACAAGCCAGCGGCAGGACAGTCTCGCCGTGTTGCTCCGCGTACCTCGCTACTGAGTTGCCTTTTGAGCCATGCTCATCTACTACGAACAGGGTGAATATCGTTCTTGATCGGTGGTGGCCTCCTCTGGTGCTTCACAGGAGGATCGTTGGTGTCTTTTATCTCGGTGTCATCCTTTGTAATAATAATAACTATGGTGCACTTGATGCCGTCTTTCCCATAGTTTATTTCATATTAAAAATCCTTCAACCTATTCCAACTGCAGTCCATTCCGCCTTCGCCCATGCCGCTTGAGCGCCCTCCACGTTAGCACAGGCAGTTCACAACTCATCTTGAGCACAAGAAAGCAACAGGAGCAATCGCGATGCCGGAGTGGACGCAGGAAAGCCTCGAAGCGGCGTTGGAGGCGTACGCAACACGCGAGAATCAAAGGACAATTCCATCGGTCAGGTTCCTCGCCCGTACGTACTCGATTCCGGAGAGCACGCTGCGACGGTACGTCAACGGCCAACTGATCGGCTCTAAACCTGGCCCCGACAGCGCATTGACTGCAGACGAAGAAGATAGTCTCGTCAGGGGTTGCATCTTCCGCATGCCAAGCGGTATCCAGCAACGCGTCTGGTGTTGGACGTTTGTCGCGATGGACGCTGCCACCAATTTTCTCGACGAGGACCTTCAGAGAAGCGGGTCACTGCTTTCCTACTGCGCCATAGTGACAGGCTCAGCCTGCGCAAATCTCGGATTCTCGATGCCTCCCGTGCTGCTACTTTCGATGGCAACGAGATCAAGGGCTTCTTTGCGGAGTACAACGACTTTGTACGAATCCTATTCCAGCTGCAAGGATCTGCAACTGTGATGAAAGCGGTTTGAAGCCTCAGGGTGGTACATCATCGCGGATCATCGGTCGACGAGGTGCTAAAACAGTGCCAAGGATCCGCGGCACTAGTCGAGAGAACACCTCCATTCTCTGGGCGGTAAGTGCACCTGGTGTCATCCTTCCTCCTCTCTTCATTTTTAAAGGACAGTGGCTTCGGACAGATCTTCTGAAGGAGGCTTCTTCTGGCAGCAAGCAGACGGTCACTGAAAACGCCTTCATCACTACCGAAGTTTTTCACGAGTGAATCGACTTTTCTGTCGAGAGCATTCCCCATGCCCGCCCAGTGCTGCTCGTTCTGGACAACCATATCTCTCACATGGCATTGGAGTGCGTCGAAAAGTTCAAGGACAACGGCATCGAGGAGCTGTCGCTGCTTCCGCACTCCACCCACACCACCCAACCTTTGGCTGCAGGAATCTTTCGCGCGTTCAAGTCCAAGTGGGGATACGTCGTCAACGACTGGGCTGCTGAAACACGAGGAGTCAGCATTCAACGAGAACACGTCGGCAGCTTGGTTTCAAAAATCATTACATCGGAAGTTGTTAGCAATTCGTGGCTGAGCACGGGAATGTGACCTGTGAACGTGGAAAGGGCTTTATCCAGGTCTACAACTACTAAGCTCTCGCAAGCGGGCGCGGATTCTGCAGCGCTTATCCTGGTAGACGACCCCATTCCAGTTGACAGTACTGCCCCCAGGGCGATCCGGATTCTCAAGTGCCAAGGAATCGACATTGGACTGGTGCGATCCCTCAACCTGACACGGCTGTGTGGTGTAGCGGGATCGGCCAAATCTCGTTAAGGCCAGATCCGATGTACCAACAGTGCCCATACACCAACTAACGGAGGGGTGCTCCGATATCCGTAGGGATGCTGAAGTTGTGCTCACCTTGTGTACCCGTCGGCGGGCTGGATCTGCTCTCTTGATGACTCCAGAGGTGCGGTTGGTGTGAAGACTCGAGCGTCTTGGCGGGACTTGGGGAGGGACGGAGTAGCGCTGATATCCCCGCTCTGCGTCCGATCTTGGGTCCAAACTTCGAGAGAATACTCAACCTCGGAGATCTGGCGGCCGATCTGCGATCGGGCCGTGTGGGTTGCCTTGGTGGTATTTCCTTTCCGATTCTTGCCATCTCCTATGACGGGATCTTGCGTGGGGGGAGAAACCGATGGATCTTTGGGCCAAGCAATAAACTCCCTCAGATCTGGTTGTATGCGCTTGCCAGTGAATCCCAAACTGGTGATGTGGCCAATATACGTTCCAGTATCGACACTCAGCAAGGGATCTACCGCTCTGTACCCGGATGTGGTGAAGGACTTTCCCGGAAAATGGGTCAATACGGGGACCCAGCATACTGGATCCATGCTCGGATCATATATGGGTACATCGCGGAAGAAATGGATCCAAGCATGGGGATCCAGATCTGCAAGTGGGACTAGTTCAGACGTGGATGTGACACCAGAGGACTAATCAAGCGACAATATCCAGCGGCAGGTATAGAAATGGTGCAGGTGGTAGGTTTTGGGATGGGGTCTCTATGGATCCACTCACAGTTTCCTTAACACACAGTCGAATTTGCCTTGTACACCACAAGTGCCCTTCCTAGTGTTTAAGACTATGGGAAATACATTGGCCCAGTCAAGCTACGTCGGAATCACCACGGATCAAGCAGTGCTCGGGTGATCTGGATAATATATTGGCCAGATTCACTCGCAGCCTGGATCCACTGGTACCAAGTGCGGATCCGAAGTCTACTGGAGTTACTACTTGGCCAGGACGACTGATCAACCCTCACTCCCTCCCCTCCCTCCAAGATCACGCTATTGGAAGCGTACAAATATGGAAAAATACCCCCAACACACCCCTCAAGGCAACCCCCACCTGGATCCAAGATCCAGGTCCCAGATCAAGTAGATCTAAGCGACTACTGATCTGGCAAATATTCAAGGGCGCAGAATGAAGATTCCCACGCTGCTCCTGACCTCCCACGTCCCGCCAAGGCGTTCGATCTTGATAGGTCAAGCATCCTCGAAGCACCCGAAGAGCAGATCCAGCCCGCCAACGGGTACACAAAGTGAGCACAACTTCAGCATCCCTACGGATATCGGAGTCCCCCCGTTAGTCGGTGTCTAGGCACAGTGGAAGTGGATTTTAATAAATCCCGCTACACCACACAGGGACACCGCGTAAGGCCAATGTAGCTCCTGTTTCTTGGCGGGTCTTGGGGCACTTATGTTTTACAAGGCAAATTCTGTTCTCCTTAAGTTTAAGATTGGTCGCTATGGCCGATTCCATCCTAAGTCCTATCATTTTCGTCTGATCGTACTACTGGCTACCTGTTCCTTCAAGATCTAGCACCCATGTGGCCCAGAATGCAATCTCGATCGTTCCAGATTGGGATCTGGGTCGATGTGGCCCATAATGCGGTCTGGGGTGCCCCCAGGTTGAGATCTGGGCCAATTCAGATCCTGGGCTCTTCCGCTTCACTTGACCTTGCTATGTACGAGGCCTGCATCCACTGCCGCATCCTGAGAAACGCGCTTCACCACAGTCGCGATGCTCTCGTACACAAAGAGAAGCCTTCGGTTTTACACACTATTCAGCCCCTTCGATTACGACAAGGATTAAAACCCTTCGAGCAGTCAGCACTTGGCAATATTCCAATCCCCAGATGAGCCCTCTCGAGCAAGATAGACTAACATTCCAACATTGGCAGTGTGTTCTCGTGCTTAAACTAGCGAAGAAGCCGAACTGCTTCTATGACTACCATAACAGTATCCTCACGTAAATTTCTGATTTCCTTACTAGTGTTAGTTCCGGCCAGATCCAGCCACTGACCGTGATCGATGGGTTGCCATATAGATATGATAATAGTGTTCTCGGCTCAGAGATACGAGAAGGATAATATGCTGTTTTCATAGGTACTAAATTTGCTCTCTGTATATATGGGCCGGGATAATCAGGTCGGCCGGAATTATAAAGTTTGGCAATACCAGCTCATTTGCTTCCCAGTTCTCCGAAGCTAACAAAATACTCTGGATCCTTGCGTTATTGCAATGCTCGTCCGTCAGCGCTGTATCCCAAAGCTCCTCGATCGTCCATTTTCCGCTCCTCGTCTTCATCTCCAGGTCCTCGTTGTTCGTCTTGAAGCCGCACACAGACCAGTTAAGGCTCCCCAGCATATGAAGTTGCGGTCGCGCCAAGCGATCTTGCTGTGAAGGTTGTCTTTGAAGCGAACCTCGAGATGTTCGTGATGTCGTAGTGTGCGAAGCACCGGCTTGGCTCGATTCCGCTTGACCATCGCCAGGTTTAGCTCCACAGGTGGCTTTCCATGGGACAACTCCACGAAATTCTTCGCGAACGAGATCATGATGAAAGAGTATATCTCTACTTCTACTGACTCTGTCGACTGCGTCGAGGAAGGCAGCCGTTTTGTCAACTGCGTGGGGGTCTCGGCGCGGGCCGAATTTCTTCAAGCACAGCTCCTGGGTGCTGTAGACAGTGCATCATTAGAGGTTACAGCCTCGAGTAGGAAGTCTTCGGCGCCCCGTCGGCTCTAGCGGCCGGGCGGACGCTGGCACGCGTCGCCACGTCGAGCAGACCCACCGCTGCAATCACGGTGTTTGGGGAGTACTTGCGAGGGGGGCTAGCTGCTCGCGCTTCCGCTAGATCTTGCGCACGGTTGAGGCGTCGCAACCCGTCTCCTATCCCACCTGAACGCACGGATGTTTCACGCCAGCCCGGAGGAGGACTTGGCAGCGATCCAGTACGGCCAGCTTCTCCTGCAGGCTCAAATTGTCTCATGCCTTGGTGATCTTCTGGTACTAAGATCCAATTCATTTCAAAAGTTCAATGAGTGCTGGGATTTTGTTGTTGTCTTCAGTCGTCTTGTATATGTATATGGAGATTAAACTGTCAGACGGGGCGGATATTCAAAAGTGAAAGCCGTCTCCAGTTCTCTTTTCCCTTTGCTGCTCATGGAGTACGAACAAACTCTCTTTTCCTTACTACGCCATACGCTTATTGAAACGAAGGTATTCATTATAACCAAGATTGGAAATGCCAAATGCTGGTCTTAATTTAACTTAATGTAACCCATAACACTCCTACAAAAGATACACACAATTGTGATCTATTCCTATCCGAATGACTTTCAGTCAATTCTGTCTGACCAATTTTAACAAGTGTCCCTCCCTCCCTCTCCCTCTCTCTCTCTCTCTCTCTCTCTCTCTCTCTCTCTCTGGAAGGCCCCCTCCCCGATGTCGGGATGTGGCTTGATTTCACTATCAACTTTGATTGAAGTTAGTTCCGATTCTAAAATTCAAAGATGGACAAAACATTGTCAGGCATAAGTTACGCTAAAGTATAGTGACTCAGGCTTTGCAATTGGCATGGTATCACTTAAGAAACGCATTGGCATTATATAAAGAAGGAAAATTGCCAGAGGAATCTGCAAACCTTGATGCATCTGCCACCATATCACTTTCATTATAATACTTGATGTCGATGCGTTTTCTTTCGTACACTTCTCGTGCATATATAGGCACCTTGTCTCATTCTCCCTAGCCAACGAATGACTAACAGGATTCTTAACTATACTTATGGGCACACCAATAGTAAATCGGTTTCTTCTGTTGCGAACTTTTTTCCCAGTATTAGCCATAACCATGTTCTCTTTCCTTAACACCTGGCTTACGGCAACTGACTCAGCTCTATGCAAACTAACCATGCCAGCGCGGCCACGCTTGTTGGTAGCACGTTTCTTGGGCGGCGCTGGTGTGGTGTCAGCCGACGGCGCGGAGCCGCTAGCCCCGGGGGGCATCCTTTGTTCACGTCGTCGTCCAGGCTCGCGCCGACTTTGGCAGCGATGATGCGTGTTGAGGATATGCATTTCGTCGTCTCGCGGGGGCCGTGGTGCGCGTGCTGAGCGTGTGGCTGCCACGCGCTTGGTGCTTGTCATTGGCGAAGGGGTACGTGTGGTGGTTTCTGATTGGGCGAGAAGTTGAAGTATCCGGGTGGTTTTGGTGTAAGGCTACACATCAGTTTGGCTCTATACAAAACTCAAGTCTATTCCCAATCGTGTCCGTCCCATCAAAGCGTGTCCACGACATATTTGCATATCATGAGAACCAAAGATATGAGAGGAGGGGACCAAGACAAAACCTTTAACTGAATCAATTTCACTTCCGGATTTACTCCCTACTGCACACTCCACTACCAAGCTTCGCCCGCATTTGCAAGTACGCGGAGGTAGCGTTCAATCCTCGCCAGGCGGTCTTCATCCGCTTGCTTCATGCTTCGCCCATAAATATCATACATTTTTTATTCCAAGACGCACCTGTCCCCTGCAAGTGACTGCCGACGACGTAGGTCCAGAAGCCGCCGTAGGATATCAGTTTACCGCACTCTTCTTTGTTGTCCCCGCGCACTACCTTGTAGACGCAGCGGAAGAGCTGCATCGCACGCGCTGGCTGCGCGTGTGCGGCGTAGCGGGATCTACCGAAATTCCTCTAGCGCACGGTGTCCAAACTGCCGACTACGGAGGGGTACTCCGATCTGCCGTGTGTGCTGAACGCGTTCTCACCTTGTGTACCCGTTGGCGGGCGGGTAACGCTCTTCCATTGACTCGAGGAGGTGCGGTGAAGACGGAACTGTCCTTGGAGGACGTGGTGACAGCAGCACGGGTATGCTTCGGTCTGCTGTCGGGGAAGGTTGCTGGCCATGGCCGAGTGTGTCAAGGTCGGGGTCAGCGGGCCGGGTAGTGTCGTCCGGTCCCTTGGGTGCCTTGCGGCGCTTGTCCTTTGTGGGGTCCTTTGTTCCTTGCTCTCGCGAGCAGCCACTCCCTTTAGTGGGATCTTGAGGTTGAGGGACGAATGCAGCACTTGCGCCGGGTGGACCAATATACTTCCCGTACCCAGGTTCGTGTCGAAGACAAGTAGGCGCTGGAGGACGGGCCAATGTACTTCCGTTTCTCGCGGTCTTGGTCACTTATGCACTTCGAAGCAAATTCGGCTCCCTTTGTTTGTTAGGCTAAATGCCTGTCGACAATCGTGAAGGATCCAGACTGGAACGGCACTGGAACATAACCAGAAGGAAGTGCAGGCGGGATGATATGGAACTCAATTCACGCGATGAACAGAGTGGCATGTTTTTAGAGGGCTTTCCTGTTAGATGGGAGGCCTTTTGCAGTGCGTTCGCAGATTTTTTCGAGCAGCAACTTTTCAGTTGTTTAGCAGCCGCATGAATACATCAGTCCACTGCCGAAACAAACCGATCCGCCGTAAGGCACAATCCAAGTTGGAGGGGAAAACATCATCCCAAGCTGCTCGTGGTCAAGGCAAGCGAAAGCATTGTATCGTTCGTGCAACGGAGTGTACTGCGCAAATAAATGCCCGCGTCTCATCTCTTGAGGGATCAGCACTGGTGATTCCACTACTCCAAGAATCGCACTATAAAGGATCCTGTACTCGAGAAAGACGTGGCTATGGAGTATCTGGGATCGGAGGAGTTCCTTTTGGCGTTTGCACCTCCGCCACGTACACGAGGCCTCTCTTGGCGTGAAAAGAGACGGATTGCAGACATAACAGATATTAAAGCTGCAACAGAAATCGCTGTGCGAATCTGTGAAGAGAAGAAGACGCGCAAGGTGAAGTCCAAAGATGTCGCTGCGCCCATACAGCATCAACTCAGCCAAAGCAATGCTCAACGCTTTTGGCATGGATGACTGCGAAGTTAAAGGCATGCTACAACTTGCAACTACAACATCGGACAGGAAGTTCCAGTAGTCGAGGCAATCCCGCAACTAGACAAGATGCAAGCCATCGACACAGTCAATGCAACTAGCAACGATGACCTGCTTGCCTACTAGCCTGACTACGGGTGCGCCACACTTGACTAACTTGAGGCGATGGCCAATATCATTAAAGATCAGAATAGCTTTTGTTTGGTGAAGTGTACAACGGATTGGATTGAAACTGTTGGGTGGCACATCTTCAACACTAGAGCCCCATTCAGTGATACGTGCACCAGCACAAAGATAACTTGGCTTCAACAACCATATTCATACCGTAAAATACTGGACTGACGCATTTTTGCCTTATTATGTCCACAGAAAACTTACAAAGAAGTATTCTACAGCTTGAACCTGAAAAACACGAGCGTTGGAGGAGAATTAATAGCAGAAAAAACGGTCAGGTTCAAAACTGAACACTACGTGTATTATATTGGGGGTGATGGTACTAAGGGCCGAGTATAAGGATGTTGATGTGGTGAACCCTAGTTTTCACGAGATGACATCACTCGCTTGGGCAGAAACGTCGTGTTGCTGGCGACTTCGGGGCTGGAGATGTTGCCAACAAGCGTGTCATCGGCGATGTGAACACAGGTTTCCATTGGTGCTCGTTTGTGTTGGACAAAAGATCAGATCTGCTTTATGTTTGACTCGTACCAGCTTGGGATTAAACTACAATGAAGTGAAGAAGAGCATGCGCTACACTATTGAACCCACGCTGGATATACAAGATGAGCTGGTATGAAGGAATCGACTGGCTTAAACAGACTGACAGCATCTCCTGCGGAGTGGGGTGCCAAGTCTCAAAGTCGCAAATGCCTCGTGGGGTGATTGTCTCTCCAGTGTCATTCCCTGCTTGTGATGCGTTTACTGTGCAAGTGTACTGAGCGCAAAAGAAGAAGGGCAATGTGCTGGTGATGTCCACGCGCGGAGCAGCAGGAAAGAAGAAGCGGGGTCGTGTCCTCACGTACCTGTGGAAGAGGACGACGACGCGGATGATGAAAGCGATGACATCTCGATGACAGGGTGTACTGTACATGCAATGATCCAAGATGTGGTCTACTAATTCGCTGGTTTGTGCTTAGAAACGACTCCGCATCAGAGATACCCGTGCCATCCGCCGGGGATACCTGACGCATCGCCCGGAGAAGCAGAGACACCTGGATCAGCAGCACCATTGGCGCCAGCACTAGCACGTTCGCCAGCTCGGTATGTTGGTATGGTCATGTTGTATTACATGTTACTTTTTCTGCTGATGTTGTACACGATCTCAACATGGCTAAAGGCGGCGACTGTAAATTCCAAGAGGGAAAAGAAGGGTGCTGTCGTTGCTGCCGACTACTGCCTCAGATGCCGACATGACAAGGCAGGGGGAATGACAAGGACTGGGAAAAACGCTCCACCTTGTGGCTGGTTCCGACGGTGATGACGGCAAGAAGTCGTCCCTGCTTGTGACCCTCGGCTAGATGACAGACCAGGCCAAGTACAACCAAGTGGTGCGGCATCAATCAAAACAACGGAAAGAGCACTGCTCGGATAGATATGGGAGCTGCTGACAGAGTTGCAGCTGAAAGGGAGTATACACAAAGCTGAAAGTCGCGATATAACAGCACCGCCTCCACCCTCGTGTAATCACCTTCGTTGGTTTAGTCTTTGTCATCCGTAGTCAGGCAGAGACAGCTTTACCAAATAATTGACGACAACACTTGCCTCTAGCTTCTCATTCCATCTTGCGTCTTGTTGTAAAAGGTCGCCTCTTGAATCCGAGCTTCTCCGAGAGCTTGGAGGGTAGTCAGAGTTAAACGCTTTGATTGACTATTTTTGGTTTGGTTGGCCCCTTGGAAAACTCTCTTTTCCCGCCCTCAAGGTTAGGCTCTACTGGCTGAACAACCCACGGACCAGAACATAAGCTCTACAGCTGACCTGAACGCTCCCCACACCAGTGGCGGGATGCGGCAGTTCGGTCGACGAGTCCACCATATGCCACCAGGACGCCCTTGATGAGCCCGATCAAAAGCGTCCACGACGTCAGGGCAGTCTTGTCTCAGAGGCACCTCGTATTCCCACGAGTTCTGGGAGTGAGGGTAACCCCTCCACTTCACCAGATACTGGGTTTGCCCTTACGTCAGCGACGTGCTAGAAGACGCTCCACGTGATAGTGGAGGTCACCGTACTCATCGAGCAGCGCCGGATGTGGGTGATGGTCGGATGGTCGATGGCCATGGGAATCCGATTCCTGGCTCGCACTGGGCGCGTCAGTCGGAGGTGTCAGCCATTCTGCACCGTGTTCGCTCGCTGCGGGGAGAGCTCGCTCGCCAGATGCGAGACGTCTGGGAGACGTTTGGTCGCTACGATCAAGACCTGACGGATCTGCAGCAGCGGGTGGAGTGATTCGAGGCCCCGCAATCGATCTCCGATCGTCTTCGCGCTCAGGAGCTAGGGCTCGCGGAGCTTCGGGGCCAACTGACCGGGCTGCAGCAGCTCGTCTTCTCGACGCTTTCGGCGCAGCCGTGGGTAGGACTAGAGCCTCCACGCTCACCCCCGCGGGGTCCTGGTACGGCTTAAGCAAGCCCACGTAGAACACAAAATGTGTTCGCATCTTCGCTGGGAGTATGCAAGGCCCTTCTTGGCCACGACCTTGAACGGTCCGATGAACCATGGTCGGGGTTTCGTCTTGAAGACGGCAGATACTGCATGTGTAGGCAGGTTCTTAGCGTTTAATAAAACAAGGTCCCCGACCTGGAATTCAACCATGTTGCCTCTGCCTTTTGCATCAAATTGTTCTTTTGAACATCTTGGCTTTCAGCCATCGCGTCGCGCACACTGCGTAAGACGCTCAACCTCGTCGAGAGGAAGTCATCGACTTGCTTGCGCACCGCAAGAGGGCTGACATCAGCAAGCTCGGGAGCTATCCCCCCCCCCCGTGACCACGGAGTGGTGGGGAAAGGGGACGCGTGGGTGCGCTAAGCCGTTCACGTAGAACGGAGTGAAGCCTGTAGAGGCATGAAGGGCATTGTTCAATGCAAACTCGACAAGTGGGAGCATGACGCTCCACCGCTTTGGAGTTTCAGCGCACACACTGCGCAAGACGTCCTCGACGACGCGATTGACGCGTTCGGTCTGACCGTCGGTCTGCGGATGATCCGCTGTGGACATGTCCGGTCGTGTGCCTAGCACCTTGAAGACGGACGTCCAGAACTTCCCCGTGAAGCGCGGATCTCGATCCGAGACGATCGACTCCGGCAGCCCATGCTGCCGAAAGACTCGATCGATGAACGGCGAGGCTGTACCCTCTCCATCAATGGGGTCCGCCACTGCCGCTAAGTGAGCCATCTTGCTCAATCGGTCAACAAAGACCACAATGCCCGTGTTGCCTGCCGAGTCCTTCGGCAGGCCAAACATGAAGTCCATACTCATGGACTGCCAACACCCGCTGGGTACTGGCAAGCTCGCCAAAGGCACTGCCGCATACGGCGCGGGTTTGACCCGTTGACACGTCTCACACGTGCGCACATATGTGCTGACCCACTTGTACAGCTTGGGCCACCAGTACATAGAGCTCATTGAGCTGTAGGTCTTCTCGCAACCAAGGTGGCCGCTCGTGGGAGCGTCGTGAGCCTCATAAAGTATCCGATACTTGAGGTCCTCATCGTGAGGCACCACGACACGTGGAGGGTCATCAGGACCCGTGCTGTAGCACAGCATGCCGCCATCGCAGGTGCAGCGATGCAGCCTCGCGTGCAAGCGCCCAGACAGTTCTGTCTTCGAGTCCTTGAACTCGTCGCTCCACAGAGCGCGCAGCAATGCGACGCAGGACTCGTCCTGTGCATACGCTGTTCGGATCAAATCCGTCACCGACGACGTCACCATCGTGACATGAGAAAGTTCATAATCCGGCCGGCGCGACAGCGCATCGGCCAGGACGTTCTGCCTGCCAGGCTTGTACTTCACCTCGAGTTATACTCCGCGAAGAAGGAGAGCCAGCGGGCCATCCTCTGCGAGAGGTGAGGCGACTGTGTCGCAGTGCGTAGTGACGCATGATCCGTGAAGATCACGAACGGCTTAGAGCCGAGCAGGTGCACCCTGAACTTGACGAGAGCGTACTTCATCGCAAGTAGCTCCTTGTCGTGAACTGGATAGTTCTTCTCCGCAGATTTAAGCTGAGACACTCAAACGCGATCACGCGTTCACGCCTTCGGCGTCCGCTTGAAGCAAAGCGCAGCCGATGGCAAAATCGGAGGCGTCACAGACGACGCTAAACGGACGATCGGGGTCCGGCAGCGCCAGTATCGGCGCCTGCAGGAGGCTCTCCTTGATCTGCGCAAACGCAGCCTCGTGCTCAGCACGCCAACACCAGTCCGCATCCTTCTTTAGGAGATTGGACAATGGCCTAGCCAGCTCAGCATAGTCTTCGTCGTACTTGTGCAAGTAGTTGGCGAGGCCAAGCCACTTGCGAAGGTCCTTTGGTTCAAGGGAACCGGCCAGTCAACAATGGCCTTGACCTTGGCAGGATCTGCCCGCAACCCGCGCTTCCCAATGAAGCAGCCGAGGAAGAGAATCTCCTCGGCGCCAAAGACACACTTGTCTACGTTGGCATACAACTTGTTCGTGTGCATGCACTCGAGCACCGCTCGCAGATGCTCAACGTGCATCTCGACGGCAGTCCTTCCGTGCTCAGCACGACTGTGGACGAAGATGTCGTCGAAGTATGTCTGTGCATACGCCTGATGGGGCCGGAACAACTGCGTCACGAGACCATTGAACGTCGCCGGCGCGTTCGATAGCCCTTGGGGCATAACGAGCCACTCCTAGAGCATACCGCTCGGTGTGCTCACTACTGTAAGCGGCACATCACTCGCTCGCATGAGCAGTTGGTAATAGCCATCGACTAAGTCGAGCGCGCTATACATGGTACAACCAACCATGTTGTTCTGAAGAACATCCTTCCTAGGAATCGGCGTCTGCGCCGGGATCGTGGCCGCGTTCAGCTTATTGAAAGCATGAACGATGCGCCACTTGCCATTAGGCTTTCTGACACAGAACGTCGGCGTGGAGTGCGGAGACTTGCTTTCACGCACAAGCCCTGCCGCGTGCTTAGCGCGGAAGAAGGCGTCAATGACGTCGCACTGCTCCTTCGGCAAAGGCCACTGGCGTGTGACGCAGTACTTCGTTCCGGGAACCAAGTCAATCTCATGACGGACCCCTCGGTCAGGAGGGAGGCCACTAGGTGGCTCCTTCGAGACGGCGTCTCCATACTCCTTCAGCTAAGGATAGAAGGGGTCAATCCGGTCCTTTAGGATCGCTGACCCACTTCACACATTCAATGCTTTCTTGGTCTCGACCAAGACCGACTCGTCCACGAGGGACGACGAGTTCAACTCGTCTTCGGGTCGAATGATGACCACTTCGGCGAGCTCGCCGTCCTTCAGCGCCGCCCCAAACTCGGCGACGGACATTTCGTCCAGCTCTAAGAGCTCACCAACATTTGGCAGGTCATCGAGGCGCATGCCTCCTTCGACCGCACCCGTCACTCCGTCGACGAGAGTGTAGAGCTGTTCACAGCCCGACCGATGAGCACCGCTCGGCGCGGTCGACGCCCTTGGCGATACAGACACCTTGTGTCGCGCGCGCCGCGCTTCCCGACGCCTCCGCCTCGCCGAGGCACGTCCAGACGGGGACGGGGAGCTCACTGCGCCCTCGGCGCCTCTCGAATGAGAAGACCAGCCCGAGGGGCGCCACACGAAGCGTCGTGAGATCTTTGATCGCGGACGGCACTCGTCGCAGTCGACGTAACGGCCTTCGGGGAAGGCCCAGTGTCACTTCGGACACTCAGCGACACAGTCGGTCTACGACCGTCGCCGCTCAGCGGAGTACGTGCCGCTGCACAAGCACAAAAGGCTCAGTCAGCCCTCAAAGGCTGTCCAGGAGGACTACAGTCCTTCACGGTGCCGTCCACCAACTCGGACACACCGACACCAGCACCATGGCCGACTCGGCCCAGTGCTCGCGCCAATAGCGCTTCTGCTTCCTAGCAGAGGTGGGTTCATGACTCGCCAAAGCTCCGCTAGGAGAGATGCGCGTAGCGCCCAAGGTCTTCGACCGCCAATCGATCCATGGCCAGCCACGGATGAGGTCGTACCTCGAATCCAGGTCAAGGACCAGACAGCGTTCCACGCTATCGAAGTCTAAGAACTTCAGCCCAAGGTCCATCGGGACCCTCGGCACCGTGACACGGGCCCCCGTCGCGAGATGGTGTCCCGTGGTGGGGATGACGGCTGGGCCGCCGCGAGCTTGGCTAGGGCTCAACCACCGACGAGACAGAAGAACGGTGATCCGTTCGGGGTCGAGTACCTCTGGTGTAGAGCGGAGTGGAATGTGCCTTGGCCGCGTGTAGTTGTAGACGGAACGGAAGAGTAAGAACGGAAGAAAAACTAAAGACTGCTTGTTCTCTTAGCTGTCGCTGTCGCTGCTTCTTGCCGCTCGGTAGGCTTGGGTCCTGCAGCGCAAAACAAGTTCTGTCAGTCCTTCCGGCCGGCGCAGTCGCCGTCACTGCCTTCTCCACGCGTCCACCCCTCCTTTCGCACGGGCGGCACGCCCCAGAATGACCTCCATCCTTTGGAACGGCCTTCCGCAGTCCACGCTCAGCCTGCCACCCGTCCTCCGCATCCTTCGCTTGGACGTCCTAGGGCCTGAGTCGAAGATGGCGCGAGGTGCAGTGGCGCGCTCGCCAGTGGCTTGAGCTACTGTCGCCCCGGCGGTTCTTGGATGACTGCTTCGCCCTGTCTCTCCGGATACTCAGACTCAAGCGGAACGGTACCAACGGGCGGAACGGAAAACGATCTGTCCCAGGGTCGTGCTGTACACGCCGAGCCGGGACATTCTCCCCGACCCACCGCGAGGCGTCCTCGACGAGCAGCATGGTTCTGCTCCGTCTTGACGATGTGATAGCTTATCAACGCACTGAGCTCCGTACAGGTGCCGTCAGGGCGACGCGGTAGGCTGGATTGAACACCTCGTAGGCCTTCAGAGCGAACATCTCCTCGAACTGACGGCCGCCTTCGAGATCGACCGTGGTCTGATGCACACAGTTTCTGCGTTGAGCCGCTTCGACTGTCCTCGCAATGTTGCGTTCTCGGGCGACGAGGTTGAATTCGCGCTGCTTGAGCGTCTTCCAGCCATGTTGTGTCACTTCAGCAGCTCCTACCTTGGGCACCTTATCGAGTTCGTTGTACGCACGCTTGAGGTGCTCGCAGCAGCCCAGTATCATCACCCAATAACACAGGTCCAGCACCAGCTCGTAGCGAATACCCAGTAGTCCATGCCTACGAGACACAGCAAGATGACGGCCACACCTCCCCATCCGCAGCAGATGTACTCCAAGCCGTTGTAGCACGCTAGCGGAATGAAAATCGCCAAGCCAACGACAACTTGCACAGTAATGGCTAACCACACAAAGAAGTCAAACGCTCGGCGAGCCGCAGCTCCACAAGCCATGCAAAAGTGATCCGTGATGCCACGCACACCGTTCCAGCCACGCTCAGACGAGTTGGGTACGAAGGTACACAGCGAGTATTGCATCGACAGGAACCATAGACTGCACGCTATTCCAAACTCGCCGTAATACTCTCTTTTCATCCAGCACTTCAAGAGGGGCTAAAAAGTCGCCTCCACAAGGGCCCACGCATAGTCGCGGCCCTCGTAGCTAGTCACAGACGGGCTCTTCACGATCTCCAGGTACCGAGCAGCGCACGCTTGTCCTAAGGACACACCATCCGTGATCCACGTGTACACAACCCAGAAACACCTCGCTATCACGTCACGGATCGGTCCAATGACCACCCAAAACACCAGGAAGATCGTAGACCACGTCAGTCGGTCCCACCAGGTCACACTGTCGGCTACCAGCCAGTCCAGCCTCGCTGTAAACCACTCACGCCACATGCCCGTCTGGTGCTCAGTACGCCGCCAGTTTTGGTATGAGAACGCAGCACACATATGCGGAGTTAGTCCGTCCACATCAGTCCGTTCACATCAAATCGGTAGACTTGGTCCGTTCCCATCACGTAGGGGTTGGATTCTCAATTCGAGGGGTGATCCCTTTCGCAGCCCACGCCAGCTCTCTTCCGTGGTCAGCTCACATCAGACTGTACCTCACCACAGAGCTTTCAACACAGACTGCCGACGACATTCTTCAAAAGGAAACCACCAGCACAAGACAGCGCTGCCACCAAGATGACTAAGTCGCCGTCCAAGTCGCCAGCAGAGCTCCTCGCGGAGTTGCAGGCAAGCCTTGCGTCGGGAGGGTACCAGCAGAGCCCCGCAGAGGCTCAGGCCGAGCTCTGGTCCAAGCTTCGTCCGATATTGGGCGTCAACGATGGATCCTCGGGCCTAGACGCCATAGGCGCCATCGTCGAGGATCTTATCGCTGGTCGGCCTCCACGCCCGTTGTTGGACTTCGTCGCTCTAGCTCCCGCTCCTCAGCACCAGCGGCTGACGCCTGAGTTCGTCAAGAAGTCGTCGGGTAAGGGCAAGTCGAAGTCGAGTTCCAAGTCGACGGAGAAAGTGACGGGATCAAGCGTTCGTCATGTTCACAGCCCACGACCACGCCGCCCAGAAACAAGAAGGCCAAGTCTTCGTCGCAGTCGCCAAACCGCTCTTCACCGGGACGGTTGTCCAATGCTCTGGCAGTCGCGTTCGTCGATCCGGAAGTGCCCACGGAAATCCTTGACGACTTGGAAGCGATCTTCCGTGCGGCTAAAGGACAGAAGAAGAAGCCGTTCCGTCTAGCTTACCCGTGGAGTGGTCGCCGCCTGTGGTATTCACCATCGGGCTATCCGGATGTGTACCGGGCTCACTATCGCTTCTGGATGTCATTTCGTCCGTTCTTCTGGGAGTGGGCCATTAGCGCGCCGCTGCGGTCGGAGAGCGCCTACAGCAGCCGTCGGAAGCATAAAATGAGTGCAGTCCGTGCCTGAGCTTCCTTCCTGAGCATCTGCATTGAAACTTGGGGTTGTTACTCCTTCCTGGAACGCTTCGAGCGTGACTCCGTTCATGACAACGTCTTCTGGATGGGAGGGCAGCCCGGGGAGAAGTCCGTGGAAGAGAAGGCCACTCAAGACAGCAACGGCCCTTCCATGATCGGCCTCAGCAAGCTTTTCCTTAAGGATAAAGCAGCCTACCGCAAGGTAACCGACGGTGCTCTGGACCCTGCACTGATCGATGCCGACGGATACCGGGACATCCCGACCCTGCTGGCCCTCGCGGAAGCCCTCGACCCACGGCGCAAGCTTCAGGGGGTCGTTTTTCGACCGAGCGCTGGCACGGATCTACCGTGACATCAAGTCGTCGCGTAGTCACCAACCGCACTGGAAGAACGGTGGTAGTCCAGCGGCTTGGGTTGCATTAATCCACAGCAAGCGTATCCGTCTGTTAGCTGAGCAAGTAGACGAGCAGCTCCGCGATAACCAATACGAACCCCCGTGACTGATCCGTTCGACGCCAACAAGGACGCTGCCTCCGAGTACTCGGACTATGAGGAAGAAGAGTCCCGTGTCTTCACCGCTCTCCCACCGGACGGACTCAGGGACGGTGAGCTCATTACGGAGGAAGAGTCCGTCGCCGAGGAGACCACCACCGAAGAGAATGCGGCCGACCACAAAGCATCCGAAGAAGAGGAGGTGGACGACGAGGAACGCAGTAGCGAGGACGAGGAGGGGAACGGGATCGAGGTCGACGACGTGGTGGACGAAGAGGAGGACGACGACATCGAAGATGACCACGATTCTACTCCCAAGGCGTCTCCAACCAAGCGTTCGCCCAGGTCCCCTAAGGTCAAGCCCTCGAAGTGAGTTTTCGGGTAGTTCCATCCGCTCCGTACTCCGCGTAGCGTTCTTCAGTTTCAGTTCTGATACGTAAGCTCCATTCTTAATCAAGTAGTTTTCCGTTAATCTTCATAGGAGCGTTATTTTCACCAAGGTCCGTTCCGTCCTCGACCAGACTTGGTCGAGAAGAGGACCATCACATATGTAAAAGTTCAAAGCCAAATGCAGATCCAGCGTTGTCGAACTGCCAACACCATTCCGTTCGACACACGCTCACTACAGACCACCTTCTCCACGTCACGCAAGGCGGTCCGTTCCACTGTCTCAACACTTAGAAGAGTAGCTCGTAGTCGTCAGCATCGGCGTTCACCTCAGCCAACCGAGCATTTCTTCTCATTTCTGGAGCTCCTTCATCTGCCAAGCGTTTGTCATCGAATGCATCGACGAGATGCGAGACAGGACCCAGTTCACTAGGGGTAGCCAAATAGTACTGTAGTTCGCCAGCAACGCCAGGTACTGCCGTTCCCGCTTGTACTTCCTTCTTCCTACGATCTCCACGATCGGTTCACTCACGCCGGTTATCACGACTTCTTCATCGCCCACGACGCGCCGCTCAGCGAAGCTGTTTTCAGGCAGATCGTCTTCTTGCAGAGGGCCTTCATCAGGAGTCGCGTCGGTTTCCAGTGGAGGAGCCTCGTCACGGAGCGGGCGGCTCCAAGTTCCACGGAACGGCTTCAGTCTGTTAACGTTGATCGTCACGATCCGGTCAGGGTGAGAAGGTATAGCGACACGGTAAGCATTGTCGTTCACCTTGTCCGTGATCCTGTGAGGCCCATGCCAAGTGAACGCAAGCTTACGCGTCGTCTTTTCTCCACTCTTAGCACGGAAGAATTGGTACACCCATACGGCATCTCCGTCCTCAAAACTTGCTGGCACTTGCTTGCTCAGACGCTTTCCATGCCGATCCTGCACTTTTAGGAGTTGACGCTCCACTAAACGGCGGTTTTCACGGAAGGACCGGAACAGATCGCGGCGGTACTCGGCCACCTCGTTCTTCTTCCACTTCTTGTTCGTGTTCAGGAACGCAATGTCCATCGGAAGCGTAGCGTCTCGTCCGTACAAGCTGAAGAACGGACTGTCACCCAGAGCTTCATGGTAAGAAGTACGGTATGCGAACAACACGCGCGGCAAGTACAGATCCCAGTCGGATTGATGCTCGTCCACGTACATCCTTAGCGTGCTGATGAGCGTCCTGTTGAAGCGCTCAACCAGGCCTTGCGTCTGCGGATGATACGCAGCACCGTACGAGTTTTTAATCCCAAGCGTCTCATAGAAGGACTTTGCGAGCTTCGATATAAAGTTGGTTCCACGGTCACTCAGCAACCGTTCAGGGATTCCATGTCGCGAGATCACTCCGTTCATCATACAGTCCACATACGTCACAGTATCCAGCGAACACACAGCGAATGCTTCCGCCCATCGGGTGTAGTAGTCCACAACGACCAAAATATACTTGTTGCCGCGCTCTGTCGTCTTCAGGGGTCCTACAGCATCCACCACTAGCAGCGAGAAGGGCCCCGTGAGCTCTTGGACTGGAATGGGTTGCATCAGTCCGTTTCTCCACGGTCGAGGACCCTTCGCGGCACTGCACTCACCACAGGTACGGACATATTCTGCCACATTCTTCTCCCATCCGTGCCAATAGGCGTGACGACGCACCTTGTACGTCATATAGTTACAGCTCGGATGGCCAGCCAGCACGTCCTTGTGCATGCAGTGCAGCACAGTCTCCACGAACGCCAACGGAATAACGGGAACAGTGACTGTCTCTGCGTGACCTCCAGTCGCTTGCAAGTACACCTTACGATACAGCAGTCCGTCAATCACCTTGAAGTGCGGGGCCACCCGTAGCACCTTCACACGCATTTGCGGGTCGACAGTCAGCGCACCGCTCTCCAGGAACGCAATCACAGCTTGGATCCACGGAGTAGCTAACTGTTCCTCACAAACTTCTCGCGGTCGAGTCCGTACAAGTCGATGTTCGACACGGGCAGGTTTTGATCCGTGTCACCACCTTCATCGGTTTGAGGCGTTGCGTTCCGTCCAACACCAGAGCGTCGAGAGGGAGGAGGAGCCGTGGAAGGCTCCCCGACCAAACGTTCATCCTCATCGGCTTCAAGCGTAGCGTCGCCCACAGTCGCTTCAGGAGCAATGGGGGTCGTAGGAGACTCCCGACTGAGCTAGTATCATCCCCAGGAGTCACAATGTGTAGATCGCGGTTGTCGGGAACCGAGGGGGCTCCCCGACCAAGCTAGGACCGTCATGGTCGGCACCCTCATCGCTGTTGAGCAAATCTCGCAACGTGAGCGCGTAGGCACCAGCGTGGTGTACCCTTGAGAGCCCATCGGCATGGCCCATAAGAGTTCCAGCCTTCTGGTGTACCTTGAACCGTAGTTGAGATAGCTCCATCGCCCAGCGGGCCAGTTTAGCATTACTAGTGCGATTCTCGGGGCTGAGCACCCATGTTAGTGCCTTGTGATCCGTGTACAGGTCAAACTCCCTTCGATCCAGGTAACAACGGAACTTCCGGGTGGCCCAAACAATGCCCCAGCACTCAATCTCCGTGATACCGTCCGTGTGATGGATCCAATTGCGTTCTGATCCAACCAAGAGCTTATTAGCATAAGCCACTATACGGTCGTGTCCGTCTACGTGCTGCATTAAGCACGCACCAACGGCTATCTGAGACGAGTCAACAAACAGTTTGAACCGTTTAGAGAAGTCCGGGTAGATCAATATTGGAGGCTTGACCAGTACACGCTTCAGCTTGAGGAACGCATCCTCGCAGTCTCCGTCCCACTCGAACACAGCGTCCTTTTGTTTCAATCGCTCCAGCGGCGCAGAGATGCCAGCGTAGCCAGGAATGTACCGCCGAAAATAACTTGTCAGTCCGAAGAACGCACGAAGCGTATGTAAGTCACACGGACGCTCGACGTTCATCACAGCCTTTACCTTTTCTGGATTGGGCAGGATTCCGGACGGAGTGATAATGTGACCCAGGAACGCTACTTGGCTCCGTCCCCAGTGGCACTTCTTCATCTTTAGCTTAAAACCAGCGCTTCGGAAGCGTCCTAGCACCTGGCGGAGACGCACGAGATGCGTAGCGAAGTCCGCGCTGAAGACCACACAGTCGTCAAGGTAGACAAGACAAGTTCGCCACTTCAAATCAACTAGTACGGTCTCCATCAACCTCTCGAACGCAGGTACAGCGTTACAAAGACCAAAAGGCAAGACTAGCCACTCGTACAGTCCGTACTTGCAGGTAAACGCAGTCTCTTCCACACTGTCAACATGCATCGGGACGTTCCAGTACCCGGACGCAATATCCATCGTAGAGAAAAGCTTAGCGTTGCCTAGCACATCCAGGATGTCATCAATAAGAGGCATGGGGTAGCTGTCCTTGACCGTCACAGCGTTTAATCGTCGGTAGTCGATGCAGAAACGGATTCCTCCGTCCGGCTTCCGTATCATGGGCACAGGACTGGCCCACGGACTCGTTGAGGGACGGATGATACCGAGTTCCAAGTACTGCTGGATTTCGGCCTCCATCACCTCTCCGTCGGCCTGAGAAACACGGTATGGACGCTGCTTTATTGGCTGATGCGTTTCAGTATCGATCGAGAACTTTAAGAGATCCGTTCGTCCAGGTTTCTTAGACGTCTCGACAAAGAGATCACGGAAAGCATTCAGTTCCTTACGCAGGATAGCGCGCTGCTCCTCAGCCAGCTTCGAGCCAGAGAAATCCACATCTAGGGCGTCGTTATCTTCTATTATCTCTTCCGCCTTCAACCCTGGCATGCCGACCGTGGTATTCATGTCCGTACTCACTCGTCCGATCACGGAGCTCACGTTGCCAGCCGACTCGTCCGTTGAAATTCGTTCAAAGTTGGCAGGGGACGGTCCTTGTTGCTCCCACGCAAACGCCGAGTCGGGCAAAACGGTAGTATTTGCCACCACGGAACCTCTTTCTATCAGGATCTCCTCCGTAGTTGCATTACACAGTTCCACAACTACTCGATTGTCCTGCACGGCGCACAATGAACAAGCCACTCGCAACCTAGTGTTTGCTTCAGAGCTGCTTTCCACTAGAATCACGGCGCCGGTTTCAATGTCGCCGTCCACTTGGGTAGCTAGCAACACTTGGTGACCGGGAGGCAGCACGGTAGGCTTTGCAGCTCGGACGAGATGAGAGTCAATCACTTGCTCCACACCTAGTCGGAACACTTCGCCACTAGACTTCAGGGTCATGGTCCGCTCTTCCATGTCAATCACGACACGGAAAGCAGTCAAAATATCTGTCCCCAGAATCGCATCAACGTGTAAGTCCTCCGTGACAATGAACGGAACCACCATCTCCACGGATCCAAGTCGTAAAGGAAGATCAAGTTCTCCACGGATTCTGATTCCGTGACCTGAAGCACTGGTGAGGCTACGGTGGTACGGACGCAGCGGAGCGTCCAGAAGGCCTAGGCGTCTTAGCATCTTTCGGTTTAGTAAGCTACCGATAGCGCCTGTATCGACCAGCAACTCAGCAGGTAGACAGTCCAGGTAACCCCAAGAGGTAGCCTCGATCCCCTTCACGCTTTGGATGGAGCACAGAAAACGCTTTCCGTTCGAGTAGACACGCTGAGACTTAGAACTCCCAGCAGGTTTCCACTCGAGTAGACCAGGCTTCCGTTCGCACGTACTATTGGTCTCCGTGTATAGACTAGAACACTCCAGATCGGGAATAGTAACTCCAGTCGCAAACTCCTTAATGCCTCGACGTAGTTTGATCTTGGCGCAGATTATCGCAACGTTCTCCCAGAAGATTGACTCCATGTACTTCATAATAGAGTCCCACAGGCGGACAGGAATGGAACCACTGAGCCGCCTTAGGTGTTCTGCAGCCAGCACTTCATCGAAACTATCCGTCCAGTCGGGGTCCACCACAGCATGCAGGCTTAGAGGCTTCGATTCGTGCTGCGGCAACACGTTCACTTCATCGCAAATCAGCTCGTAGACATCTTGCCTGGCCACCCCACGCCACCGACGAGGCAGCATAGACGGAGGGTCCGGGTACGGCCAGTCTACCTTCGTGTCCGGTTCATCTCCAGCGACGTGCTCCGTGCCGGAGACACTAGGAACACCGTTCACAGACGGCCATTACGTCTTCATTCACGCTTTCCATGTCACCCTCCAACGCCACAGAGTTTACTTCGGCGCGATTCCCCGCCTCTAGGGCACCACGGAAGTCACGGTTGGCGCGCTTGGCCTCACCAGTAGTCGCCAAAGTGTCTTGATACCACTTCATCCAGTACTCTTCCGTACCAAGCTCACCCACGGACGCTTCCTTGGTCCGTCTCAGGGTTTCAATAGGGATGCCTAGAACGGTACTCAGGTATTCGAGGGACGGCTCGTTTAAGCGTTCAGCGTTCGTCTCCATTTTCTTCTTCAGTTCAACCTCGTCAAGAGGGAACAGTCGATCCTCGATTTCCTTGTCATATTCTTCAGCTTCAGGCTCCATTGCATCCCACCGACCTTCTTCGATAGCATCCAGCTCGCTATCGGTAAACACTCTCACATGCGAAGCAGGGTAAGGTATAGTCGAGGCAGGTGTCAGAGCAGCATCGGCCTCCAGACCGTCCACTACACCTCCTCGCACTGAGTCATCACTTGGCGACGAACGCTCTTCGTCCGTTCTAGTCGCCACCTCACATCTTTCGACACCCTTCACCCGCTCCACATCACTCTTGGCGTTGCCAAGGGCAACCGTGCTGGTGTCCCTACTAAGGTCTTCGCTTTCTCCGTCACGTGAGATCACGCTATCGAATTGTACACTCTTCTTCACGTGAATCTCCAAATCAGCATCTTCAGTCACATCATTCACTTCGTTCACACTTGTTTCCACATCCGTTCCATTTTCAGAAGCCACATCAACATCCTCATCAATCAACTCAACCGTGCTTCTCACCGTGTCGGCTTCCAGACAGGAGGAAAGAGCGACACTCCTTCCCACTCCTCCTGTCCCCATCACTGCTGGGACGGAGGCAATGCAGGCCTAGGTGCCTCGCCGGTCACACCACCAGCCGGATTTTGCCTAACCATTGCACGGAACTTGACCACGTCGGGACACTTAGCGGCCACATGGCCTTCGCCTTCACAGAGAAAACACGTAGGAGGCCGTCGGGGCGATCGTCCACCTCCGTTTCCACGGTAGCCCCTAGGCTCAGTACACTCCATCGCGAAATGGCCAAGTTGCCCGCACTGGATACACTTTCCAGTCTGGCGCGGACAAGCGTCCCTACCGTGCCCAAGACGGCGGCAGCGACCACAGACGGTAGCTCCTTCTTGCGTACGTTGGTCAGGGCCCATGCGAATTCCACGGAACGGTTCACCACCACCTTGCCCACTAGATCCGTTTGTCAAAGCGGGTCGCGGAGCCACGTTGGACACGGTAGCAGTCGGAGCACCACGGTTCCTCGGGGAACGAGGCGAACGCATCTTTGTTGCTGCTTCTCCTCCATCAGCATCTGCTGCGCCCTTAGTAGTGACTGCATCTGCGCGAGACGCTTGTCGACTTCGTCAAACACAGGATTGGCCTTGGGCGTCATTTCGTCAGCGAACCCCTCATCTTCTTCCACGGGGCGATGCATTTCCATGCGTAACAGGGACTCACAGGCGTCAGGGATGTTGTTGACGAAGCTAGTACGGAGCACAGCACGGATGGCCTTGTTACGCAGGCCCTTGCAGAACAGTTGACACCGCATCTTCGGGTCTTGATAATGGAGAGAGCCGCGCAAATCCGAGACTCGATCTCCCCACTCCTCGATGGATTCCCCGCGCTCACGCTTGAGTGTATCTACTCGGGCCCAAAGCTCATCCGCCGACTGACTCACGAACTTGTTGTGGAAGCGTATTCGCAACGTGTTGAAATCACGGATGTTCGACGAGCTCCACCATTTGTGACCAGCTTCACCCTTCAGTACACGCTGGAACGCTGACAACCTCGTGGATTCGGGCAATACCGCCGTGTTAGCCTCGAACGCATCCCAGAACTGCCGAGCCTTGACCGGAGTGGATCCGCCCGAGAAGAACGGAGGTAACCAGTCCACCAAGCGCAACGCATCACGAGTCAGAGGCATCGGAGGTACCGTCTGTCCCAGGGATGGAGTCGTAGACGGTCTGGTAGGCACCGCGGAGTATCCACTGGTTGGCACCGTTGCGTAGCTTCCGGTTGGCGTTCCAGGATAACCACTTGAAGGCACGAACCCTTGTCTACTCGACGGCGTAGCACCGTGCCTGGCAGTGCGGCCGGACGCCGTAGTCACGGGTTCTCTGGTCACATGTTGGGAAACAGGAACGGAAGGGGCAGCCCGAGCCACATAGCCTCCCTGCTGAGCGCTTGTCGGGACGCAAGTCGGAGGGAGGCGATAAAGTAATGCTCCCAACCGAGGTTGCTTCGGCTCACCACCTTGTGCAACCGGCATGGATTCTGTCTTCTTGGATACTGACGCTGTTCCAGCTCCACCACCGAAGCCGTAGCTGCGTCCATAGCTCCACTGTTGTTTCATCCTGTCAACGCCAGTTCCTGTGGTACGCTGCTCCGTTCCGGTGTACACCGGTATAGTTCCGCTCTGCAATTTCAGCGAGGTCGGCGCCTCATAGAAAGACACATTCGACTTCGACCCAACTTCCTTCGAGGGCTTCTCTTCCACCTCGAACACGCCCCCACCAGAATGCTTTGTTGGGGCATATCCAACAGCGTGTCGCTGCTGCAGCGTCCCCTCAGCGGGCAAAGCCGCTCTCGGTGAGCGTGAAGCCCTTCTCGGGGAAGGAGGGGAGAACCTCCTGTTGTGGACCAGAGAGGTCGAGATGGCCATGGGATCAGCCATGCTCCAAGTGGAGAACCAGCGCGTGGCGCTTGCGATCTCTAAGCTCGAAGGGCGAGCGAGAGAATGGGCCTTGACGTCGGGGACGTCTGTCGAAGGGGCCTTCCCGACCTGGAAGGAGCTGAAAGAGAAGCTCCTGCAGGTGTTCTCCCCGCATAACCAGGCGTATCGCGTGAGGTCACGCTTCCTTGCCACCCGCCAGGGTAAGAAACTATGTCAAGAGCTACGAACGCTCATTGCAGGCATGGCTGCCGACCTTCTACCCGAGGTGGTCACCGTGACCGTCTTCTTGAAAGGGCTCCCAGCTGAAGTGGCTCGCACGGATGTATTCCGTCAGAGTCCGGCCGACTTTGAGAAGGCCGTCAGTGTGGCACTTAATGCCGAGTTCAACTTTAAGTTGTCTCGAGTCGGTACCAACATCAGCTCTACCGGATCGAGTGATCCTGAGCCCATGGACCTCAGCTATGCTGAGGATGAAACCGAGGAGCTCAGAGCTGCTGAGCAGCGAGCAGGCATCCGGCGATGCTCTATGTGTGTGGGAGCACCCGCCACTTGAGGCCGACATGTCCTCTGCGCAGGCAGCGCTCCGGCCAGCTCGGCCGTACCCTGCCGAGAGCCAAACAGGCTTGGCGCAGGGAAACCGGCTCCCAGTAGACGTGGGGCGGCCTACTGGGGAAGAACGGAGTTCTGTAGTGCCTGTGGGAAGTGAGAGGCAGCAAGGCTCAGCCTCGAAGAGCTCCGTGCTCTATAATACGGAACGTGTATGCAAGCCGAGCTTGCTGGTCGTCCTGGTCGAGAACGCCTCAAGGCGCAAGTGTGGTGTAGGAATCCACTGAACTTTCGCTAAGGCAGCAGCGAGCTTCCGCACACAACAATACACCTTCCAGATTGTCAGGCGAATGTTGGGCGTGATCTGAAGGAACCAGATCCGACCCTGCCCGAGCCGGTGTGGCTTCCGCTCACTGTCTACGCTGAAGGCAAATATAAACCGACGCTACAGGCACGAGTCTTCGCCTGTACGTCCAAACACTCTCTCACACTCTCAAAACCCCGTGGCACCAGCAGACGAAGGTTGCCTAGTCCCGTGGACTCTCTTGCGGGGGCGCCGGAGTATAACTCCGGCTGGAAGTCACGTTGGAATGCGACCCGCACTCCACACACAAGGGCTCTTTCGCCCAACACTCCCTATTAATAGGGCCAAACCAAAATACACTCTAACTACTACTCTTCACTCTTGGCCTGACCAAACGAACACTCACTTCATGAAGGTCTGTGTTCGCTGGCAGGCATAACCCACGACCACAGGGCAAGGTGCTTACCTAGGACGCTTGGCCACTTGGGAAGTCGGGGAAAATTCTGCTCTGTTTGGATCGCCCTCTCGGGCTCTTACTCTTTCTAATCCTACCCTTATCTATGAATCTATACAAATGTCAAGTGAAACGCAAGCGTCGCCGTCGGAGCTACCCATCCGAAGATTCACGACCAGGCGATGGTTCGCAATAGCGACCACCTCGGGATAGCGACCTCCACTGAACCTTCGCCTCGCGTCGCCATTGGCCCAGCTCGACGCATTTTATCAGCCAATAGCGGAGGCGACAGTTCGTTGACGGATCTTGGAGAAATCTCCACACCACAAGCTTGTTAAGCGCGTCCTGCTGACTAGGAGTCAGGTATGCGAACGCTGCCTGCTCCATTCTCACAGAGGGTCAGTCGACGACTCAGGAGTCGGATTGACTACAAGTGATACCAGGTGCAGCGGGGCTGTGTAGCGGTGCACGTGCACAGAGGAAGACGTAGGACTCCCCGAGTCTGTCTGTTTGGGCGTCCCGCCTTCGGTTCTATACAAGAACCAAGTACAGTCCCGTAAGTAGGACTCGCAGAGTCAGTGTCCCCTAAAGCAAGGACAACACAATTAACTGCAAAAATAGAACTGAATGGAATTGTTTATCTGACCCTGGTGTAAATGTATAGACTAAACTATATAGCATAGTTAATCTAAGAATATGTAAATGAGTGGTGGAGAGCTAATGGCTACAGATTCAAAACTCTACGCACGGTTAAGAGTTTCGTGTAACCCCAAAGTCAACTCACAGTTATGATTTTTGTGTAATTCCGTTATAGATGTGAAGCGTCGACGGCTTGCCAGTGCGGGGACTTCGACACAGTCTTTCAATGACGGGAAGCAAAAGGGCAACAGTCAAGTGGCGCGCTAGGTCTGAAAAGGATAGGGTGGTAAAGTGGTGCTGTGTACTCCGTAATATTCTTTCTCGTTGGCTGCTTCGCTACTAGCGCTGGCAACTTCGGCACAGATACGTTCTTCGTCTTCATCAGCAGCTTGGCCTTCTTGAATAAACTGTAAGGTTATTTTTAAGATGCGAGTCATCTTGGTTTGTTCTCGCGTGGTCTGCTCCGTCGACACCTCGTCACACCTTGCACGCGCTTGGCTTTCACACAAGGTTAGACAGGAGGTCTAGTTCTCGCGTGGATTTTTAGCTCGGCCTGGTGTGCTTTCACCAGCGCTGGGCTAATTTGGGGCAAGACTGGTATTATTAACCCTGACTTTGTGGCCGCTAAGTATCTCTGGCGTCGTTCCCGCATCAGCGCTCGGTACTCATCGGCGAGTTTGCGTCGTCTTGCATCTGCTTCTAGAGCTGTCAACTGGGACTGGGGAACCCGTCGTTCTAACTGCGCTCAACGGACTGTGCTAATACAAAACTGGCAGAATTTGTATTCCAAGATTTAACTGGCACAAAGAAACTCACTTGAGTGACATTGTTGGCCCGTTTAATGACAGAGGTCGTATCCAAGAAAATCGCAACGCAGGCGGCTTCGTGGAGAGATGACATCCCTCGCGGACGACTCAGCACCTGATGCACATGACCCCGACGGTCCAGGCCCCGTTCCACTTTACTACAAAATGAAGCCCCAACACAACCCAGAGTTTTGGCAGTTTATCAACCTTGTCGCGAAGTACAAATATCACGGCGTTCCCCACCAGAAACTGCGAACGAAATATGCGGTATACTCATGGTGCTCAGTATGCAAAAAAAAAAGTATTTACTGCACGAAGGGTGAGATCAGTGATGTCAGGAAGCATATGATGTCGAAGCACGCCCGGAAACTGGGGAGATTTCTTGATACAATGCGCGAGGCGCATCAAAGTGCAGCCCAGCGCTCGCTCAATCCTGATTTTGTCTGGTGTGCCGAGCCACCGAGAGAAAAAGACGAAGACGAACGTCTCAAGAGATCAGCAGACTCATGCAAACCGACTACTAGCAAAATGGACTGCTACGAGCTTGCGCCCAATCGCGATCGTTGAAGACCAGGGCTTCCAAGACTACGTGAGCTATGTAATGGGAGATGTTGGTGGCTGGGAACTCAAAATCCCGTCGCGAACCGAAGTGCGCGGGGATATTATGGAGTTGGCAGATGGGCTTCGCAACAAGCTGAAAGACCGCCTAGCACACGAATGCCGTTATTACTCGTTAACGGTGGATATCTGGACAGATCACGCTCAGCGGAGTTACATGGGTGTTACGATACACTACGTTGACGACGACTTTTATGCTGCCAGCTGCACGTTAGAAGTGCTGCCGTTTCCTGGTAAACACACAAGAGAAGCTATTGCCGCTGCAACGAACTTGGCTAATTGGGGTTTGGATCAGAGGTATTGTGAAAAGGTTCTTCGTGGTGGTGGGTCAAATGGAGTTGCGGCTTGTGATATCTCGAGTATCCCTCAAATGCATTGTGTTGCTCACTGCTTGTGCCTGGTCATTGGCGACGCTCTGCTCAAGCAAAAAAAAAAAAAGACAATAAACAAAGCAAAGGAAGTCAAAATCAACACAGCCAAATAGTTCTACAGCAAATACTGCTGGTACAGCCGGCGTGGCAAATTCAGAGGCGAATGATACCGGCGGTGTCCCAACCACTTCGTTGATTCGGCCATTCCACGCCCCAGTCGTAGGTCAAACAACAACAGTTGAGCCGATTTCAAATACTGATACCAGTGTTGATCGTGGTGCTGATGTCAATGATGTTGATAACGTAGGTCTAGACGACACAAATGTGGAAACCGCTGGCACTGTCGCTGATGAGATTGGCGACGATGAGCCTGGCGATCGTGAGATTAGCGATGATGATAACGCCGCTTTGACGTGCGGAGAGGATTTTGAGATTGAATTGATGATGATCGCGCCGCAATTGTTCACTTTGTGAAACCGCATGTGATGCAATTGATGAGTATTTAGCCGAAGTGACAACCGAGGCATCGTCAACCGATAAAAATGGCGTTAGTTTGGAAGCTCTCAACCAAATGCGGGCAACGGTACAAGTATTTTGTAAGCTGGCATCGTATTTTCGCCACTCATCCAAAGGAACATCACGGTTGAAAATAATTCAGGAGCGCTGTAAAACAGACAGAGAACTCAAGCTGATTCTTGATTGTCCGACACGATGGAGCAGTTGCAACACAATGCTACAGCGTTTTATCGGTTTGGAAGAAGTTGTCTATAAGTGTTTCCAATATTTTGAGTCAGCTGAAGGCCGTAAGGAGTTTATTTGATGTAAAATTGGCCAGGTCAAAGCTGGAAGAATGGTTATCGATACGGTGCCTGTGGCGTTTATTGGGACCTTTCGCAAGCGCGTCGCAAATGCTTAGTGGTCAAACCTACCCAACTCTAGCTTTAACGCTTCCCCGTCTGCGCTACATATACGACTCATGGTGCGATGAAACGTTTAAAGAAGAAGAAGCGAAAGCTGGGAGTTCAGCTTTTGTTGCTGCAACGATTGCACGGATGGATTGCGTACGGAAAACTTTACTTGGATTACTCAGGTCGTGATTTACAATAGTTAGCAGCGAGTTACTTTGGATAACGCTTTTGGGTCCTCTCTATGCGAGTCTCAGTCGTTTGACTGCAGTGAGAGGACTACAGCACACAATGAAGTAGTAGATGCAGCTTAAAGCTGCTTCAGACACACCTGTGGCAACTCCACAACAGACACCATCCCGAGTATCAGCCTAACAAAATGACATGAATAAGCTAGTCAATTCTTTACGAGGCGAAGGTGGCCATGCTTCAAGCCAGTCAACGCACCCCGGTGTTTCCGATACCAAAGCAAAAATACGGAGTGATCTGTATCCACATCTTAGTCGAACTGCGGAAATTAAGATAACGTCGAAGACAAATGCCTTCAAATGGTGGTAATCCAATTGTAATTGTTTTCCTACCATTGCATCGCTGGCTTAGTGTTGTAACTTCTGTGCCAGCCAAATTTGCTTATCAACGGGAGGGGACGTCAAAAAACCCATCTGCACTAAGAGGCCAGATTCGTCCGCCGACAATATCTTCATCGCTAAAAATTGCAAAACTCCCCCAATCATAGCTTAACTGCGCAGGACATTGACAGTGAGTTGTATGTTTGTATTCACCTCATACACTCCTGAACACAATATTACGCCCACCGCATTTTTTACTCATACCTTTTTCTACTACGAATTCCAGCCCACTGTTTAGATTTGTCTTGCAGACATCTACAAAATACATACTTCTGATCGAAAAATGCGGAATTCGCACTACGAAGGCAGGCTCCAGTACAAAAAAATCAAGCGTCGGTGCTAAACAAAATATTCGACCGGCCTGATGAAAACAAGGGCCTGTTCTGCAAATTAGCCTTACCAACCAGTCTGAAGATGAAATAATCCCAAGCAGAAGCGTTTGGCTGATTGATCGATCAGCTATTCTGGCGGCAGAGCACGCCTAGCGGAGATCAGCAGTCATCTAGAACGCACTGTCAGATGTGGTAGAGCTTACAATATAAAAACAATGCAGTATATTCAAGTATGAAATTGGGCTAACCTTCACGCCATGGTGGTGCCTCGACAAACGAACATCGACATTTTGCTGCTGCAGAAGCACATTCTGGACGGCGGTCACCAGCTCTGGGGCCTCAAGAACCAAAAGCCAGCATGGGCACTTCATCTTCGTTCGAAATTACTCTAGTTGTGACGGTCGCTTTCGTCAGATTCGTTATTGGAAAATAAAAGAGGTCGAGCGGGCTTGGCTGTGAGGAATTGAAGTCACTTGAGGGGAAGGGATGGAATGAGGAAGTGAGAGTTCATTTGAAATGTTAACTCGGCAGGCACAAAGGTGCACGCCCATTCGTCCAATCATTCTGCGCGTCTAATCAGCGGTAGTGTAAACAGCGCACCGTAATCACGCGTGGTCAAGTTAAACCGGTATGGGTACCAGTAAACCGGTAACCCGCAACAGAAAAACCACTAGCGTCATCTGCTTCGGACGGCGAACTTTCGGCTTGTTCAGTGTCGTCATCGAAGAACTCTCGAACCATGTAAGACCGACCCTCATCATTTAATTTGCAAAACATCGTGGCAATTTCTGTCCTGGTGGCTAGCATACGGTAGCACTGAACCCGGTCAGGGGTGTCGAGCGACCTGGCTCATGAACTCCCTGCTTGCGGAGCAGCGGAATCCCAGCCGAACCCACTGTTTGTCTTTAGAAGCATGAATGTGCTTAAAAAGGTGTCGACCGACAATCAGTCTGATGGATCAGCTATCAGCCCGAATTCGGGCTGAAAAAATAATCTCAACGAGAGCAATTTTCAGCAGTTTGATGTACGTAGAACACAACAGATTATTGATCGATCAGCTAAAGCTTTAATATCATCTGAAAGAAGCCCGATCAGCCATAATACGTGTCTGCAGAACAGGCCCCAAATTTAAGTCAAACGTATGCACATCATTGTGCCATTCATTAGCTTGAGAAGTTCTCCACTATTAGTAGCATGGATAGGTGCAAGCTCTTAAAGCTGCGCTCTTGTTGTCAATTCACAACCAGATGAGGTGAGGATCAATGATGACCAAGGCAGACTGTGGGTGGATTTAAGGACTCATCGAAAGTAGCATTAGTATCCGAGTTATTGCGAAACATAGTCAAGCGCTCGCGTGATTGTGTGCAGAGAGCGCTAAAAGGGAAGTGTATTCGTCGCCAAAAAGGCAGAAAGCCGACGTTTAGGGAACACCTGATGCGCCACGTTGTCAGGAAAGCTGTCACTGAAAACTACAGCTTGATTTGCCTGATCTCGTGTGCTCGACACGAATCCTTTGACGTCTCTTGACTGGCATCGACTTGCTGAAAGTTCGACGATAGACAACACTCTTCCCCTGACAAACCAGCACAAGATGACACGGATCGACCAGCCTAAACGCATGATTTCTCAGCCGGACGTGTGGCCTCGTATTGTGTTCTCTAATGAGGAAAAGTTCAACCTCGACGGGCCGGATGGGCTCCTCCATTACTGACGTGACGTGAGGCGACCTAAAAACAAACGGTGCGTCGTCAGAATGGTGGCGGCTCTGTCATGGTGTGGAGGAGTTTTAGTATTTCGGGAAAGTCGAAGCTAGCGGAGCATTATGTCTACACAGTGTCGGAGTTCATGCTCCTGTTTGGTCACATTCATCATGGCATCGACTACATCTACCACCAGGATACCGCATCCATTCACCGCTGAAGCTCACGGCTGAGTTCTTCAAGGTGGAGAGCATATGCGTTTTAGATTGGCCACCTCATTCGCCTGATCTGACCTGAATCCAATCGAAATTGTCTGGGCCATGATGTGCTCAGATTATCTACTACAACGGACGGCAGTACGACAGCGTAGCAGATTTGACAAGTGCAATTAAACTGCTTGGGACGTTGTTGACGCCGCATATCTGACGAAGCTGTAGAGTTGATGCCTGGCCGCTGTACTAAAGTTATCTCAATACTGAGCAGCAAGATTCAATAAAGGTAACGGCACAATGATGTGCTTACGTTTGACTTAAATTTGTTTTCATCACGCCGGCCGAATATTTTGTCCAGCACCGACGCTTGATTTTTGTACTGGAGCCTGTCGTCATAGTGCGAATTCCGCATTTTTTCGATCATAAGTATTGCGAGTTCTACTCGAAGTTTCCTTGCGCGGTTGGTTGAATCGCCCCAGCCCAATCGCTCGAGCAATCGCCCAGACCCTGAATTAGAATGAAATATGATGGAAGGTGGGTGGACGTAGTCTAGTCTTGCCGCTCGGTGCGAAAGTCATGATGGCTGCAGCAGTGAGGCGATCGTCTCGTTAGCGCCGCAACCGGCGCCCAGAACCATATCCTGTACCCGTTTGTCCCCTGCCTCAAGAGAACCCATACATTGTGCTGCATGAAGGAAGATCGCTGTCTCCAGGTCACTCGCCGCAAGAGACCCCGCTGTGTGAAGGAACCACACCGAGTTGTGAGCGAATGCTGCTCCAACAGTCCGTGCTGGATGAAGAGGATCCACTGCTTGGGCAGATTCATACCCGTGAAGAGGCCGTGCTGCGCCAAGAAACTTCACCGCGCCAAGATCCCTCTCTGCCCCAAGAGCTCGATCCAAGTGCGGAGGGGCCGAAGCTTGAAGAGACCCCGCTGCTTCACGCGTGCTTGCGGCAAGAATATCCGATAGATGAAGAATTCCCGCCACCTCAAGTGTAACTGCCTGAGGGAGTCCCGGTCGGTGAAGAGAATTTGGTGCGGCAAGTAAGCCACCAGCTACGTAGAGAGTCTCTGCTGCCTGAAGATGTGACATTGCCTGGAGAGAACTCGCCGCCTCCAGCGAGATTATTCCCGCGTCGTGTGAGCCTACTAGAACATGACATTTCTCGTTCTGCGGAGACGTTTCAATCACCGATGCAGACGTTGACGCAAGAACAGCTTTCGTCCTCAACGACGGAGAACCGGTATCAATTAGTTGTGTGACCAATTGTTAAAGCAACAATTGGACAGCGTGGCACATCCGGCAACACTTTAGATGATCTTGTCGTCAATGGAGACACATTCAGTACAATCTTGCAGAAACTCTGGGACCAGTATTCCCCCGCGTAAAATGCAAAGCGTAAAGACTGATCAGATCTGGTCCACAGAGCAACCTACTGTTGACGAATGGTCGAAGGTGATTCAATTCAAAGTGAAGAGGCACGTCGTCGAAACAACGAAGTCTGAGCAAGCGTGGAACCGGTGGCTACTAAAGACTCGTGGCGAGACTGCGACTCTTTTGATCTACGAGTATGGTGTAGCTATCACACGAGCTCATGACTTAGATGTGTTCAAAGCTGCGTGCATTATCTCCGAGCAGACCAATCGCTCTGGTGCTACAGCAGAAGTTTCACCACGGGATATTGTTGCGAGTCTGCAAGAAGAGTGGGAATCGACATTTCGAGGTGAAGTTGTTGTGTGGCGGATGTGGGGAACCATATCACACGCAACCTCGACAAGTCCACGTGGGAAGCAGTTATAAAGCAACCTCCACCAGAATGCATAGCCAATTTGCTACGGCCTTCGGATTCGTCATTGCAGGAGCATTTATCAAACTTGGCGCGTTCTGCAAATGTGGCTTTGGACGTCGTTCGTGGGTCTATGGCTGATTATCAGCAACTTTGACGGGACTGGGGGCGTTTGGGCGACGCCTGGAAGAGCACGAACGAAACTTAGAGACGCGCAGAAGCATCATTCAAGGCTTCATCCAAGATATGGCCCCTCCGTCTCCAAGTACCGTGCCTGACCCATTTGTTGAGCTGGAGAATGCTGACGATGTCGACCATGCTGACTGAAATGGGTGTTTGATTTCCAAGTTCTTATCTGCGTTACCTTGTCATTCCAGCTAGCATTGCGTTGTGTGGTGATGTAGCAAGACGCAGCTAGCGGTGCATGTTGAATTTTAGTTCAAGGTTGAGCAGAAATTGGTGTGAGATCCAAGGTGTCTTGATTGCATTCACCGACAGAAAGCAATCTTGTTGGATCAAAGAAGCCCTGGATTCGCCAGCCACAGTGCTCAAACATTGCCCATGTTGAAGTCTTCGAAACGACGAAATGTCCGAACCACGAAAGGCAACAAGTCCCGATTGCTTGATTCAACGTAGTGACGCTGGAACGAGCGCTTCATGTACCCAAATGAAAATTCAATGGGATTGAAGAACGGGCAGTAGGCAGGGAGGAAAATAACCACAACACCTACGCTCCGAAGATAGTGGACAATTTCTGGGTGGCGATGAATGGCAGCACCGTCAAGAATCCAAACAGAATTAGATCCCGGGTATTGACGAACTTGGCCGTTTAAAGAGTTCACAAACGTTTGACAGCACTCTGTGAACCCCACACGATCAAATGTTCCATCGGTGTTGAAGTAGTCGATGACTCCATTGACTCCAATGCAAGCAAGCACTGAAACCCGTGGCTTTCGCTCGAAATCTCCCCGAATAGCGAGTTTCTTACCCTTGTGAGCGTATCCGCGCTTACGTATCATGCCCTGTTGTCAAAGGAGACCTCGTCCAGAAAGACTAAATTCTGGTGGCTCCAGTCTAGCTGACTGAGCTCTTCAGTAAAGCGAAAGATGTCTTGCTCCTTGATATGCTTGGCACGACGCCCCAGCACATTCCAGGTCAACCCGCTCTCGTGAATGATGCGCCAGACGGAAGATTTCGATATCTCGACCGGTGCACGCGTGTGAAGGCATCTTGGGCTTCGTCTAGATACGCGAGAGGGTGTTTTTCGTAGTAAACCAACCATTTGCGTTGGTCAGCGGAAAATGTTTGTTTAGGTGCGTTCTTCGCGCGCTGGAAGACTCCCGTTTCCTCGTAAGTCTTTATCCAGTTGCTTAGAGTGCACACAGATTTGCTGAAGATGTGCGCGAGGTGCTGTTTGGTGTAGCCAAGCTTGTAGTACGCGTACAGACAGTGATACACTGTGTTGGGGAGCGCATGCTGCTGCGTTGCCGCTTCCTCCATGGTCACTTCAACTTCCTGACCATCACTCTTGCCAGCGAATATTAGCCAATAGTGTTGCTACGTCGGTTGATCGACGATTTTGTTGAGACATGCAAATCGCACTATTTCGGCAAGTTTGGACGGAATTGACAATATGTACTTTGTAGATGTCTGCAAGACATAAGAGACTGCGACAAACAAAACCTTACCAATCAACCAAGCTACGAATCGCGATTGAGCACACCATTGTAAAGCGGAGCGTCTCCTCTTTCCGTTGAGCCCCCAAGCGAAGAAATCTATTAAGCCGTTTTCGAGAAATCGGTCGACGGAAAAAATATTTCGGCTACGAGGCGCAAAGTCGATTTTTTTATTGGCGAATTAGGGGTAAAATCGTTCAAGGAATCGCATGATGGTCTCCATTTTAGATAAATCGAACTCTAGTAGCTCCAAATTGTCCTTTAAACGATGTAGCCAAGTGTAATGCTTGATATTTTTACAAATTTCGAAATCATATACAGCGCATAGGTAAGTATCATTTCAATTTACCAGTAACATCTGCAACTAAATCTCAACTACTTCTTGCGCGGTGTCTTGCGCTTCTTCGCTGGAGCTCCGCCAGTGTCCTTCTTCACCTCCTCTCGTCCGCGACGATCATAATTTGCCTTCACAGCTTTTGCCATAGCTGCACGGTGCGCCAGATGCGCCTGCTTCGCAGCTATTGCGTCTACTCCTTCCTGCTCGGTAAGTTAAGCGTAGAGACGATCGCTTCGAAATCCCTCCGGCACGTACGGACAGATAATATTATAAATGCTCTCCCGCTTTTCCACATTTGGAGGCGGAGCTGGGAGTACTTCCACGTGTTCGGTCATCATTGTCGTCACCTTCGCCTTTGTCGTGAGACGGTCGTCAATCTTACGGCGCAGGTTCTTGATCACCGGTTCATCGTCAGAACCCGGCAGGAGACACCACCCGGGCTGGACTCATCCATCGAAAAATCTGGAACTGCTGAATCCCCTCCAAACGCTTGTACAGCTCCGTCAGCACTTCTTTGTAGGTTTTAAATTGCTCGCTTCCACGGGGAATGTGGACGGTGACCGAGTTCACGGCTGCTTCTTTCACTATATCCACTGCATGCGCCACAGTGTAGCACTCGCCAGAAGCAAAATGCTTGCGAATGTGACCGAATCCGCGGTCGCAGGAATTTTTGTGTGGCCTTTCACATAAAACTTGTAATCAACATGCTTCAACATCCCCATGTCAACCTGCGCCAGCAAGAACTTGATTACGTAGTTGTTTTTGTTTTGACCTGAACAGTTGTCCGCGTAAATAGTCAAGCGTGTCTTGCCCTCATCCAAGATCTTGGTCCGCAGAAAATGCTCCAGCATCGAGTTGATCTGATCACTGCCTTTGTGTCTTCCCAGTGCCTCCGATTTGTCAGCAGTAGTACCGCTTCGCATGTTGGCCTGGTAGATCGAGCAGACGTCGCACACATTGCTCCTCGGCGACCGAATGCGAACCGTCGGGCAGTGAAGGGTCAGCAGCTTTCTCAGCGTCGAACGGGCCGGCTCGCGCACCTGGAGGCGGATCTGCTCTACATAGGTGTGCATCTCGTCGTAGATCACGTCCCACGTGAAGTGTGCAGGCACCAGTGTATACATCTCACTGCTGTAGTACCTCTTCACAACACCTTTCTTGGTCTTCTGCATTCGCACAGGCACCACCTCGCCCACTTCTTCCGCGAACTCCTTGAACCACTTGACCAGCCACACCAAATCCACTGCGGCTGCATTCTTGTTCAACTTGTTGCCATGGGCCTTGGCCCCGATATTTCCATCACGAATGTGCTTTTGTAACGCTGCACAGAAGCGGAGTTATTCCATAGCAGCGAGCAAACGTAGGTCGGCAAACCTTGCCAACAAACGGAAGGTAGTAGTTGAACTTGGCGCGGAGTCCATAACTACGTGCTCGATCGACAGGAATCTGCATTAATGTCCCCAGCAGTGTGCTCAGGCTAATTGTCTTTTCGTCTCTGCTCATCGTGGACAGGGAACACACGAACGACTCCAGCTCCTTCGCCTTGCCCTCAACGCAGCGGTTTTTGCACTCGTCGGCCTGAATAATCGAGCTAACTTCCTGCTGCAGATCGTGGTTCATCAGATAGATACTAATGTCCTCATCCCCACCTGCACCGTTGTCAGTCTCGGCGCTCTCTGCTGTAAGAGGCTCTTCGTCCTCGCTAGACGCTTGAGAATCGGGGGTGAAGTCCTCGTCCCCCTATCGTCCAACTCATCACTGTCACCGACTTCACTGCTGGCGCCGTCAGCTTCGTGATCGTCTTCGTGATCGTCCTCCTCACTCACCGCCGTGTATGTAGCCGCACTATCCGCCTTGTCAGGCCCACTGGCGTCAGGCTTGTGAGGGCGATGGTCGTAGCTCTGGTCGAGACACGTCAATTCGCTGCTTTCCCCGTCAACGACAGCCGCTCCAGACGTGTAAGCTGCAAGTTCTTCCATGGTTGCTGCTGGCAAAACACTTCACCGAATTTTTGAAAATGGAAAATGGCCTCTAGCTGGGTAATTCACTTACGTACCATTTTCGGTCGGTCAACTTCAAAGGCGTTTATCTCGAAAACTCTAAATGGTTGATTAGTATCGTTTGGTGTCCCGCAGTCTCATATCTAACCAGCGAGCTGGAGTTCATAATAGACAAAAGGTATAAGCAAAAACGCGGTGGCCGTAATATTGTGTCCAGGAATGTAAGTCCTTGACATTGTTTTCATTTATAAAAGAAAAGGAACTGCTTTAATCTTGAGCTTTTTTTGCGTCTATGGAAGTGCTTAAAGGTGACCTCTGTATCTTGCAGCTTCCGAAGCTTCTTCCGTTTGTCGTTCTGAAACCCCCACCGCTATGAAAAGCAAAAGTGATAAATTCCAGCATTTTTCACGAGCTATAAACTGCAGTCGCAAAGTTTTGACTTGGCGCTAATAGCTTTCTCTTTTATTTACGCTGATATGGAGAGCGTTGATCTAACCTGTCTAGCTAGGAGGTCTCGTCCTTATGCTTCTTGCTTTCATATTTTTTTTGCTGAGCGTAGATGAAGCGTTGCCTGCAGGCTACAAAAAAATACTGTCCCTGGCTCTTTATGTTAGCTTAACTATTGATTCATGTTTTGCGAAGTTTAATCTATAGACCTGTATTTTCAACAAAATAGTTAAAATGTTTTAATTAGGATAAACATATAATTTTCATACGGCTTGAACTAAACGTATTATTTACAAATTAGATATTATAGTTTTAGAAGCGATGTTACGAACCTAAAACTGAGCTATTTTAAATGTTTGTATCCTTTTCACTGAACAAAATACTGTTCCAAAAGATAACATTCCTCTGAACTATATTCGTATTGATAGCAGGTAACAGTATGAGAAAAGTGGTGGCTATTTTGTCAGTTGAGTATAAAATTAATATATAATAAGGGGGGTTGAATTGGCGTTTCAGAGGTGATTTTCATAGCTCGACGGTGGTCATATTTTTATAGTAACTGGCCATTTTATTTTGCGAAATGGCTTACCCATAAGGCTAAACCATATAAAAATGTTCGGCCATTTCGACCGTCCGACGAGTCATTTCGCGCTCAGTCTCGAATTTTTGGCCGTAGCACGCAGCAGTCGCAGATATCGCTCCTCCTACACCCTCCCTGTTTGGTGACACACCTCCTCTTGCTCTCTACAGGCTCGAGCAACTAACTGCATGCACACTTGTCGCTACAGACACTGTGAATCGTTGCTGGAACCACCACAAGGCTCGCACAACACCAGTTGCGCCGAGGGCTGCGAAATCTAGGCTCTAGTAATGAGATCATAAATTCATGTGCTCTTCGACTTCAAGCACATCTTCTGTGTTGAAGTCGCAGAGTGATGGTCAACCGCAAAATGTCAACTCACTGAATTCTGATATTTGTTTTCGCTGCAGGTCATTTCGCCGGCGCATGAGTGGTGATATTTTTGTACCATTTCTCAATCTTGACTCCCCTATTGGGTTTGCTTCTGTAGCGCGTTAAATGTTTTGCCCTCCTTGATCCGAATAGGTCAACCTGACTATACTACTTTACCTGTAACAGCAAGTATGATAATGCCCTGGTTTATTCGTATCGGGATTTAATGAATCGATATAATATCACCGTAAACACCTAGCATCCATAAAAAGGCGTTTTATTCCTACCTCTGGGGGTGGTGACACTTTTTCGTTAGCTACGTTAAGTTGCGCAGATAAAAAGCATGGATTCTCGCAAAGAGGCTGTAGTGATAATTTTTGACAGCGTTACGGTCGCAGCGGCTGCTCTCGTAGCCTCACAGGGTTGAGTGGACGCTAAGTACGACAGAACAGTCACAAAATTGAATTTTGAAACGTTGTTATTGTCACCGCGTTGGTTTCGTGGCAATTTCTGCTGTTGTTAAGATAGTTCATGCACATTTGCTCGACATTCCGTATTTCTACTACATTTGGATTTTTACAAAAGTGAGTTGTGAACGATATGCACACAACGCTTATCGTGCTGGGATGGTTGGAGGATAGCTCTCTCAGGGCAAAGCATGAAGGTATCTGCCTGACATTTTGTTTGGTTGGCAAGACTTGTCAGACTCGGAAAACACTTTGAGCGGGATATGTATTGGAAGAGGTGGCTGGAGGCAGATAGATGGACTGTCCTTTAGTGAAAATCCCCTGAAAACTGTCGAACGGGCTTGGCCACGAGGAATTGCAGTCACTTGAGGGGAGGAATGAAATGAGAAAGTGAGAGTTCATTTAAAATGTTAACCTGGCGGGCACAAAGGTGCACACCCACTCGTCCAATCACCCTGCGCGTCTAATCAGTGGCAGCGTAAATAATGTACCGTAATCACGCGTGGTCAAGTTGGACCGGTATGGGTACCAATAAACCCGTAACCTGCAACACGCCCCTCAACGCGAACACGCGTGAACGCGAAGTGCCGCCGTGAGTTCGTTGTGGCGAGGTCCGGGGAACGCCTTAGTCAAGATGTCCGCCAGCATGGTCGCAGTCTCGCAGTACTCCACAGTCACTTCACCGCGCTTGACTTCGTCACGGATGTGGTGGCACTTGATGACAGTGTACTTGGCGTGACCATGGTTTACAGGGTTCTTGGTCATCTTGATGCAGGACTGGATATCTTCGAAAATTGTCAAGTTCAGAGTCGCTACTCCCGCAGCCGCCAAAATCTTGCACAAAAGTGGGTGCACCCATTTGCCTTCTTGGATCGCCAGACTCAGTGCGATGTATTCGGCTTCGCTCGTAGACAGCGACACACTTGATTGTGTGCTGTAGGAATCCACTGAACTTTCGCTAGGGTAGCAGCGAGCTTCCGCACACAACAATACACCTTCCAGATCGTCAGGCGGATGTTGGGCGTGATCTGAAGGAACCAGATCCGACCCTGCCCGAGCCGGTGTGTCCTTCGCCCACTGACTACGCTTGCTAGCAATATACATGAGCGTAACAGGCACGGGCCTTCGCCTATACGTCCAAACACTCTCTCACGCACTCAAAACCCCGTGGCACCAGCAGACGAAGGTTGCCTAGTCCCTTGGACTCTCTTAGGGGGCGCCGGAGTATAACTCCGGCTGGAAGTCACGTTGGAATGCGACCCGCCACACACAAGGGCTCTTTCGCCCAACACTCCCTATTAATAGGGCCAAACCAAAATATACTCTAACTACCACTCTTCACTCTTGGCCTGACCAAACGAACACTCACTTCATGAAGGTCTGTGTTCGCTGGCAGGCATAACCCACAACAACAGGGCAAGGTGCTTACCTAGGACGCTTGGCCGCTTGGGTAGTAAGGGAAATATCTGCTCTGTTTGTATCGCCCTCGCGGGCTCTTACTCTCTCTGAATCTACTCTTCCCGATGATTCTATACAAATATCAAGTGAAATATGGTCGGTGCTAGCAGGGCCACTCATTCAGCCTCGCGACGAGACGAACCTTCGGAGTAGCGACCACCTCGGTATAGTGGCACCCAGGGTAGCGACACCCTGGAGTTTAACGAACCTTTGTCCGGTCCTAGGATTGGCCCAAAATGGTAACTTGATTTCGCCAATAGTAGAGGCGATAGCTGGCTGCTGCGATCCTTGGAGAATCGCTATATCACAATTGTTTCTTGGAGCCCCACGATACGGGCCCGCCAACAAGTTGGAAAAGGTAGCCGGAAGTCGACTTGCGATCGCTCGCGCCGCCGGCCCAGTCAGCATCTAAGTAGCCAAAAAATTAACGTTTTTGCTCGGCGAAAAGCGAATTCCGTGCGACTTGGTGCCCTGAAGATAGCGAAAATCGTTTCACTGCAATCCAGTGTTCGACTTGGGGTTCTCCATAAATTGTAAAACGTACCCCACAGCAAAAGCAATGTCCGGGCGAGTCGAAGTCATCAAGTGCATGAGTGCGCCAACGGCCTCGCGAAAGGTGCGTCCAACTTCGTCGGTGCGTCGATCGGAACAAGCTTGGTGCTAATGTCCACCGGACTCGAAGCAGGTTTGCACTTGTCCATGCCAAAGCGCTCCAAAATGTCGCGGATGTAGCGAAGCTGGCACAAAGTCACACTGCCATCAGCATTGTCGACCACTTCGATGCCAAGAATAAACTTGCACTTGCCACTATCGGTCATCTCAAAGCGTGTCTTGAGTTGGCGCTTGACTTCAGCAATTAGGTCGGCACAGCTTCCTGTCATTAAGATGTCGTCCACATACACTAGCAGCAGCACGCACTTGCAGTCGATAACTTTGATATAGAGACATGGATCATAGGATGAAGCGCGAAAGCCGATGGAGCGAACGTATTAGGCAAAAGTTTCGTTCCAAACCTGTGAAGCCTATTTGAGACCGTAAATTGCCTTGAATAACTCGATGCAGCCGAAGTTATCGTCCAACTCCACACCTTCCTAGACATCCAGGAATTGTGGAATCTTGAGCTAAAGCAGTTATGCATTGAGTGTTATCTCGCTGTTTGATAATCGTCGGTCCGACATACACAAGACAAACAGGGGTATTAGGCCTGGCACGTACTGAATCCCCGTTCAGCAGGCCTAGTCGTTTAACGACATCCCCGTCTTAGCGTCAGGCAACGACTTGTCCAGGATCTGTGTCGGCAACTCCAGCGCACCTTGATGCGCTAAGTCCTTGATATCCTGGGGCACTTTCCAGTCACGACATAATCCCGGCCGATGGAACAGCGGCGTCTTGCATTTCAGCGTTGGATGACCTTGTTCATGGCAGCACCCGCAGACAATGTCGGCCCAACAGCTGTCGTTTGAATGACCGAAGCGACGGCAATTCTCGCAGAACAAGTTCATTCTGGAATCGTCAAACCCAGAGTTTCTGGATTGCTGATCCGGCCTCCACCCCATGATCTCCAAAGCTCGGTACACCTCACTCGGAAGCGCAGATGCAGAAACTTTGGGACAAGGCGTGCTATTCGGTGCTGCACTCAAACTCTGATGACGCTCTTGCGAGACCATGGCCCTCTCTGCTTCCGATTTCTGAGATTCAGGATCCGAGATGCGAACATGTCGCTCACCATCACCTTCAAAGTCATCCTGAGCTGCACAGGCACGATCTCTGCCTTGACTCTTGGATCGGAAATTGCCACGATCGATGTTACCCGCTCTTCCGTCTGAAATCTTGGAATTACGAGATTCGTGATCATTATCGCGGTGCACAGCTTTGTCCGCTAGGAGGGCTGCTTCCAAAGCTGTCCTCAACCCCTCGCTCGTGAATCTTGACACGAATCTTTCGAGGTGTCACTTTCGTTAGACTCGAGGATGTCGGTATTTGGCCTTGGCCTTAGAGACTGCAGCGTTCAACCGGTACCAGAATTCCAGAGGTGTCTCGCTGTCTTTCATCGTCAGAGTGTAATACGTCTGAGGGTGAGACAACTTCGTCTTGCAGTACTGCTTCTCGAACTTCTTAGACACCTTCTTCCAGCTGTGAGATTCCAGTTGAGTAAACCAGTATCTCAGGTTTGCCGAAAACTTGGATTTCAGCTGTCTGATCTTCTCTTGAGATGTCCAATTGCCTTGAGTAGCCATGTCCTTGAAGCGATCGAACCAACCGCTGCGTTCCACAAGGGGAGCATACTCGTCGAATTGCTTCAGAGCATCGTGGCTGATGTGCGGTCGGTAAGAGAAGATCATGGACCCATCTCTGGTTGTCTGACTCACGTTCCGCCGGCCACAGTCATCCTCATCTTCTGACGTCGAGCTCCCCGACGAGCCATCATCGGAGTCTGAGTCGCTCGAACTCGAGCTTGAGCTCGGATCCGATTCAGGATCTGAGGAGTCCGGAGTTTTGGACCTCTTGCGCCCCTTTTCCGACTTCTTCGCCTTCTTGGGCTTCTGAGGTTTCCGAGGCTTCTTATCAGACTTGTCATCCTCAAGAGAATCATCTTTCAGCTCACCAGGAGACTTCGTCGACTGGACAGTGCGAGTGCTTGATCTTCCTCGACTAGCGTGTTCTCGGATCACTTGATCCAAGTACCCTTCGTTTGAGGTCGAGTCAGCAACGCCCACTTTAGAGTCCTGGGGAACCGTCGTATTTCTGAGAGTCTCTTGTAGCTGAGCAGCCAAGATCTGATCGGCTCGTACTTGCAGCGAAGGATCCCAGATTGGCGGGCTGGCAACATGCTTCGTCTCTAAGCCAGAAGTTGAGGAACTCTGGAATTGAGAAGCCACAGTTTTTGGAGATGCTGCAGCAGCGTCGTCAGGACTGGATCTCTGACTACGAGATTTGTGGAGTAGCGCCCTCACGGAAAGCCGTAAGCTCGTCCTCGCACAAACTCGTCGAGCAATTTCCCGGTTGTTGGAGTAGCGTATCTCCGACGATACAGGCCCAAGTCGTTGCAGGCTTCAGAGTTGGGGGACGTTTCTCCTGTTCTCAGGACGTCGGTTCCTTGGGCGTGCGGCGTTATCGGTCCGACGCGGGTCTTGTGTACGGCGATTATCGGATTAGTGCTTTTTTCGCCTTGGGCAGCGCGTTATCGGGCGCACATAGGCGGTATAGTTTAACGTGTCCCTCCTGTTGGGCACGGGGTTGAAGGGTGAGTACCCGAACCTGCGAGCGACAGGGGGCCACGTGTTTCTTGCGGCTCGACTTGCTGGCGCTTGGTGGTTCCCCAGAACCTTGAGATCCGCAGAGAAGACTGAAGGTCTTTGTGGTTCAGAGAAATTTCGGGACTGAGTCCTTACCTATCGTGTGTCCTTGCTACTGGCTACTGACTCCCTCTGTTTGCTAACCTACCGTTCCATGCCTAACTCTACTTCTGTCGGGCCTCCACTACGCACCTTCAACCTGATTTGCGTTCCGTAAACATGACTCCGATGTGGCGGAGTTTTTCATGACGGGGTTTGGGTTGACAGGATTTGCATAGACAGGCGCCCGGGTCGATCGTCGGGTCAGCCTGATCCCACGATGCATTGGACTCAGACGCGTGTCACACAGCCCATCACCCCGTCAGCGTTCCCGTCGGCTTCCGGTTCGTCGCCTTCCATCAACCTCGGCACCGTACAGCGCCAACGCGCCCGCTTTCTCCCGGGGCACTATTCCACAGATTCTTCCAGTTCTTTGATCCTGCCGGATTGATATCTCTGCATGTTCTCTGCGGCCTCCCTTTCTTGAGCTCGCTCCACTTCCAATTTCTGGATTTGACGGTGTACACTAGTCATTTGCTCAGAGATATGACGCTTGGCTTCTTCGAGGACATGACTCCGGAACGCGTCAGCTTCGGCATCATGCTTCTGCTTGAGCGCCGTCACATTATGTTCATAGACTTGTCGATCGGCCTCCAGCTATGCGGCTAGGCGTTCTTCCATGTCTCGAACCAGAGTTTCAGCGTTCTGGCCCACCGTCCTGGATTCCTCGTTCTCAGTAAATTGGGTCTGAAGTCTGGCCTTGGCCTCCTTCAACTCTGCCTCGGCAAGAGCAGCTCAGTTCACATGATTCTGGAACTCGGCTCCCCAGCGTTGCTGGTCCACCATCCTCTGCTTCTCGAATTCAGACTGCAGACTAGCTTCCCTGAGGGCCTGCTGCTCCGCCCTAAGGCGATCCAGCTCCTCCTTCTGTAAACGATTTTCTTCTTGCTGATTGTGAAGCAAGTCCACTGCAATCTGTGCCGATCCTGTTGAACCAGCATAAGAACTTGGAGCTCTGCGACTCGAATGGGCAGACGTCCGTCGTGACTTCGATGAATGCCGAGATGGGCGTCGCTCACTAGGAGTATCGTCGTGCTCCAACATCTTCTCGTCTTCATCCATGTCTCCGTCCATGTCTTCATCGGCATCCACCAGCTGCCTGAGCCCAGATTCTCTCGATCCATGAGTCAGCCTTTTCAAACTCTCAGGATTTAAGACTGCCGGGGCTTGGTAAGCTGGATTAGGCTGAATGACTAACATTCCTCCGCCGCCTCCTCCACTGGAACCTTGGAGCACACCTCGTAGAACAGCATCTCTGTGCACGACGCCAGCAGAGGTCAGCATAGGCATGTGCGATGCCGCACTGTGTCCCACCGAGATAGCAGACAATGATGATCCACCCTCCTGCGTACTCACCGTCTGATCAGACCCTTGAGGCGAGCTCTCGGCTGATGGATAAGACACGTCGTCCATATCCACAGGCTCAGAACCTCTGGAACTCTCGGTCCCTTGAACGCTGATCCCGGACAAGTTCAGCTTCTGGATGGACTCAGCGCCAAGCGCATCACTTATGTGGAACTCTCGATTTCGGCTTCTGGGGATTTGTTCAATCTGGGGCAGTTGGCTGGACTGCCGGTTCTCGTTATTCATGTGCACCCGCTCGGGAACTTCCCGTGTAATCCTGCACCACTCGTTTAGCTCCATCGCAAGGTAGCCTTGCAGCTCCAGAGCTAGACGATAAACGAGCCCATCAGCGACTCCAGCCGTACCACTTTTCTGAAATCCAAAGATCATGTTCACGAACTCGAAACCAGAGTTCCACAATAGTGTCTGAATCACCGCCACAACTTCGCGGGGAGCAAACTTGGTAAGCTCCACTGCAGTTGTATACATGTTCTTGATGACGGGGATTCCGCACCGTCTTGGCCTGAGGCGATTGATCCAGACCTCGTCCAAGTTGCTGAGGTCGAAAGCACTGGTCAAGTACAGGTTGGTCTTAATTGCAGCTTGGACACATGGCTCGATGTTAACTGGCCCAGTCCAGCTGTAGACTACTATACGTCCTCGCACCAAGTTTCCAGGGGCTCGGATCCAGCTACTCAGTTGAATCCAGACGCACTTCGCATGCAGCTCTTCAACAGTAGGCGCCACGACGAGGCCCTGATCCCGAGAACCAGAGTCACCACCACCACCTTGGGCTTCGCCCGCAGGCGACTCCCGAGGAACGGCTTCACGACGTGGCGCAGTATCTGTTGTCGGAATATCTTGGCGCCCGGGACTCGGATGAAGGACCAACTCTTGGTTTCCGACATCCTGGGACTCAGGGTTCTCGGACCACTCTTCTTCGACTTCAGCTCCTCGAACTGCCAGTGCCAGCTGAAACGCTTGAGCACTTCCGCTGCTCTCAGTCTCGTTCACGTTCATATTCGGGGTGACGGCGCGCTTCTCCTCAAGCTCGTCCATCCTTGAGCCAACGCTTTGAGCCGGAGATACAGGAATCGTGGACTCTTTACTTCGATCCTCGACTTCTGGTTCTTCAACAGGCTGACTCTGAGGAGGTGACTTCTTGACTTGAGAATATCGACGCCCCCACGTCCTGAAGACCCACTTCTTTAGGCAGTTTACCTTAGAGACGCAGAGACTTTCGCTCTGGCTCCGACACTTCTTTTTGCGCGTGGTTTTCTGCTTTCCACACGAAAGCAGCTTCTTCACAGTTAACTGTCTTCAAAATCCAACTGCGGTGAAATCCCTGGTTCGAATCCGGGCACGCGCACCAGTTGAGACGAGGTCGGTGTTCCTTGATCGCCCAAAAGGTATAGTGGCCCGGATAAATTAATATATGTACCTTGAAATCGAAGATACCCCGAACGCTGACGCCCTGATCTCGAATATCCGAGATCCAGGAATGTGTTCGGGCGGGGTGTACCTAGTGCAATCCCTATGGGTTCGGTTAACCCCGAGACACCGTCCACCGCCGTTGAATCTTGGAGAAGTCGAATGTGTTGAGGCTGGTCTCGAGCGGCACGACTCCAAACTCCACGAAAGCAAACATATATCCAGGACCCCCACTTGAAATCCATCTGATCCAGACGTGAAATCGAGGAGTCCAAGGTCGTTATCCAGGAATCCAGACTTCTAGACACAAAGCATTCCAAACAATAGCAGAAATAACCAAATACAGAGTTCCTAGATACGTCACGATATGTAGGTTGTTCTTGAGCCGAGGACTTGGGCTGGTCTCAGTTAGGCTTCAAGCCCGGGGCAACCAGCAAAGTCCCAGGCACCTGTCGTTATGCGCACCCCGCACCCCGCACCCCCGCACCCCCGCACCCCGCACCCCGAAGTGGGAAATTCACTTGTCGGTACACGCCCTTGGTCGTCGATCCACACTGCAGTCTCCACTCACGAATCCAGACTCCGACTGCACGTCCAGGAGTTCAGGATCTCTGAATATGAAATGGACAAGCCTTCACCCGCCCAACTAATATATGGAATGGGCGGGGGCTTGTCCCTGGCTCGCGGCGCGCGTCCAGGACCTCCAACCCAACTCGACTTGACTACGGTTGGAGTCCCGCGACGCTCTTGCAGACGCGGTCCGTGGCGCACGACGGTAGGACACCTGGGCCTGCTCGCACTCCTTTGCTGGGCGAGCTAACGCGGGCCTTGCGCGCGCAGAAGGACAGGAAGGCGCGCCACCAACACCGGCGGCAGCGACGACTTGCACTTGACACAGACAAATGAACTCTGTTATAGTTAATCGCTATCATCTTTTCTATGTTATGTGGTCCACACAACTTTTTGACTTGGTTTCAGTATGGTACTCAGCGGGCTGGCTGGTTGCAACCTGCGAATAGTCGTCCCCCATTTAGCAACACGTCCCTTCGCGCAAAGATCGCACCATTTCGCACACAAGGGGGCACCATGGGGCACAAAAGTCAATCCGGGGACCACGGTACTGCCAATCGACTACAAATCGTAATAAATTGCGGCAATGTCCAAGGCCCCACCTGAGACCCGAAGTTCTGGGTCTCAGAATCTCAGGATCTCAGGATCTGGCGACTTCAGGAGTAGATATCTTGTGATCCAGGATATGTGACCTGGACCTGGGAGTTCTTCACAGAGCTTGCTAATGTCAGGGCCTACATCCATCACAGTCACACGCTGGCACTTGTAATTTGATTCTTGGTGGGGTCCCATATAATTTTCAAACGGCCAAAGCGAGATCTCTCTGTTGGATACATTTCACAGCAGAAGTTTGATCGCTGACTTAATAGCAACTCGCACACTCGGCAACGATGACCAGGACCGAGTGCTCATGGACTCCTGGGAATGCACATCCAGGAGTCGACACTTCCTGGCCAAGACCACGGCCGTCACCGGAACACCCCTTCAGACATCCAGCTACGCCAATCCTTCTCCACAAAATTCCACACCCTGTCGCGTTGGCTTCCAGCCAATCACCCTCTTACACTCCACCTAAACCAATCAACAGTCGTGATCGCTGAAAGTAAAGAGCGCATCGTGTCACTATGATGCAGAGTGAAGATTCACGCGCTGTGTCAACCCTCTTACGTCTCGCTAAGACAGTTCTTCCCGATAGAACAAGCATCTTCGATGCACCTGAAGAGTAGATCCAGCCTGCCGACGGACAAAGTGAGCACAACTTCAGCACCCTGACGGATATCGGAGTACCCTCCGTTAGTCGGTGCCTGGGCGCAGTGGAAGCGGATTTCGTTAAATTCCGCTACGCTACACTTACAGGAACGGTTTCATGCAGCCGTTGCCCCTGCAGAAGCTGCCAGGACCTTTCTCGTTAATCGTGGTGAACAATGTTGGCCTGTTGGTAGAATCACCTCGTGAAAACAGGTTTATGTTTTTGTCGACTATTTCAGGAGGTAGGCCGAAGTTTTTCTGGTGGCGACGTTGAACACAGCGACATAGACTCGTAAAATAATTCGATTTTACGCTGTTGCCGATGCTGCGCATGTATATTGACGAGAGTCAGATGGAGTGAGACGATGTTGTTTGCCTACAGGACAGCGTATTACGAAGCGATTGGGGACTCGCCGTTCTTCAGCTTGTGCGGTCGAGACTCCGTCCTCCCAATTGACTTGGATTTCCTCAACACGAACGAGCGCTGGGCGAGTGACGAGGTAGCATTGTATCGACGAGAACTGCATCGGTCCTTCAAAGACTCGCAAAGGTTTGTGAAGCGACAGCTACTCAAAGCTCAGGACAGACATGAGATACGGTTACGTAAACAGAGGGCAATGAAGTTCGAGGAAGGAGGGCTTTTCAGTTCTCTAGGGCGAGGTGGAACGAGCGCAAGATCAGGAAGTTGGCCTTCTGGTGACACGGTCCATACCGAGTCGTCACCAAGATAGGGCCTAACGCATGCCATATTTCGACTCCTTCGCATCCAGTAAGAGTTGTCATCGTCATCGTCAATCGTTTGAAGGGTTTCAGCGGACGGTGGACGCGGCCTCATAACGACGAAGTTCCTGCTTTTGGAGATCAAATGTTGGATCAAGAACTAGGGCCTGTGGAAGAAGATAATTTGCCTGTCACTAGCTATGCTGAGAGTCACGTAATTGGAGATGGCAACTTGGCTATCGCTGGAGGTGATGACCCATCGTTGAGGTGGTGGCGAAGCGTGTCATGAAAGGTCAAGAATCATTTTTGGCACGGCCTGCCGATTACTCAATACATTGTGCGCAGTCTTCTGAATTGCTGTCGATGTGCAAAATGTTATCGAAACCGCTCGAGGCCGAGAAACGACAACAGAACAACCAACAACCACTGCGCCAGAGCCTGTGGTTGTAAGAGGCCAACACTGTGGTGGATGAAGATAAGTTGCTGCTATAATGAGCGTGAAAAATGCAGCACTCCGCCCTCGAAGATGCTGAGCAGGACGCAATGGGGAGATTGAAGAAGGAAATTGAGTTCTGGTGGAAGTGAATGATTTTGTCTCTCTCATTTACATATGGATTTGCTATTGATTCCGAAGATATTGCGGTCTCTTGGTGTAACGGGGTTACACGAAAGTCACGCCCGTGCGTTGACCTTAGAGGTTACACAAAACTCTTAATCGTGTGTAGAGTTTTGACTCTGTAGCCATTAGCTCTCCACCACTCATTTACATATTCTTAGATTAACTATGCTATATAGTTTAGTCTATACATTTACAAGCAAGGTCAGATAACAATTCAATTCAGTTCTATTTTTGCAGTTAATTAGTGTTGTCCTTGTTTTAAGGGACACGGACTCTGCGAGTCCTACTTACGGGACTGTACTGGGTTCTTGTATAGAACCGAAGGCGGGACGCCTAAAGAGACAGACTCGGGGAGTCCTACGTCTTCCTCTGTGCTCGTGCACCGCTACGCAGCCCCGCTGCACTTGGTGCGATGAGAACGATAGAAAATCGTTTGCACTTTGAACAAGGTTATGCTGGGAAGGGAACGAAAACTGTTATTGAAAGATAAACGAGACTATTTAACGCGACGCAATAACGCTAAACTACTTCAAAACGCGAATCGGAACGGTCACTTGGAGGATTTTTTTTTAAGGATAACGACTTTGTGAACTTCAATGTTTTCTGCGGCGACGTTTCGGCGGCTTAGGTGCGGTCAACGTCAGTCCCTTTGCCTTCGGATGCGTCCGAGTCATCGGCCTCCGTCTTACCGTGGTCGCTCCGTCGTCGTCCTCGAAGTCCGAATCGTCGGTGCCAGTGTCAGCGCGGCAGCAAGCCTCAGGCGGTGACGTATACGCGTCAATGTCTGGGACGAGCTTGGCGATGTTGCCGCTGGGCAAGAGCTTCTCCCCGTTCGATGTATTGTCCAGCCAATGGGCATGTGCCTTGACGTTGGAGTCTGCATCGTGGCGGAATATTGCGAGCGACCGTCCGAAAGACGCAGGCGGGACTTAGCATTGGAATCCGCCGCATTGGTAAAGCCGGGTAGATGTCATAATCAGCGAACTCGGGGTTTGGAGCTCGTCCGATAATTGCCGAGTAAGCAATGGGATCGTCAGCGATTTGGACAGCCAGATCCAAGAGAAATGGTACTTCGCGACCTCCAATACTGGAAGCTTGTCTGCATTGCGCCCGAGCTGCCCACCAAGCCAAAGCATAAAGTTGTGTTCGCCGCGGCGTTTGTGGAGACGCAGGAAGCCGTAGCATCCTCACGTTTCGATACAAAGGTCGAGAAACTCGAGACACCCCACGCTGGCATCTAGCTTGGCCTTGCGACGAGAAGTGCTATCGGCCTCGGATCATTGGAGGAACACCTTGCGATTCTCCATGACAACCCGGTAATGCGCGTCGTAAACATCAGGGAACTTGGCGAGATCACACCTCAGATGTCATCCGACATGGCCTTGCTAAGGTCATCCGCCGCTTGCGCTAGAATGTTGTATGATTGATGCGAGACCAGTTATGTGGCGGGCAAAGCCTCACGCAGAGGGACGATATGAAATGTGGTTTTGGTAGCAGTGTTTGTGGTATGTGGCATGCATCAATCCCGTTGGAGATGAACGCCCATCCTCATCATCTAGTTGATATCAGGACCGGAGTCACTTATCGAGCCGTAAAACACACTGGTTGGTAGCCTAAATCTCGGGGTAGCTCGAAGAATCGACTGGAATTCCCAATTGCTGTCGACGAGGTATACCCTCAGACCAAAATATTTTGTCGCCCTGAGCGTCTTGGAAAACAAAAAATCTCATACCATCGAGAAAAACGGCATGATGCTGCCTCTACTACATTTTAGGTGGGACCAAATAGCTGTCATTGAGATCCGTTCTCGGCTGAACAGTTCGAGTAGCAGGCGTGGAAGCGTGACGAAGGCATATTCTGCTCGAAGCTGAAGACACGAATGAACCCTCAACCACGAGACAATCAGCGGTGATTGGCACTGAACCTTACGAGTCTACGGGAGATGGCTCTGCAGGATGCACAGCCGTAGCCAAGGCAGCAGAGAGCTCCAGGATGGCATTGATTGTAGCCGTAGTCACGGCAACATGGGCCGCGAGGGTCTCGGGCGGGACACATGGTGGATAAGTCCTAGCTCGTCCGGCAGGGAGCAAGACAGCATTTGGTTCGAGGGCAGCACAAGCGTCTCCACAATCCGAAACATTCGCTGTTGCAAAATCGGTGGTGATCTCTTCGCCATTGACGTTAGCAGAAGTATTGATAGTTTCATTGGCGATCCGTCCAGCAACGCTGTCGATCACAGATGGTATAGCCTTCGCGGACGAAGATTGGCCGGTAACGGACGCTAGATCTCTGGGCTTGGGGTTAGCCGTATGGCCGTCACGACAAGTAGTGTTGGCAGCAGAAGACCTCAGGACAATTGCGGCAGAAGCCACGAGGCTAGTTGCAAGAATTGCAATACTACCAGCGTGTACAACTCGGCTAGTAGACGCAGGACCTACTTGGGCAGCCCCAGTCGGATCGAAGACACAACCGTCAGATTCATCGACCACAGAAATCGTAATTTCGGTGATTGCCGCATCGGTAGCAGTAGTTCTCGAATCACCACCATCATTTACAGGAGACACCGGTCTGAGCGTGGCATTCAACAACAAAGAGTTGACGACAGCAGAAGACAATGGTCCAACCGCGGAAGCGAACACGAGATTATCGGAAATAAAACCAACAGGAGCTGCGGGAGTAACACCAGCAACTGGACCAATACCACCCCGTGGGGTCAGCACCAGTAGCTGCAGGATGAGTGCGACGAATTCAGGGTCGACAGCTGGACCAGCACAGTCACAATCAGCATCTGCAGGACGGACATCGGGCAGTGTTGGACCGGTGTTAGCAGGCGCAGTTGTGACGACGAGGGGATCAGCCCGAGCAGTGCGCCCGCGGAAGATGGTGGCTCGACAGCAGTAGCAGGCACAGACCCAACTTCGAGGCCACCAGCAGCAGGCACAGGACTGACGGTTGGGGGCGGCCCGACAGCGGCGGGAATTGACTTGGTTACTGCAGACACTAGGCCAGCATTAGGAGGCACCAGCTTGGCCGCAGAAGGCACGGGCTTGGCAAAAGGAGACGTGGGCATGGCGACGCGGTAGTATCACACGAAGATTGCGAATGTGAACTGCGCGCGGTCGCCGTGTGATCGACGCGCAGTCAGGGGGCGGTTGTGGTAAAGCGGTACCAAAATATGAGTACGAATCTGATCTGATCCCCAAAAATCCAGTTCAAGCTGAAGATTGAGGATCTATATTCAAGATCAATGAAGATGGACCTAGATTGTGATCTAGACTCAGATCTCGATCTCGACCCACATCAGAAATATTGCCGACGCTGGATCACTATTCTACGATCTTGGAAACAGGTGATCCCGATCGTAGGATCGAATGATCTTGATCTCGAAGAAGACATACCACATCTCGGGAATGAAGACAAGCGGTATTTTAATCCTGATCTTGAGATCATGATCTTGTGATCCTGGTCTTGTGATTTCGATCTTGCGCGATAGATGCGGGATGATCCCTATTGACCCTTACCAAAGGAGCCAGTCTACGCAGCAGGAAAGAATCCAGTACAAGGTATCCAGGAGGGGTACAGAAATACGTGTCGAGGTACGCCAGACGGAAGCTCGTAGGAAAAACTTTAGGATAGGATAACACAAACAGATTTCGTTTTACCTTCTAAGACACAAGTCGCCTTCGGAATCAAGTCTGGGCACGGGAAACTACATTGGCCCACCCAAGACAAGAAGATTCGACCCTGCTACGGAAGTGCGGTGGGTATTGGATAGCTTGGCCAGCCCCATCGACTCTCAGCTCAAGTCCCCCGCTAAAGGAAGCGGCAAGCAACTGGAAAGGGACAAGGCCATCACATCGCGCGAAGGCAACTCCAGGGCGTCTATCCCGTCGACCCGTGATCTCGTGAGACTCGATGACAGTTGACAACCCCATCCGGCGCTGCGTGAGGATTTCCGCGCAGTGACCAAGGTTTCATCATCTCGCTAAGAAGGCTCGACTTGACCCAGGCGCATATCTCCCTCGAGTCATCTAAGGAGAGCGACCAGCCCCACCGGCGCGTACACAAGGTGAGCTGCATTCAGCATCCCACGGATATCGGAGTACCCCTCCTTAGTCGGTAGTCTCGGGCGCCGTGTGCAAGTGTACCGTGCGATCAGCGATTTTCGTACATCCACTCTGCCACATTCCAGAAGCTGCAAGACACGGAGGTCTCATTTAAGCACTCCCATAGACGCAGAAGAAGCTCAAGATTGAAGCAGTTCCTTTCCTTTTTAAAAGACAAACAACGTCGAGAACTTATGAGGTGAATACAACGTACAAATCGCTGTCAATGCCCTACGCAGTTGCGCTATTGAAGACAATGTCATTGACAAACCCTGTGTTCAGCGCACATATTTTTACAGTGGCAACGTTCTCTCCCGTTGAGAAAACACGTTCGGATGGCACAGAAGTTGCAACACAAACTGACCATTCTCTAGCCAGCGAGCCAAGGGAGGAAAACTATCACAATTTGATTGCCACCATTTGAAAGCATTTGTCTTCGACGTTATCTTGATTTCCACAGTTCGACTAAGGTGTGGACACAGATCACTCCGTATTTTTGCTTTGGTATCGGAAACACCGGGGTGCGTTGACTGGCTTGAAGCATGGCCACCTTCGCCTCGTAAAGAATTGACTAGCTTATTCATGTCATTTTGTTAGGCTGATACTCGGGATGGTGTCTGTTGTGGAGTTGCCACAGGTGTGTCTGAAGCAGCTTTAAGCTGCATCTACTACTTCATTGTGTGCTGTAGTCCTCTCACTGCAGTCAAACGACTGAGACTCGCATAGAGAGGACCCAAAAGCGTTATCCAAAGTAACTCGCTGCTAACTATTGTAAATCGCGACCTGAGTAATCCAAGTAAAGTTTTCCGTACGCAATCCATCCGTGCAATCGTTGCAGCAACAAAGCTGAACTCCCAGCTTTCGCTTCTTCTTCTTTAAACGTTTCATCGCACCACGAGTCGTATATGTAGCGCAGACGGGGAAGCGTTAAAGCTAGAGTTGGGTAGGTTTGACCACTAAGCATTTGCGACGCGCTTGCGAAAGGTCCCAATAAACGCCACAGGCACCGTATCGATAACCATTCTTCCAGCTTTGACCTGGCCAATTTTACATCAAATAAACTCCTTACGGCCTTCAGCTGACTCAAAATATTGGAAACACTTATAGGCAACTTCTTCCAAACCGATAAAACGCTGTAGCATTGTGTTGCAACTGCTCCATCGTGTCGGACAATCAAGAATCAGATTGAGTTCTATGTCTGTTTTACAGCGCTCCTGAATTATTTTCAACCGTGATGTTCCTTTGGATGAGTGGTGAAAATACGATGCCAGCTTACAAAATACTTGTACCGTTGCCCGCATTTGGTTGAGAGCTTCCAAACTAACGCCATTTTTATCGGTTGACGATGCCTCGGTTGTCACTTCGGCTAAATACTCATCAATTGCATCACATGCGGTTTCACAAAGTGAACAATTGCGGCGCGATCATCATCAATTCAATCTCAAAATCCTCTCCGCACGTCAAAGCGGCGTTATCATCATCGCTAATCTCACGCTCGCCAGGCTCATCGTCGCCAATCTCATCAGCGACAGTGCCAGCGGTTTCCACATTTGTGTCGTCTAGACCTACGCTATCAACATCATTGACATCAGCACCACGATCAACACTGGTATCAGTATTTGAAATCGGCTCAACTGTTGTTGTTTGACCTACGACTGGGGCGTGGAATGGCCGAAACAACGAAATGGTTGGGACACCGCCGGTATCATTCGCCTCTGAATTTGCCACGCCAGCTGTACCAGCAGTATTTGCTGTAGAACTATTTGGCTGTGTTGATTTTGACTTCCTTTGCTTTTGTTTATTGTCTTTCTTTTGTTTTTTTTTGCTTGAGCAGAGCGTCGCCAATGACCAGGCACAAGCAGTGAGCAACACAATGCATTTGAGGGATACTCGAGATATCACAAGCCGCAACTCCATTTGACCCACCACCACGAAGAACCTTTTCACAATACCTCTGATCCAAACCCCAATTAGCCAAGTTCGTTGCAGCGGCAATAGCTTCTCTTGTGTGTTTACCAGGAAACGGCAGCACTTCTAACGTGCAGCTGGCAGCATAAAAGTCGTCGTCAATGTAGTATATCGTAACACCCATGTAACTCCGCTGAGCGTGATCTGTCCAGATATCCACCGTTAATGAGTAATAACGGCATTCGTGTGCTAGGCGGTCTTTCAGCTTGTTGCGAAGCCCATCTGCTAGCTCCATAATATCCCCGCGCACTTCGGTTCGCGACGGGATTTTGAGTTCCCAGCCACCAACATCTCCCATTACATAGCTCACGTAGTCTTGGAAGCCCTGGTCTTCAACGATCGCGATTGGGCGCAAGCTCGTAGCAGTCCATTTTGCTAGTAGTCGGTTTGCATGAGTCTGCTGATCTCTTGAGACGTTCGTCTTCGTCTTTTTCTCTCGGTGGTTCGGCACACCAGACAAAATCAGGATTGAGCGAGCGCTAGGCTGCACTTTGATGCGCCTCACGCATTGTATCAAGAAATCTCCCCAGTTTCCGGGCGTGCTTCGACATCATATGCTTCCTGACATCACTGATCTCACCCTTCGTGCAGTAAATACTTTTTTTTTTGCATACTGAGCACCATGAGTATACCGCATGTTTCGTTCGCAGTTTCTGGTGGGGAACGCCGTGATATTTGTACTTCGCGACAAGGTTGATAAACTGCCAAAACTCTGGGTTGTGTTGGGGCTTCATTTTGTAGTAAAGTGGAACGGGGCCTGGACCGTCGGGTTCATCTTAGACAACTACAAGAGACTTGCTGTCTGTCCGTTTGTCTGTCGGTCGGTCGGTCCGTCGCCGAGTTTCGATGGACAAGATCCGGCGCTGCCATTGGCTGCCGAGCGCCAGCGATGGCGGCGCCCATTCGCCGAAAAGAGTTTCGGCCAATCGCTGCCGAGCGGAGCGAAGGCGGCCCGAGAAAGTGGACCACACCAATTCGTACTTTACTGGAATAGTAGGGTGGTCCACACCAATAGTAGGGTGGTCCACACCAAACGTACTTAATGAAGAGGTCGATAGTAGTCCCCCCCCTCCTCCCCTCAACCAAAACCAAACGCGATGGAGCGTGGGAACGTTACCTGCGCTCGCTACCCTGCCGAATTGACGCGTGCGCCGCTCGACCTCGACGGCCTTGGCAACCAGTGCCTCCGCTGCGTTTGCTGCGAGGAGCTCCTCGAGTGGGACGCCTTCGAGAGGCCACGCGCCAGGAGTGCATCGCGGCGGTGTCGGGCGTGCGACGGCCAGCGCCGCTTCTGGCACAGCACCGCCGCCGAGCAGCCGCTGCCACGGTTGGACCGGCGGCAGGAGACCATGGCCCTGGTGGCAGTCACCATCGGCCCACCGCCGCTGCCGCCGCCACTACCACCTCGCGAAGCTCGCCACCGTCGTCGACGCCGCCGAGTCCGCCAGCGACAGACCGCGCGTCGCTGTCGCTACCATCAGGCGTAGCCTATTGGCTGTAAATAACCAACATCAATACACCCATTTTCAATTGGGTTAAATTTGTGTCATATTGTGAATTGATCCAAAAACAGTGGTAGAACGGCAACAGCGTAAAGTTCGGATAGGACCGTGATGACGATCGTGGTCGTGGTCGTTCCAGGTGATAGTCGTCCGTTGGCCGACCCGTGCGAGGAACCAAACGATGAGGATATCCTCTCTTTCTCTGATTTTGTGCTTGCCGTTACAGAGGGTCGGCATGAAAACCGCGCTGACCTTGGCAATGACTACATTAAGATTCCTGCTGATATGCTGATCCCGAATCCTCCTGTAGAAGACGACGAGGACGGGGAAATTTCTCCAGGGGCAATACCAAGGGGTATGACCCGCATCATTGACGCAATGTATGCCGACGTTGCCAATCCGGAGGTAGCGGCAGGTGATTATTTTGCCAGTCGGACGATTTTGACGACTACGAATGAGACGGTACGGAGAATCAACGAGGCAGTCGCAGCTCGACTTCCGGAGACAGCGCGGGAGTGTTTGTCGGTGGACTTGGTGGAGGATGATGACGGAACGTTTTTCGAGCAGGAGTTCCTCCACTCGGTGAACAGGAACGGGATTCCACCTCACAGACTACTGCTCAAGAAGGGCATCCCCATCATGATGATGAGAAATCTGAACCCGGATCTTGGACTGTGCAACGGAACGCGTCTACGAATCGTCGACTTGAAGGACCACGTCTTAGAGCAACAATTATGACTGGAGAACGAACAGGCCAAGAAGTACTCATCCCGAGAATTATGTTCGTGAGCGACGACGACAGCTCCGACTTCCCTTTCGGCTACGACGAAAGCAGTTCCCCGTGCAACCAGCATTCGCCATGACGATTAACACGGCCCAAGGTCAGACGGTGTTAAACTTGGGGCTGTACTTGGCTTCCCGTGCTTTTCGCATGGCCAGTTGTATGTGGCGTTGTCTCGCGTGACGTCCCGAAGCAAGTTCAAGGCATTGATTGAGTATCCAGAGTTCGTAGACCCGGACGGAGGAGTGTACACAAGAAACATCGTTTACACGCAGATTTTCGATTAGGAGTCGAGGTGTATTTCTAGGCTAGATGTAGTAGTTTGCCACTACGAACTAGAACCTAGCTTTATGTTGGACAAATGACACTTGGCAGCTTTCATGAAACATTTTATTCGCCTGTATTATTTAGATTGCACTACTTAGTAGTTCGTGTAGAAAGCTGAATCATCCCGCCGGAGCGTAGCGGAGGCGGGCGGTCCACACAGCTGCATCCAACCATAACCCACCGCCGCGTAGCGGCGGCGCTCGGCTAGTGTGCATCAGGTGCTGAGTCGTCCGCGAGGGATGTCATCTCTCCACGAAGCCGCCTGCGTTGCGATTTTCTTGGATACGACCTCTGTCATTAAACGGGCTAACAATGTCACTCAAGTGAGTTTCTTTGTGCCAGTTAAATCTTTGAGTATCAGTTCGCCCAATTCTATACTATCACAGTCCGTTGAGCGCAGTGAAAACGACGGCACTAAATGCGAATGTTGACGGAATGTCGTTCTTCGCTGACTGGGTCAACATTCGCCGGACTTGGACTCCGACCTTTGAAGATATCTGCCGAACATGGCCGACTCGCTGGAGACGCTGATCGTGCGCACGCAGGAGCAGCTGCAGCCGCTCATCGCCAAGCCCAAGCTGGCCGACAAGCTGCTGACCAAGCCGCCCTTCCGCTTCCTGCACGACGTGTTCACGGCGGTGACGCAGAGCACGGGCTTCGGCCAGGGACTTTACAATGACTTTGAGCTGGCGTCTGCGAACCTCAAGGACAAGCCGCAGAAGACCGCCTTCCTGGACAAGATGATCGTGTGTGTGAGTCAGTGCGTCGGCAAGGAGGTGGACGTGCGCTCCTCCAAGATCGTGGCCGGCCTCGAGCCGGAGAACACCAACGTGTTGCTGCAGGGCCTTGCCGAAGTTGCCAAGAACAGCTCGCTTGACTGGAACAAGGCGATACAGACCGCTCTGTCAAAGGTCCCGTCTTGGAGTGCTGACGGAGAGATCGCTCCAATGGCGGCCCCTGCGGTGGCTGCCGAAGCCGCCCCGCGGCAGCGCGACCCTCTTCCAACGATCGTAGTAGCTCTGCTGAAGCCAAGGAAAAGGTACGCCTGCATTGGGGTTTAATTGTTGTTGGAAACACATTCCGTTAAAGTGACATGCGTTAGGCTCGTCGCCAAAAGGATGCTGCAGCTGCCGAGAGGAAGTCCGACGCCAAAGGAGAAGCAGCAGCCCCCTCGCAGTGCCGAGAGTAAGAAAGAGGAAGACAGCAGCATGCAGGCACCAGCAAAACACGCAGACCCAGAGACTAGACGCGCGTCCAGCCGCTCCAACAGTGCTGGCAAAGAGGGTGGGCGGAGCAGCACAAAGGACAACAACCTTGACGAGGCGCTCCTGCAGAGCATAGCGGAATGCAATGGAGACATCGAGCGGACGAAAACGCTCGTCGAGCAGGTGATCTCGAAACCCAAGATGTCTCCGAAGTTGCTAGGCAAGCCACCGTTCCGGTTCTTACACGACATCGTGTCTGAAGTTACGCGTGCGACTGGCTTTGCCGATGGGCTCTTCTCCGGTGAAGAACTCGATTCTGGTGCCATCAAAGAGAAGGGGCCCAAGATGGACTACCTTACCAAGATCATTCAATGTGTCGGGTGCCAATTGAACGTGGAGATGGATGCCAAACCAGCCAAAATTGTTGCTGGTTTGGAACCGGAGGCGACCTGCAAGTTCTTGCAGCTATTGGCTATCGCCTGTAAATCCGGCAGCTCAAGTGAAGCTGTCCAGCGGGTGCTAGCAGGCGACACCGCGGTCCGAAACCCTGGTGTACACGTCAAGAAACCTGGTAGCCGTGAAGGAGTGCCGGAGTCGAGGTATCCGTCCCGATCCAGCACACCGCCCCAGGATAAACCACGTGCAATACAACAGCCTGCTGCCGAAGCGAAGGAGAAGCCAAAAGACGCCGAGCCAGGCAGCTTCGGGCCCAACGAAACCTATGGCCATCAAAAGTGGCGATACAGACACTGACAACGAAAGAGATGATGGCGATTCGCGTTTTGGTGCTGGCTTGGTGGAGGCGAAGACAGATGAAGGAGACAACAACATCCCACGGATGGGCACTAGCGGTCCAAGAACAAGCGGCGGTGGAACCAGCCGTACATCGCGTCCAACGACGGCGAGGCGCCGTCCGCCAAAACTTAAGGAGAACGTGACCGAGGTTGGAAGGCTGATGGTGCAAGACGCAAAGGCAGTCCCGGTGGCTGGCATAATGAAGGACGGTGATAATGGCGATACCGACAGTGAAGACGAAGCTGGTGCTGGAGCGGGGGACGATGGCTCTCAACCTCACTCCACTCTCTTATCCGGGGATGCTGGCGCACATGGACGCTTGGTGCGTGACATTCTGAAAGACCAAAACGCCGAAGAGGTTGCACGTCGCGCCAAGGAAGGCGAAGATGCCACCGCAAACGAAGCAGAAACGGGTATCCGTCTGGGTCGCCGTAGTAAGTCCTTTAAGCCGGATCGCATGATGAGCTCTAGTACTTCAGCTGCATCGTCGCTAGCTGAGATGAATGCGCTTCGAGCAGACATCCAACGGTTATGTCAAGCAGCGAATCCCGTGGGTAAGAGCGTTGAGTTTGTGCACGAAGACCTGGATGCCATGTCCAAGGAACTCGACTTCTGGCGGAAAGAATATGCACGCAAGCGCGACGCGTTAGTCGAGGAGAAAAAGCATACCGAAGAGGCTTTGCAGCCACTTCAAGTGCAGCTCCGAGAAGTGGAGGAGCAAGTCAAGGAACAGCTACACAAGATCAACACGATGAAGGCAGTCATCGCCAAGAACGAGGAGAAAACCCAGCAACTGCTACGCATGGTGGTCTCCGCTTAATGCATTCACAAGCTAGCAGTACCGAAGGTACAGCACAATATCGTTGCATTATCTTTAACAGTCCAATCTACCCTTTCGACTCGGCTTCGGGCTGCTTCCGCTTGCCTAAACGCTCTCTCACTTCTGGCATGTCCTGCTCGCGGCGCTTAACACTCTTGGGGACCCACGCCTCATGCTTCTCACGACGCAGGTCGTCGAGTTGGCGGATTGGGATCCGGCCGGATGTCCACGGCTCCGCCTGCGCTGCCTGTGTCGGGTTACTCACCAATCGCGGGAGCCACTGGCTGCGAATGTCCTGCTTCTCTTGTTCACTGAGGTCGCCACGCACCTCGGGGAACCAATCCAGCAGTCTCTGCAGCACCAGCGCTGTCGCTACGGACAAATTGAGACTCTCGCTGAATCCAAAGAGCGGCAAGTACACTCGTCGGTGGGCTGCCCGCAGCATCTCTTGGCTCACCCCGTCCGTCTCCCGGCCAATGACCACGGCGAGTCGACCCGGAAGCTCCCTGGGCTTGGCTCTGCCCACGAGCGGCTCTGCATGCGGCGACAGGTCTGTCGCCCAGATGGTCATGCCATTCTCACGCAGCGCCTGCAGACAGTCGGCGATGGTGGCGAACTCGCGCACCGACAGCCACACGGCGCAGTTCTTGGTGATCTTCTTGCCGCTGTTTTTGATCTTCTTGCCTGTATCCACGTGGGTCTTGAGCTGCTGGCCGTTGGCTGCGATGAGCCACACGTGCTGGATGCCGAGCGCTGCAGTGTAGTAGATGAGACAACGATAAACGCTTTGCAGCCAACGGGGTTGGAGCGAGGAACATGACAGGCAATACCTTCGGCGGTTCGCAACACAGCCTGGTGGTTGTGCGAGTCCATGCATTGCTCCAGCACCAGCACGATGCGGCTCGTGCGCCAGGATAACACAGTCTCGGCCCTGCGCAGGCGCTTGGGGGCGTCGGCGGCGGCATCGCCGTTGCACGTTGCCATTCTTTTGTAAAGTACTAAAAATACTGTATGTTTTAGCAACGACTGCGAAAAACGGCATTTTTGGGGTAGCCCGAAACCCAGTTTTGTAAATTAGCTGGTAATATTTTTGTGCCATTAAATTGATGTTTTTCTAAGAGAAGTGGGGGCAGTGGCATGATTGGATCTGTTTTGGTGATTGAATTATCGTAGGTCAAGCATAACATTCCGAGCAAAGTGGTTGCGACTTTTCTATAGGCAAAATCTAAATATCGTTCGATTGGAATTATCTTTACATAGCGTCCTTGTTCTTGGGCTGTCTATGCCGTATCTAGTTGTATATGCAAAATTATAAATGTTTCTGAACATATAACATGTCAAAAACGATAGAATAGTTGGTCATTTTGAGGGTTTTCCTCAAGAAACTGTTTTTAGCGGGGCATCTAGAGCGCTATGCTTGAATACACACCTTAACGCAAACGTTTAGGCAATATTGAAAGCCCTGTGATTGGATGTGTGTAACTAGTTTTGGCTAAGATACCATCATTTTTAAACGAAACACTTAGAGACATATCGACAATTTTTCAAAACTCCGAACTTGCCACCCCTACATGTCATGTAATATAAGTTGAATGGACGCTGGTTCCGCGACACAACCTAGCCCACTATGTTTTATACAATGACAGGATGTATTGACACAGTTTATCGATGCCTCATATCTATTTTGGTAAAATTAGTTTTCGACCCACTACGAAAAATGGTCTGGTTGGTTGAGTCAGGCAATCGTTGTTAAGGTTTACTCCATTTTCGTAGAGACCTGACATTGCAACTTTAGGTGCTTGGACGGAGGGTTCATGATCTACTCGTGCAACTTGATGACGGTGAGGATTCTTCCTTTGCTGATGGCGATTTCTCGGGCTGCTTGGAGTCTGGACACGAAAAAGTCAACTAGCGCACAGAATTCGGTTAGCAAGATATCTAAGATCACAAGTAAGCTTCGCGCGGATCGGCGCTTGCTCGTCAGTTAGTCGTAGTAGTAGATTGGTCTCCTGTTGAGCCTACTCGCGACCAGCTTGACGATGTCACTGCGGTGTAAGATTACTAGACCCGATGGAGAACACATAAAAATCTATAATGACTAGCTTCTCATCGTTTCGTCTTGACGACCGCAGGATCTACACGCCGATCGCTGCCAAGTGGTAAATTGCATTGACGTAGTCGATGTAGATTTCAACCGCCATGCCGCAGTCACAAGCAGCCTCCAGTGCTACCAAAACATCGGACGGCGTTCCCATTTAGGGCGACGTTAATCGGAATTGGCAACATTAATTAGGAATATCGGTTTAGCGGTATTAATATAGTAATGTGTAGCGCTAACATTGTCAAAACGATTGTACACGAGCTGGTATTCCAAACAAATTGACAAGCTAACATTTTTCAATTAAATGTTGTCATCAACAGCCAAACCAAGTGTCTGTTGCGAACCGCTGTGTCTGCATCGGTTGCCTATGAGTTATCTTTGCCTCTCTTCTTAAGGACGCTAGTCAACTCTGCATCTGTAATACAATCAGTATCTTTGTCTTCATCGTTAAGCGGGATTTCGTGAGAGTTGCAAAGCAGCATCCACAACAAATGAAGCCACATTGCCTTCACGTAGTCTTTCATCACAACATCATAATGGAAACTGCGATTCCCGCGAACAAATGTGTACACCATCCCAACAACCATGACACCACTGCTATCCCCTTCAGACTGAACAGGTGCTGTTACCACGTGCTTTGGTACGACACTCTGGAACAAGTAGTCGGTAGCGGGTTGAAATGAGTCCCCATGCCATCGTCTTAGAAGCGGCTCCAAGTCGCATTCCCAGGCCTTCTCGAGCGATGGCAGTACTACGTCAATAGCGTTTAGCGGGTCGTAAAAAGTGCAGCCAAATCACCATCGGTGTGCTACCCGATAAGTTTCCAATTGAGACAACATTGCGGTCACCATTCTCGACGGGATTACAAAGCTCCATTTGTACCCGGACGTTTCACTTTGAGAGTCTTCAAATACCTACTGTCGAGACGTGCATAATGACTGGGTACAGTTTCAAAACTTCCTGAACCTTGGCCAGGTTTCGGGTGTAATGAGCCGAATGCACGAAGTCAATCACGTTCGCCGTCATGAATCCCTTAACTGGGTATATATAGGTATGTACTTCAGCATTGAAGCAACAGAGCTCAACTTCTGACCTTCTGCTCTATCGATTTACCCTTCGTGTGATGGTAAATCCATAGCATCAACCGCTCGTCGCTTGGTCAAAGTCTTTATGAGTACTTGCTAAACGGAAATTTGGACATCTGCATGGTTCCAATCGCTAACTTTCTCATCATAGCCGTTTGGGGGCACTACAAACCACATCCTGACAGTAGGGAAATAGGGAGTTCTCTGCGGCTCGCCGTTGATAAATGTGACATCTCTGATATCTCCAAACCTTGAGCGACACCTGAGATGCTGACGAGTATGCATCTACGTCTTTGACACAATCCATTTGGGTCCACATAATGCGCAGCTATTCGTTTAAAGCTGGAGGCTTACTACATCAAGTTCATCGGCTGGAAGTGGCTGCATAGAGTGATCGGATGATGTCGCAGTATCTAGACATTAAATCATCTCGCTCCAATAGTTAGTCCATTTCAAAGCAATCATCCTCAGAATCTGCTTCGGTGCTTTCATCTCCAGACTTCGTATCAGTAGGAAAGAGGTGCTGCAGTTTTTATCCGTAAGTTTGGTAGATGCTTCTTCGCACCTTTGAATCTCTTTGTAAAACTTGGCACTTGATAGCACGATAGTCGATCGATCACGGGGTCAAACACGGACCTGGCTAGGTTGTATTTCTCAGCGTGAGATAGAACAACGTGCGAATTTCGTTCACCCGGCGTCAGACGCACGTACGCCACTTCTCGCGGTTCGCTATTCCCAGGTTGTTGTGTACTTGCATCGCCGTGTTAACCTTGCGAGATCTGTTAACGTTGCTCTTCGTCATCTTAATAGTATCTAGCACTGGATGCATATCTGGTGCACCTAGCATCATTTCCTGTCAGAGTCCTGCCGCCAACTTGATATTTCATCTCTTGTGCAATGCTGGTATAGGTAAGTAAGCGAATCCATGTTCATCTCGAGCAGCCAGCATTAAATGCTGACAAGGCAAGTGCTGCGTTTAGTAAAATGAACACGTGCACCTCCAACAAACACTTCTCACTGAAAACCCTTCAATCTTCACCAAGAGGATTTGTTTCTCGAAATAACAAAATGATCCCATTGGCGTCGAACTCGTGACAGCAAATAATTACTCATGACTGACGACATGCGCCTCAAAAATTCGGAAATTGTGCGTGGAACACGTGACTGCAAGCCATGGTGCTGAATATCCATAACCACCTGCTCATTTATTGTGATGTGATGTGTCACTAAAGATGTCAGCATCGTATCGACACTACATTAAACACAGCATTTAGTGTGAATAACACTATTTGCGAGAGTTCCCATGTTAAAACCAACATAAATTAGTATTTGTAAGTCTAATGAAAAACTAACACTATCTAAGGTACCATTGAATAGTGTTATTGCTATACTCAAAGTAGTTAAATGACCAACCCAATGTCATGAATTTTAAATTCGGGTCTGGAGGTGATGGCATGCAGCCTTGTACAGACGGAATTACCATTAAAAATGATAGAAACTGTTCATTATAACGCGAATATGATAGAGAAGTGGACCCACAGGGTAGAACAAGTTGTAGTGCGCAATAATACGAAAATATGTGAATCTCAACTTCATTTTGACACGGAATTAGTGTTAGTTTTTCTCGGCACTCAGAGCTCACATGTATCAGTGTTAGTAACTCTAATAAAAACTAACACTAAATGCTGTGGTTAGTGTAGTTTTGTTTTTCCAAGAAGCCATTTGAGAAGACGCCAATTGCTCTCGATCCGGTTGGTGGTCGTGCTTCCAGATGGAAAGAAATCGTTCCTCAGGTAATTTGCCCACATACTTCACAGGATCCCAGTTCTTATCAAAGTAAGACCCAACAGACGGATGATTAACTTTTAAAAGTGACAGAAATGCCGTATGCCATCTCCTGTATCCAGAGCTTGTGAAACTGCTGCACTCACACACTTGATAAATTCCAATTAGCAAAAAGTGTAACCGGATCTCTCACCTGTAAAGCATATTGGCAAAACACTTTTGTACCACCGCCTCCCTTTCCAAAAGCTTCAATTTAAATCGGTTTGAAAGCAGCTCCCTCCACCAAGCAAGAACATGAAACTGGCACAATAATACTTTGGCAGACGGGAAACACTCTTCCAGCACTTGCCACTCCACGAAAGGTTTATCGCTCCCGAATGTTGAATCTTCTCGCTCATCCGATTTCTTTCCTCGGAGAAATTGAACACCGCCGCAATCGTATCTTTTCGCTCGCTGAGAATGAGGAAATCAACTACAGGAATGCCGCGTCCTGTGCCAATTAGACTCCCTGCAACGCAAAACGAATAAGTTATTATCAATAACGATGCTTCGAAAACGTTAGCGTTGCTCAACTTACCGAGTTGGAATCCCAAATTGTTAGTGCCGTGAGTAAAGTCTAGAGCAAGATTACCACCCCATTGCTCGAAAGCCAGCTTTTGAACGCGACTGTGCATAACAATTCCACAGGTGATGTCCAGATCATCTTGGATCAGCAGGACGTCATTTTGCTCGACTTGTTGATATGCGTGGAGAAATTTTTTCAAACGATTCTGCGACAACAATCCTTGATGCATTCACCGCACCAGGTTCCGGATGAGCTGCGATGTCACCGTGCGACCTGAAAAGGAAACAGCTAAGTTATTCCATGAAGCACTACCGCAAATACAACGCTTTATGTCGAAACGTATCGAGTGCGGTAGTTACAAACGTCACGATATCACGAGACGCCGTATTCGCGTCAGCCATTGCCGCGGCGGTGCTTGCAATAGGACCTTCCATGGCCAAGTCACTTTTTATGGCAAGAATCCATGTCTGCAACATGGTGGTTATGCCTGCACCATTCATTTTTAATGATGATGCGCCTCGCTGGCGGCTCGGACTCCTTGTTAATATTGATCACAACGGCATCAAATCTTGCTTTACTGCCGGTGAATCAAACTGGATAGTCACGTTGACCAGTGCTTCGAGATTTCTGCACAATGCCATGAGTTCAACGAAAATTCCTGAAGCCAAACTTGAAGGCATTTGAAAAATTTGACTGCAATTTCCTGTAAGCAAAAAACAAAATAACAGCACGTTAGCAGAAACGTACACAAAAAATAAAATCGTGTGCATAATCGTTGCAGCAAGCAACCCTGTGGCTCGTTCGGGTACGAAAGCGATGGTCCTCATCCTGCGTGTATTTCTTCAGCGCTTTCATAACTACTTTCCAGGACTTGTAGGGTTGACGTGGAAAACGAGAAGCATGGTTCGGAACGACTACGTGAGCGGCAGCCATTTGCTGTCGAATGAGTGTCGTTGCTCTCTCTCTCTCTCTCTCTCTCTCTCTCTCTCTCTCTCTCTGCTAAAACCCCTAGCTCCGAGGACAACTCCACCGAAAATTTACCGTCGCACCCACCTCCATCTGAAGACGTAGCACCATTTTGTGTATCAGATTCAACTTCGACTACAATAAACAAAGCAACGTTAGTTGAAGCAACGTGTGATACTTATTAGGAGAAATATACCTTATGCTGTCGTCGTTATTTGATTCTGTGATTGTTTCCTAATGCAACACGTATCGTGTTGAGAAAACTAGAATCGACTGTTGGAAGGTATCACCTTCTTCGAAAAAGGTAAGAAGGATGGTGACTCGTGGGCTTGTTATGTTTTTGCAGACTGAGCTCCATTTTTCCTTATCGCTCCTCTAATTTAGGAACCTGCCGCGCTACACCGTCTAACGTACGGACGTCATCGCACGGTGCGACTCGCCCTGAAGATCGCGTCCCTCGCATCCGTTCGAGAAAATCGCGATCCTTCCCCACATCAACAACTACAACAAATTGACTTACGTTTGGGTCTCGATGATCCTTTATTCATATTCGCGTTTCTTCCAATACCCTTTCGAGCAGCAACCTTCGGCTGCACGTGCACCCGTCGATTTTTGCAATTTGCACTGCATGTCACGTTAAAAATAGCGTTTTGGTAATACACACGGAAAAGTTAGCGATACTTGCGCAATGTCGGCGGCTATGCTTGGGGTTTGAGGCAACGTCAGGTGCCTTTGTGCACGCTAATTCCGGAGGTTTTGAATTGGTTCACTCCCTTTTTTATACTTATTTTGCTTTACTCTTCGAAGAGGACCTCTTTGCGCGCTTTCGGGCCGGTCGGTCGTCGCTCTCGATGTTGCTTCCACTGAGAGGCACATCTGGTTCCGAATTGACGTCATTGTCTATCATAAAATTTCAATCGTTTGCAAAACTAGGCAGGATTGTCAATTCTTAGTTTTTTTACCACACACTGGTTCATCTCAGAGCGGACCATACTGCTCTGTGTACGTCAGCCAAACTTCTGTAACGTTTCTTGAGCCACAATCTAATTCAATTTGTGGTAGGCAGTCGCCGTTGGTGGTGTGGGAGGCAAGTAGTTTTCATTGATTGCGAGCAACACCATGAGCAAACAGCGTGAGTAGATGATATTATCCGTTGTGACGGCGCCTCATAACGTGCTGCAATGAGCTTGATAGCCTATTCGGCGACATAATTCCTTCATAAATATGGTCCATTAGTCTTTTGGAGTACCCAGTCTTCTTGCTAATCAAAACGGAAGATGAACGAACGCGTCGGAGCTGGCCTAAGCGTACCGCGAACTAAGCGCTGAAAACGTCGATCCCTTACCACTTGTTTGCATTGATACTTCATGTACACAACATCGTGTTTGCAATCTACATCGTCGATCACACACTGCTTATATCCTTTTATCTTTGGCACACATGTGCACCCAGCCACAACGCAGTAGACGGATTTAGCCCTTGTACGAACTTCAGGAATCCACACCGAAACTGGGCGCGAGAAAAGCAAGATAAGATCGGAGTCCTTGGGCTTGTCTTCAGGATACATCAACTTTGGAGTAAAATAATTGTTTGTTTTGGCATCACACATGAGTATGCGTCTCTCGTCTGCCGTCATACTCTCACGAATATGGACTTCTGCTGGGCGGTGCTGCCACCGTCTAAATCTTCCACTACTTTTGTTTATTTGAGCGCGACGCTTTGAGGGCGGAGATCGGAGATAAATCGGAAACGAATCGTTACTAGCTCGAGCCACGATGGTATGCCGGATCGCACGATCAGGATCCTCATCCTGGTCGTTCTCAAGGTTCATGATGCCGTGGAAGTTGTTGCCTAAGAGCAAGATCAAAATTCAAGAAGGTCATCTGAGCGCGTGGGGAATCATTGTAAGATGAAATTCTCCACTTGCTACTGTAATTATTAGGTTATCACATACCAAAGTTGAAGTGCAACCTTGTCGTGGCCTGGGCGACTGCATTCCTCTCGATGCCGATCACGCTGAACGATCTCTATTGGTCGGTCCGCACCATACCAAGCGAGCTTATTTCAGCTGCGTCCAGTAGTATTGGCCGCCAACACGAAGTCACCCTCGTTAACCTTGTGGAAGCGGACACCTTGGCATCTTGCATGGCGCTCTCTCGCCGCACATCGTCGCTTTTCACTTGCATCCACCATCTCCTCGTGCATTCCGTCGAGAGCAACCCGCACACTATTGAGGTGACGACGGGCCTCGTTGTCGACCCAGATAAGTGTTGCCTCGGCCGAGTCGTCAGGATGTAAGATGCTTCGCAGTTGTGATGCCCCGGCAGACCAGTGGACGACGTCAGCGGGGTTTTGCGGCCTAGACGGTCGGACAGTATCAAGTTGAGAGCAGCCTGGACGATGACTGGCAGTACAACGGAACAGTCGCCTGCGTGCAGTCTCTTCTCGCTGATCAACGCCTTGACTCCCTTCAGGAGCTCGGGGTTTACGGCTTCGATGATGCCCACGGCGTGTATGCCATGGTGAAATGGTGCTGTGCGCCTAGCGCACGTTATCGATTTTCAACAAGATGGTTCCGGAATTGAGCGTCCTGATCAAAACCCCACATGCGGACAACACCAAAACGCTTAAACCAATCGATGAGGCCTTGGTACACTTGGTCGGACGCGGTCTAGCGCAAGGGATTAATTCCATATACTCGCTAATCCTGTCCATTAGCACGAGGGCATACTTGACACCTCCGTTGCCCAAAATCATACTCAGGAAGTCGAAGTGCAGCAGTTCATTCGGCTTTGATGCTTTTAACGTTTCGCCGAGTGGACGGGAAACACGACCACCCGTGGTCATCATGCAATGAAGACACTGACGGACAAACGAGGCCACATCCCCTGCCTTTGTGCGCAAAAAAACTGCATTGAGCGTCTCCGCCGTCGCCGCGATTCGTCTATGCTCATTCGCACCATCGTGAGCAACCACACATAGCCGCTGCTGTAGGTCCATTGCATCAAATGGGATCCACATCACGTTGTCATCAGTGACGAAGAGTTGCGGCCGTAATTCCAGGTGACCCCGACACGAACTTCGGCAGTACCGGTGGAATCCTGCTGGAGGGTCTTGATCTCGTCTTGCGAGGGCCAAACAAATTCTTCTTTCTTCAGTGGCGGCACACATTCCACGACGGCTAAGCGTGCCCTCAGCGACTCAGACCCCCCAGTTGTTCGTCTCAGCAGAGATGTGTTCAATCACGTATTGAATTGCCATCAGCGACATTTCCCAGCGTTGGAGCTTATCTGTTCGATACCTGGCAATGGCTCCAACGGCGACGTAGGGGTCATAAATATACACTAAGTGATCAGTAAATAGATGGAAACCGCGCAGACGGAGTAGCAAATAGTCCAGCCGGCGGGTGGCGTCCACGATCTCGTAAGCCTCCTTTTATATCGCTGGCCAGTGACTCGAGGCCCCTGTAAATTTTCCGTTAAAATACGCTAAGGGGTTGTGATCTTGCTCTTCCGAGGTTAATTGCGGCTTGCCAATCTCCAGCTGCGTCAAATCCCTGCCAATAGTTTCGGGTGCACCAAAGCAATCATTCTCAGGAGTGCGGCACGGACGTCCTCAACGCCACGCCTTCATCATCTCTCCATCCAATTTCATCCAGCCGCACTTTAGAGAGCCTGTTCTCCTTCCTAAGCCCGGTCATGTGAGCAGTGCGCTTCAATGCGTCGTAGAGCTTGGTATTGATGCAAGTAAACTATGGAATACTCTGGCGCATCCAATTGACTGCACACATCAATTGTTGGAGTTCTCCAGCCGTCTGGGGCATCGGCATGCCCACAAGGTCTTGGGTTCGCTCTGGACAGTGCTTCACACCGCCAGCCGAGACGGTCCTGCCGCACCAGTTCGCCTCCGTTGCAACGACCTGACACTTCTTTGCATGCAATTTCAAGCCATACTTCTCGCATCTCTCCAATACTTAGTCGAGCACTTCCAGCAAGCTCTCCCCGTCCTCCGCAAATTTCGAAATGTCATCGATCCAGGCGAGTATACACACGCCGAGCAGATCTCCGGAAATTTCCTCGAAGATGCCTTGACCGTACGCCACCGCATCTGTCGCTCCCATCGGGACTCGCGTAAGTGTGTAGATTCCTCGGTGTGTAACAAACGAGAACAGCTCCTGCGAATCGGGGTGCAGCGGCAACTGCCAGTAGCCACGGAACCAGTCCTTCGCGAAATCACTTTAGCGCCTTCCAGCTCTCCCAGCACCACCTCAATCACAGGCATCGGCCACGGCTTGGGCTCCGTGCACTCATTGACAGCACGGGTATCGATGGCCACCCACGGGTCAGCTGTCGGGTCTATATCCTGATCCTTCTTCCGGACGATCCTAGGCGCAGAAGTGAGTCGACGGCGGTGAACCGAACTCGCCCAGGGTGTATAGGCGCAGTGCACTTCGGACGACGCCCAGAGACCTGATCCAGGTAGCTTCCCGGCTGAGGTCCTTGGCCCACGTGAAGTACCCCAGAACCAGTGATCTGATCCTGGGTGGAGTTTGCTCCTTGTGACAATCCCCTTACGGTCCGTTTAATCTGGAGTATCCACCCACCTGACTCAGGCAGAACAGGTTAGTTATGAGGCTGGTTCTGACACTCACTTCCCCGGAACGCTGTTCCTAGCGAGAACCAGGTCAAAACACCACCACAAAAGGTTAATTACACCACAATATATATATATACAAGTTCTATATTGTTAAACTTTGGCCCTGGAACTGGACCAGAAACGTCGGATGCTGTTGAGTAGGTTTTCCTGGATCACCCGACGACAATATTCAGGTACTCAGACGTGTTGAAACGCGCACCACATCCTTTTGGACCTGAAACACAAACACTTGGACCAGGAGGACTTTCGAGTTCAAAGTAGATAGCAGTCGCAGTGTGCGGTAGTCAAAGCAAGCGAAGATTCAGGAGGGGCGACTACAGATAGCCCCCACGAACCCTTATTAACATGAAATGGAACATCCCGCCCACACTTCCAGGTGACCAACTGGGATATGGAATAGATGGGACCTGGTTTTGCCGAGCGGCCCACTAATTTGGACTTAATTTAGGTGGAACCCACACGGACACCAGTCCTAGCCGAGCGTGCCCTCACGGGATAAGCTTTCCGCGATAGTCGACACCTCAGACCCCACGGGGATCAACAGGCACTTGTGCTTTAGACGGCAAATTGAACTCTGTTTATGGTTTAACCTAACTACTATGGAAATTTACCTTGTGTGCTGATTTGACGTGTTGATTTGTATGAAGACTTGCGACCAGCGGTTTTAGATCTCGCGACCCTCTGCGGCAGTGGATTTGAGTAGGCGACTCTTGGTTTGGCGACTCTTCGACTGATATCTTGAAAGATGTGGGGTGAAACTCCCGTAGAAGCCTGGGGTTTTACCTTCATAATTCCAGGTGCCTGATCCAGGTGGTATGATCCAGACACAACTTGTGATAATAGCTGATCCAGGTGACTTGCGTGATGTGAGACCACTTGACGCGACTATGCGACTCTGGAACCATCTTTGGGTCAGAGTACCATTCTCAGGTAACCTCTGATCCAAGTAACCTGGTCCAGGTATCATGACCCAGTTAGCACTTGTGGTGTCTGATTCAGATATTGATAACTTTAGATCCGTATATCTCGACAATATGACTCGGCTCAGGTCCAAACTTCTGTTCTGGAAACACATAAGTTAACCTGGATCCGCACTCAGTTGCCTTGGTTCAGATCAAAGTGTTCTGGATTACTATGGCGACGCCCCCGTGTCACTCCCCAAGTTCAAGTTGAACCCCGCAATCCCACACCCACTGTTGATAAAATCTGACCAATCAGCGGTCAGATTCAGGGGCAGCCGCAAAATGGTAGAATTGCATCGTGTCAGAAGCCCACCGGCTTGGATGATTCCTGTATATGCGCCCGAACTCAGTTGGTGTAGTTATGTGCCTTCGAGAAAAAGCACGGTCATTCGGGGAATAACGCCGTGGTTGAGTCCGTGCGAGCGATGCTTCAGGCTTCAGCCGCACTTGCATCGGTGCAACCTTCACAGGCGAGTCATGGCCGAACTGCAAACGAAATGAATCAACGCGGCCAGTCAAGACTTCCCTCGGTCTCGTGCAGCCATCAAGCGACAGCCCCATCTGGGCCGCCACGCCCATTATATTCTCCAAATAACTGATTTCCTCGGCCATTGTGGTGGGCTGCATTGTCGGTAGGGCCGTCCTAGCCTCACGGCACTCAAGATCGTCGGATGTATCCAAACATCGTCAAGTTCGACCGCCACTTGGAGGCGATACACGCACTCGAGACCTGAGGGCGGGTTCTGTGCTGTTCCTGATTGATCTTTGGCGGACGGTGAGCCGCCCAACTCCCATTTTGGCTTAACGTCGCGGGCCTCGGTTAGCAGTCGAGCAGTAGAATACCCAAGGATCTTCATGATTGACCGATCTACGTGTGATCGAGAGCGAGGTTGTCCTCCCCTTTTGATATGTGAGGTTTTTCAGTAACAGCGGCCCGGCCGACGTCGTTAGCATAACCTTCTTGAACGTCGTGACCCGCTTCACCTTGAATTCACGTCCACCGACCGGGCGCAGCGTGAAACCGGGAACTGGCGTCTCCGCAACGGGCATCCCTGCGTTAATTACCTCCTCCAGGACACCGCGAGCCACCAGAGACGTATCAGCACCGGAATCAAGCAGAAGAGCTTTGACTGGCACGGCTTCAACAGAAGCGGCCACCGAGCCGTTATCATTGCCGTCGCTGCGAATGACACCAAATCGCCGCACGCTTGTTGTTCGTGCGACCTCGCGCTGCTACCGCATCGCGCGTAGCAATTGCACGGCCTCTCTTGGCTGGCACTGCGGGCACGCCCGGACTTGATGACCTCTCAATGGCACTTCAGGCACGTGCGCCGATCTGATGAAGTAATAAACGAAACTGATGAGGAAGCAGGGGTTCTTGACGACGCTGAGGCCGATGAGTGAGGCGTCACTTTACCCGGATGACCCCGGCCACCACTTCGCCTGCCACCCCGTCCACCTTTATTCCCACGACCGCGACCACCCCGGCCGTTATTGCCATTACGGCTGAAGTTTGGATTGGCCTGTCCACTAATTCCGGCGGCTTGAGCTGCCACAAACTCCCAAAACATGAACTCTTTCATCATGCGTGTCACCTACGCGCAGAAGGGCACCACTTCATTCTTGTAGGTCTTGTTCTCGTGCAACGTCAGCTTGGTTGCACGGCCTTAAAACTTGCTGGAGCCAGAGTGTCACTCAAGTACTTCACAAGATGACGTTGCTCATGTTCGAAGGCAACCTCCGTGATGTTGAACTGGTCCAGTATGGTCTCCATGTCGGCCTGGAGGCCCAACAACCGGCTTTCCGGCTCCTGCCAGCGGGTCTGCATCTGGAGGCTCTTCATCGCCTCATCCACAGACGGGTAGTCCACGTGGGATGGGTCCATCGCTGCTTGAAATAGTCCAACCACTGCTGCTCAGACACCATGTTGGGCAGGGCATTCAAGTCGTAACGCGCGATTATGCGCATTGCTTTTGACTCGACGCAAGCACTCACTGGCAGTGCGAATGCCGCCGTCCACTTCGTCTCCAGGGCGTTGACAGCCGTCAGGTAAGCATCGCACTTATGGATATATTCACGTCAGTTCTGCATGGTCGTACCAGCAAACCAAGGTGGCTGAGGGAGCACAGGAGCAGCAACAACGCGCTCTGGCTCCGACGTCTTTGCCCCTTGCCGCCGTCCGTACCGGCGGTAGGTATGGTCTTGTCGGCCGGTTCATCGAAGGGGTTTTAAATCTGCAACTGCAGTTCCAAAGGTCACCGCGGCTCCAGTGGCCCCTCGGGAGGAATGAGCGTACCCCGGCAGCTGCATCGCAGCTGCCAGTTCCGCGAGCTCTTCCACACTTGGATCGCGGTCTCCCATCTTGTCACGTGCGAGCCTCTTCTGCACGGAGCTTGAACCTGTAGTCTAAGGTTACCAAATTTAACTTTGATCCGTTGATACGGTCTTTGCTTGTTAGTGACGCACGCGCAGCAGACAACCGAGCGAGCACCAACTCAAGAGCGGTAGTAGAAGGACGCAGAAGACACGAGTGTTGCCCATGGAGAACGTTTGGGATTGAGGAGGGAAAACCTCAAGCGGTGCCAATCCCCCTCTCAGTTATCTGCCACTAACAGCACTACAATTAAGTAAAACGGGAAAAGTCGCGACCGAGTCATGACCTTTGACCCGGTAAACGCAGATACCAAGCCAAAGACGCGAGTTATCTGCGGATACCAAGCAAAACGTCACGACCTGGATATCAAAGCATTCCTGCTTTCCTATTGGCGTAAAAACCAAAATTTCACTTTCGAAGCACTCCTGTCATTTTCGCAGGACTGTCTCGTCGTTCAGCTCTCGGCTGCACGCTTCAGTAGAAGTTCCACCCCAAGCGCGTTGGTGTTGTCTGTGGCAAGGAGCTCAGGTGTGTCCGTGCAGACCGACCAGTCGACGATGCAGCGACGAAGGCGGATACATGGCAGGAGGCTGCGCTAACAAACAGCACGGGTGGCGAGCTCCGATGAGCCTCTGCCGCGAGAATGGTCACCACCACGCTGGAATGGTCGCTGATGGGGGAAGCGGTGTAACTGTGCAGCGAGATCGAGCAAGTGATGCTCGAGCAAAATGAGAGTTGGCGACAAGTCGGGCAGCAAGGTCGGCTGCGCGTGCTAAGACCGATTAACGGCAAGGTATGGCTATGCAACGTTTTCCTCAGAATGAAGCAAAAGCTAACTGCTGCTATCTGTACTACGCAGCCATTTTGAAAATGCGTCGATACTTCTATGGCCACGCTCACCATCAGCCTTGCCAATAGCTGACTCAACTGAGAGCCCGCCTACCACGAGACCTCGTACGTATTTTATGACGTACAAGCGTCTCGAAAAAACTTTGACTCACTTGCTGACGAGCGCCATTTTGTGCCAAGGGAATGCTCTAGTGATTCAATAGAAGGCTGGTTTGCCACGCCATCGTGCCATTCAGTCCACAAACCCTGCACAGTAGATACATTACGGCTCATGCGATACTGAGGACTACTACAACTCGGCGGAGACGTTGCTGGTTGGGTAGTGTCTGCCACAATGACGCGGGCGGTTTGACCACGTTTTGATAGCTGACCGCAGCTTCCACTGGTATTGAATTGAACAGGTTGCAATTGGAAGGCAAGGCCTCCATGCAGAAACGAGGTGAGCTGGCCTTGCATTTGTTGGACTTGGCTAACTATTTCCGTGTGCGAGGACTCGACTTTATCCAGGACTGCTGCGTGTTGAGTACGTATTTGCTCAGCCAAGAGCGGCATTGCTACCTGCAGTTGGGCCTCAACTGGGTGCTGAGCTACCTGAGCGGCAGACAAGAGCTTTGTGCGGTACTGCAGAAATCTCTCGCCGAAGATCTGATGCTGCCGAACTTTAGCTGGGGGGCGCTCGAATAGAATGGCTGCATCTTGGATCAGCACCACACGTAAGTACTCGAGCAATTCGATGAAACCACGTGCTGCTAAATTGCGTTCCCATTCACCTGATAATAGTTTTCTTTGCAGACCTGTAAACCGGGAAAATGTCTAGCAGGAGATCACCAGGAGGTTCAATGATAGCGTGATCCAGATAGTACAGACGAGCTTTTAGAGGATGACCAGAGAGCGCTCGAATAGCCTCGCGAGCTAATGGAGCTGAGTACACGGCTTCGACGGTATCCATTCCCCAACGCCCGTGTCGCCGGGTTTGGGAGATATCAACATCAGCACTTTCAAGTTGCCTAACGCCTTGTTGTCTGTTGATGTGCTTTTTTTTATTGAACGTCAGTCCCAGGTGAGTGAAAACAGCTTCGTAGCAGCTCTTGTGTGTCTCGTATGAAATTGATTTTGTTCGGTTCTTGCCACGCAGAAACTTGGTGTCGTACCAGTCTCTTGAAGGCTTGAACGATGGAAGCGGCTCCAAGTCCACATGAAAACGCTCAAAGAGATAAAATGGAACAGCTCCGATTGGACACAAGTGAACATTCTTGTTGCGCATGAATCCACAATGCTGTAGCTTCCCGTACGTATTGGTTTTTCCATGCTGAATCAATAGAACTAGAGCGATGCAGGGCTGAAAACCTTCGTTGTCAAGCGGCTGCGAAAAATGTCCGCCAACTCTAAATCACGCACATTTTCACCGCGCAACAATCCATAGTGAGAAACCAGAAACGCTGCACGTCCACGAAGATCTCCACGCTGCAAAAGGCATCACAAATTTGTCGGAACTGCATTTCAGAATGATAGCCGTCTAGAAGGGAACCAACACCTCGATCTTGATAATTTTTTCTTTGTTTATGCTGTTTGAGCTTGAACAATTCGAAGCAGCTGCTTCACTTGAGCTGACCGGGGTGCTCGTTCAAGTTTACCCGTAGCGCAACCTGCTGATTGTACAAATCCACAACAGCATTAGCATAGCCACAGACTGTCGATCCACCCACAATCGTGCCCTTCTTTTCTTGGGCTCCCTCCCCACCACCTGCTCCGACAGGAAAAGGTGTAACTTGCCCTTGGTGACAGTAGCTCCATCACAAAACGCTTTTGCGCTGCATCACTCTACAAACTCTTTCTGGCATCACTCGTACTTCCTTTTAGTGCTTCCTGGACGCTCCTCCAGCGTTCGTTTCAGCGTTTCTCGCTCGCTCTCCTCTATTTGCACTTGAACAGCACTATCGTCTGCAGGATGGCGAGTCACTGTTGCTGCTGTTGCTATTGCATACGTCCCGAGCGAAATGCCGGTCTTTTTGGCCATCGTGGCTGTGGCTTTGGCGTCCGTTCACGATTGAAGTCGATAACATATTTTGATTAGGTCCTGAACGTGATAATGACTCGGGTCACGACCCATACAAAATCCGACCTGATACTCATTAAGTGTATGCATACTCAACTGAAGACGCTTGTCCCTGGCGGAGCTCGACAATGCTTTGCCTTCAACTCTTGACACTTGTAGCAATTCAAAACTGCTTTGATTAACTGTCTGCCTTAACATTGATTGGCCATACGCTCGTAACTTCAACCACAACCGACACGCGAGGGATTCGGAAAGGCGTCGGGTCAGGTGGTTCCGCAGGCGCGGTCGGCGGATCAGTGAGCTGGCGCTCCAAGTGGAACGCTTGAAAGTGATCAACCTTCGTCACGTGCTGGAGAGGAATAACATCAGCGTCGGTGACAGCCTTGGTGACGATGAAGGTCTCCCTTGTGGTGGTGACGGAGACGTCGATAATTTGCTGGGCGTCGAGAATATGTTTTTCAGCGGCGGTTCGGTCCCACTGTGATGCCACGAGAGGTATTGGCACCACCGACAGCACAGGACGAGCTAGGGAAGAAGGCGAGCTCTCCACCGACGACGAATGCCGCGCCGACCGTGAAAAAGTATCGCGAAACCCGGGTGCTGATCGCCACTACGCCCAAGTTTAACACGAGTACGGGGTGTCAACCCGCAGACGCGCGGGTGAGGCTTGACTGTATCAAACTCTACCGGAGTAAGTTCGGGAATCCTTAGGTGGCCAATTTGAGAATGAATTGAAAGTGCTTTAGCTACCGCTACAAGATGTTACCTGCTACAGCAGTTGAATGAGATGTTCATCCGACTTGTGACGGAGTATCAGGTAGTAGCCATCGTCACGAGGATGCTGTCACAAAGTTCACTAGGATTGGGGGCTTCTGTATAGTCCACGGTGGCGGTGCGCGTTTTCTATCGAGGGCTGCACGAAGGGATCGGTCAGCCGAAATCTGTGTATCAAGCACGGAGGTGGCAACCGGTGCTCTGTTGAAAATTGCAAGATTGCCGCGCGGAAGGGGGATCTTTGGTCGCATGGCGGTCAACGTGTCAGCAAATTCCCGGCTGCTCGAAGGGTGCCAAGGTGGGCGGCTACTGCTGCTCGCACGGGAAGTGATATTGTTTCTCTGCGAGGCCGACATTTTTTTGAAGCGCATGAAGTACTCGGGTATATTTAATCTATCAAATTGATGAATTGATCTCCTTACTCGTTACTTGTCGATCGTATCCGCGTGGTGCATGCTTCGCTCTGAGGATTGGTTGTTAATCACGTCCTCCGACTTGCACTTCTCGGCCTGCGAGCGTTAGTCCTTGTCGTTTAGTGCTCGTGTATTCCTTGCCCGTCGACTTCCCCACAGTCGACCCGTTCAGGATGCCGTTTGCGTCGATATCAAACGTGTCGTCAATCTGCGGGACACTGCGGGGCATCGGCGGCAGGCCGTCAAGGTTGAACTTGCCCAGCAAATTGTTGTCGCGGGTCATCGATCGCTCGCCTTCGAACACTTGGATCAACGCGCAAGTCTCCGCTGCCGCACAGTCTGGTGCTGGAGTTCATGAAGGCGCCGTCATCTGCGCTATCCAAACCTAGCGAGATTATCCTCACACCGGGCTGGTTGTCGGCGTAGGTTCTTCGATCGGCACCATCGTGTTACGCACGATCAAGGTGCTCAAGCCACTGCTGGCCGTCTGCAGGCCGAGCGATCAATAGTGTCACGTCCACGGTCCTGCAGGCTGCAGCTTCTCCGAACCATCACTGCTGCTCAGGATGTCAGCCTACACGGTGGCGCCGAATGCCACAGCTTCGCCCAGGCTGATGGACTTGCACGCTCCTTGCCGTTGAAAAATCCTCAAAACGGGCACGCCAACGACATACGACTCGAAGACCTCCTTCGTCGTGAGTCTCCACCTCTACACTCGTCAGCACGAACGAGTCTGAGGCCGTTGGAGTCGCCCCGATCGCTTCCGGACGATCGACACCGTGACAGCGAGCACCGGTGTTCATACCAGCGCGGCGGTCAGACCCAAGCGACTGCGTGCCGCTCAAGTACCCAAGGCAGCACACGCCGCGACAGTGAAGGCGTCGAACGGTACGGCACCTTGCACGCAACACCCTACGCGAACCCAGCACTGGCTCAAGTGAACCTTTCGCCAACAGTGATGTAGTACTCACCACCTATGGCGTGCTCTCAGCCGAGCATGACAAGAATGGACTACTGGCGGTGACAGAGTGGGCCCGCGTCATTCTCGACGAAGCCCACAGCATCAAGAACAGGTCCACAGGTTACTTTAAAGCGTGCTCGTCGATACGGGCAGCTCACAGGTGGTGCTTGACTGGCACACCCATCCAAAACTCGCTGGACGATATGTTTTCGCTTCTGAGTTTTCTTCAGTACGAGCCATGGTCTCGGGTGGCGTGGTGGAAGCGAGTGATCTCCAAACCGTACGAAGACGGCGATGATGTGAACGCACTTGGTCGTCTGAAAGTTATCCTGACGCCGATGCTTCTTCGTCGGACGAAGCACTCAAAGGACAAGGAAGGGAATATGATTGTCCAGCTGCCACCGAAGCACGTCCAGCTTGTGAAGTTGGACTTTTCTCCAGTTGAGCGTGCTTTCTACCAGGCCGTGTTTGACAAGAGTCGGGCAGAGTTCAATGGTTTTGTCGCGAGAGGCTCAGCCATGTCGAGTTATGTGGCCATCTTCGCGCTGCTTCTGCGCCTCCGTCAAGCTTGTGACCACCCGTTGCTGGCGCTTGGGAAGGATTTCGAACAGGCAGCAAAAGCCGACGATGCGAGTACGAAGACAGCTACAACGCCGCCAGTACGATCCAGTTTCCAGCCACAGCAAAACGAAACTTCTGAGGCCTACTACCAGCGCATTGCTGCGCGCCTGCAGCAAGATATGCAGGCCAGCAACCGGACCCAGCTCCTAGAAGACAGCAGCAGCGCTGGGGAAATGGAAGCAGCCAGCTCGTCAGGTGGAGGTTTGACCAAGTTGTACATCCAAAGCGTGATCGCTCAAGTCGAGGACGGTCTAGACTCGCAAGAGTGTCCTATCTGCTTGGACCCACCGCAAGACGCAGTCTTGACACCGTGCGCGCATCTGTTGTGCGAGCCATGCCTGCGCGAGAGCCTTTCAAACGACCCGGACAACAGCTGCCCCGTGTGCCGCACCGTGGTGGATATGAACAAGGTATTCAAACTGCCGCCTCCATCTACCTCAAACACTGCAAGTGGCGGCGACACAAACATAGTAGTAGAGCCGACGTCCGAAGAGCACATCAGCGAGAACAGCGTTACTGTAAATGACGATGGGACCGGCTTCGAGAGCGCCAAGCTGCAACAACTTTTGCGCGATTCGAAGGCCATCAAGCTGGAGAACGCCAATGCTGAGTCGCCCGGCCAGAAGCGCAAGGTGGTTGTGTTTTCGCAGTGGACGTCCATGCTCGAGATGGTGTCGCAGCTGCTGAAGCGCAATGGCTTTTCGCACTGCATGTTCAACGGCGCGCTCAACCAGGAAGCTCGCGAGCGGGTGTTGACAAAGTTTGCGAAGGACCCGGACATGGAGGTTCTTGTGATCAGTCTGAAGGCAGGCGGCGTAGGGCTCAACCTCACGTGCGCGTCGGTGGTTATTCTCTTGGATCCGCGGTGGAACCTTGACGTCGAAGAGCAGGCAATCGACCGCGTCCATCGCTTGGGGCAGACCCGAGATGTGCTGGTGAAGCGCTACGTGGTGAAGGACACGGTGGAGGACGTGATCCTGCAGCTGCAGCAGCGCAAGGAGAAGCTCGCCAAGCACGTTCTGGTGGTGGCAAAGACTCACGACGACCGGCGCAGCGAGTGACTCAACCTCGACGACCTCCGAAGCTTCTTCCACAACTGATTGTCAATAGGCACTGTATGAACATTGGACACTTACGTACTTGACAAAACCTAGAGCTGCGAACAAGGTCGTTTATCGAAGACCTTGTCTGGACGGCAGCAGGTAATGCTGGTCGATCCATCCCGCCGTCACCTTCTTGGCGTCGTTGAGTTTGAAGGGGTCGTTGAGTTTGAAGACGCCGAACTTCCCATGTTCAAACCTCCGGGTCCACACCACTACCGATGGAAGACGTGGAAGGACTCGGGCGAGCCATTCAAGGACTGGAAGGTGGAGCGAAGGGGGGCTTGACCGTGTTCTATAGGAAAGTACGAACAGCCGAACCACGCCGACAACTGACGAGATATCTTGCATAGTCGGAGATCAAAATCTAAACAAGGCGGCCATCGTCAGGAGAAGCTGGCGCTGCGAGCTCCTGCCTCCTACACGTAGCTGATCGAGATGAGCACCTCTGCTGTTGAAACCGGTGTGTCCTGCTGGAGTTTTTGCATGAGTGAGGTGCACGATGTGATCGCTGCTTGTTGCTGTGCAACGGACTGCTGTTGTTGCTGTCTGTAGATACAGTGGGAACCTTTGCTGTTCGGGCCACATCCCCGTTTGTGAGTTTAGCAGCTCGCGCAGCTTTTTGACGGGCTGCGTCGCTGGTTGTGCAGTGCTTGTAGTTACTAGCAAGGCACCTTGCGCACCATCACCAAGCGCTACTACGGATGTTGCGACGACGGGCTATGTGGGCATAAGCTTGCACCTGAGCGCATTTTCTGTGAGCGTCGCTCCTGGGTGGCGTTGCAAGTATTCTGCACGGAGAGCCGACCATTTCTTTCGAGTGTATTTGGCGTTTTACTGACAATGTCCTTAGGTAAGCAATGGTGTCTGCGTCTGGGGTTGCCAGCTTCCGAAACTCTGCAGAGAATATTGAATGTTCGTGTGCTGACTGTACTGCTTGAGTGGGTGCAGAATCTGATGTTTGATCCGACCGAGTTGTGGTGTAGGAATTACTCCACTTGGGAACGTAGCCTTAATATAGTAGTCCCTGCCCACAGCAGCCAGTCTCGCCCTCTTGCGAAGGTTCGACGAGAGCTGAGGCTTCGCCTGAAGGATGTCCAACTCAACTCACCCAGAGCCAGTCAAACGCACTCTTTTGCGATGTTTCGACTAACCAAACAGCGCCACTAACCCCGATCTTTGGCTAGGACGCTTAACACACAATACACTCACTCGAACTCTGGGGTTCCTCTAAAGAGAGGAACCCACGCCTGGGGAAAGCGCTTCCGGGGCCGCCGCAGCAGAGCCACGACTAATAGGGGTTAGGCGGAGGCGAATAGGCCATCCTTGGCAATATAGCGGCTTAGCACGCGCCGCGAATCAATCCCTTTCGGAAAACACACACTTCTTGCCCTTGTCAACGAACGCTCGCACACACTGCTCACCGGGTTCGTCGAACTGGCATAATACAACACACACACACACAAGTCTTAACTCTGGAAGTCCAGGAACTTGTGCGGCTTGAGTAGTCGGTGGAAAATACTGTTCTGTTTAGTGTGGCCCTTCGGCCTTATCGTTTCCTATGTCTTTCAGTATGCCCTATGCAAATATACAGTGAACGAAGGTTCGTTTCGGATCTCGGCGACCCTCTGCGAAGACTCGAGCGGTCGCCGTCCACGGAGTTGCGCAACCTCGCGAGAGCCTATAGTAGGTCCGCCTAGCCTAGTATATCCTGGTTTCAGACTAGTCTAGGTGTTTGCTAGGGTAGGCCATCCAGTCATCGCATAGCCTTAGACTCAGCGCTGGCTTGACTTAGTTTCAGTATGGGCACCAAAGCAAAACCACAGTTGCTGTAGCTGTCGATTCTGCGCGGATTGCTGGTGACGCAGAAAAAGTTGCAGTCGCTGAGGCTGAGGCTACGGGCTCTGTATAAATACCTAACCACTCAGCTGGTGATGCCGTGAAAAATTGTGTAGGGGCAGTCTTTGGGACCCCCACTTCTGCTCCGACGACAAGTTGCTGACGTTCTTCTCCGGGCCGTTCAATATTCGGTGTTTTCGAGATTTTCATGGCAGCAGCATCGCTGCTGTTTTTGTTGTCTCGGTTCTGGATACGTTTAGGGCGATCCCACGTGTCCTGCAAAACTTGCCGCGCTTTGGTGTGATCCCGCTACAAACAGAAGTAGCGAAATTGAACACGATCCCGTACACTTTTTCTTGCACTTCAACAACGATGTGCTCACCATTGCGAACAGCTTGATGGACGGTCCTTTAAACTGCGAGCGGTGACCTATCTCCAGGCATATTTCGTCGGTTGATAGGACACTGCTCGCTCCTTCGACAGCTTGTCGTCGTCGATAGATAGCTTGTCATTGGGCTCTTTCCTCTCAACCACAATGATTCAAGCGCTGCTGCGAGTCATTGTCATTTTCTCGAGCTGTGCATCAATTCCTGGCAAACGTCGTGAAATAGCGCAAAAGCTGCGCTTCTTGATTTTGAGAGATGGGTTATCGAGACGCTGTACTGCACTGTTAAACAGTATGGTTGCCGCGATCTCGCTCTTTTCCCACGGCATTTTTACCGAGCTGTTCTCGCAGAAGCTCTCTTAACAACGCGAACTCGTGTGTCGAAAACTCTCATACCCAGGCTCGAGACCCAATAAGTCGATGAAGTTAATTTTGCTTACGCTCGTGATACGATGTGCTCTTTACTTTCAGCGATCACGACTGCTGATTGGTTTAGGTGGAGTGCGAGTGGGTGATTGGCTGGAAGCCAACGCGACAGGGTGTGGAATTTTGTGGAGAAGGGTTGGCGTAGCTGGATGTCTGAAGTGGGTGTTCCGGTGACGGCCGTGGTCTTGGCCCGGAAGTGGTGACTCCTGAATGTGCTTCCCCAGGAATCCATGAGGACTGGGTCCCGGTCATCGTTGCTGAGCGTGCGAGTTGCTATTAAGTTAGCGATCAAACTCCTGCTGTGGAATGTATCCAGCAGAGAGATCTCGCTTGGCCGTCTGAAAATTATACGGGACCCCACCAAGAATCAAATTACAAGTGCCAGCGTGTGACTGTGATGGATGTAGACCCAGACATTAGCAAGTTCTATGAAGAACTCCCAGGTCCAGGTCACATATCCTGGATCACAAGATATCTACTCCTGAAGTCGCCAGATCGTGATATCCTGAGATTCTGAGACCCAGAACTTCGGGTCTCAGGTGGGGCCTTGGATATTGCCGCAATTTATTACGATTTGTAGTCGATTGGCAGTACCGTGGTCCCCGGATTGACTTTTGTACCCCATGGTGCCCCCTTGTGTGCGAAAGGGTGCGATCTTTGCGCGAAGGGACGTGTTGCTAAATGGGGGCGACTGTTCGCGCCAGCCCGCTGAGTACCATACTGAAACCAAGTCAAAAAGTTGTGTGGACCACATAGCATAGAAAAGATGATAGCGGTTAACTATAACAGAGTTCATTTGTCTGTGTCAAGTGCAAGTCGTCGCTGCCGCCGGTGTTGGTGGCGCGCCTTCCTGTCCTTCTGCGCGCGCAAGGCCCACGTTAGCTCGCCCAGCAAAGGAGTGCGAGCAGGCCCTACAGTCGTGCGCCACGGACCGCGTCTGCAAGAGCGTCGCGGGACTCCAACCGTAGTCAAGTCGAGTTGGGTTGGAGGTCCTGGACGCGCGCCGCGAGCCAGGGACAAGCCCCGCCCATTTCATATATTAGTTGGGCGGGTGAAGGCTTGTCCATTTCACATTCAGAGATCCTGAACTCCTGGACGTGCAGTCGGAGTCTGGATTCGTGAGTGGAGATTGCAGTGTGGATCGACGACCAAGGGCGTGAACCGACAAGTGAATTTCCCACTTCGGGGTGCGGGGGGCGCGTAACGACAGGTGCCTGGGACTTTGCTGGTTGCCCCGGGCGTGAAGCCTAACTGAGACCAGCCCAAGTCCTCGGCTCAAGAACAACCTAAATATCTAGGAACTCTGTATTTGGTTATTTCTGCTATTGTTTGGAGTGCATTGTGTCTAGAAGTCTGGATTCCTGGATAACGACCTTGGACTCCTCGATTTCACGCCTGGATTGCTGGATTTCAAGTGGAGATTCTGAATATCTGGCTGCTTTCGTGGAGTTTGGAGTCGTACCGCTCGAGACCAGCCTCAACACATCAAACTTCTCCAAGATCCAACGGCGGTGGACGGTGTCTCGGGGTTAATCGGACCCACAGGGATTGCACTAGGTACACGCCGCCCGAACACGTTCCTGGATCTCAGATCTTCGAGATCAGGGCGTCAGCGTTCGGGGTATCTTCGATTTCAAGGTACATATATTAATTTATCTGGGCCACTATACGTTTTGGGCGATCAAGGAACACCGAACTCGTCTCAGGAAGACACGACTAGGTTGTACATGATGGTAGTAGTGAGGCAGCAGTCAGTCCACTCACGACCACAGCTCTTCTGTTCCTTAAAACTTGGCGCAGCAGTTCATACTCTTCCATTGAAAACCCCATGATACTCTCTGTATTACACTCGTCGAGGCGGAGAGAGTGCATGAAATTTTCATGTTGCCAGTCTGCAAAATAGTTGCTTTCTTAATCAGCAGTTCCTTCACGGATTGTGATGGCGACGAGACTTATTCACGTTGGCCTCTAGAGCTACGTTACTGATATGCACTACCAAAAACAATTGCCGCCATGACTCAAATTGGTAGTCACGGCACATGATAGTCTCCTGTGCTCGACGAATGGAGGTTAGAAGGAAGCCGCCGTCCAATTCTGTCCAGGGTTGAAATTCTGGTCCAACATGCCACTAGCGCCTGTGGTAGAACTCCCACCGGTATCTATTAACGGTGCGAGTGTTGCATTTAAAAACCTGACCATTTCGGAGATGGTTGCCCCTGTGCGGATGGTCATCTCGACCTCCAGCGCGGGGAGGACCCTGGGGCGCCCACGCCGGCGCCGACCTTCGCCTGCCGTCGGCGCGACCTAGACCCGCTCCGTGGAGCAGGGATCTACGCAGTGGCCTATCTGAGAGATGAGCTGGTAGTCTCCGCGCTTGGCTCACGGTCAAGGGCCAAAAATGTAGTGACCATAGCTGACCGGTCGCTGCTGGTAATGACGCGTGTTTTGCGTTGGCGATGGCGGCGACGGCGTGCATTACTTGTACCCTCTTGGCGCCGATGGAGAACAATCAAGACGACGAGCTCTTGCTGGAGGAGAAACAACCTGAGCGCGCGCCGACCGAGCTGTTTCTGTCGGTCAAGGACGTCGTGATTGTGGTCGATGACGGTGTTCAAGTTGACGGCGACGCGGAAGACGGACGCTCGTTCAGGGTTCGGCGGTTCGTCAGCCAAACGACGGTCGAGTTCGAGATGGAGGTGCAGGAGATCATAGCGGAGCAGTCGGAGCGGTTCGTGGCGGGGCTCGTGGTCGAGTTTGAGCCGCCCGAGGACGAGCAGCTGGAAAAGCTCCCTCCGTCTACGTCGCGATAGCGCCCGCTGTCGGTTGCGCCGGCGGCGACACCCGCGCACAAGTCGACTCCCGGGTCCAATAAGAAGAAACTCGTCAAGAAGATCAATGTCGATTGGAAGGTGCCGCTGCGTTCGACAGAGGCGAGAAAGTGAGCACTTGTTAGTCGAGGTGTTTTCGCAGACTAATCTATTATTGCAACTTTGCTAATTACGATCGTTCTCCTTATTGTAGCAACACTATCTGGTTGCCTACACACGGTGCGACTCACTATCGCGAGATCACGCCTGTTGAAGATCGCGATCCTTTTGATCACGGTCTCCGTGAGCGGGTCAAGGAAGGCGTACCCCTCCCCCCGTCGATGATCATCGCCGAGTGCTGCGCGAAGATCGAGAAGTAAAAACACGCAAGGGAGCTTGCGACTACTCCCGAGTCATCGCCCACATCGTGGCAACACGCGGCATCAAGACCGGAAAGACGTATCTTCTGAAGCACTTCGATCGCCACCTCAAGGGCATCGCGCTGCCCAAGATGGGCACCATGACGCACTTCAAGAACTCGGTCCCCGCGATCGCGTACAAGGTGTTCAAGATGCCATACAAGGAGCGGTGCAAGATCGGCGCCACCACCAAGGCCATCGGTATGAGCAGAACTGTATACAGTAGGAAGCACGACGAAGTGAAGAAGTTCATCGTGAGCAATCCAAGAGTGCGAGTTACGGGCGCAACTGACGTTTCACTCGCGGAGATGATCAAGCGGATCCAGGGGGCCAAGGGCTTCATGAACGTTGCGTACTATGCGCTCGTCGAGAGGCACCTGGAGCCTCACGCCAACGACGAAGACAAGGTGCTGATCCGCGTCCTCGTGGATCGCGACTGGACGAGGCGAAATCCCACATCGACGCCTTGGAGATCTGGTCGAGGATGCTTGCTGCAGGCATCGACGCTCGGTATTTGGCGTGGATTCAATGTCACCACAAATACATCAAGGTGAACCGCTTGTTCTACAGCATCGAGAGCGCGAACGCGGGGAAGAAGGCGTACAGCAAAAGCAGTTTGGAGAGATGGCACAGATCAACGGCCCGGGCGAGCTCGACAAGATCCCCAGTTTTCGACAAGGTATACGAAACGCTGGCAGTCAAGAAGCCAGAGAGACAACGACCGGGTCGTACCTAGCGACGGTCGAGGAGGTGGAGCAGTGAAAGCAGCAACTCCTGGAGAGCATCCTGATGCGCAAGGAGGCCAAGGGCGGTATTCTGACGACGAACTCGACGAGCTGGTCGTGTGATTGAGCGGAGGAGGTACTTCTTCAACCGCACTGCTTCGTCCAAGACGCTGGCCGGTGACCCTTCTCCTCGCAGGTGCTCGAGTCGGTCGGCGAGTGGTTGCTGCAGGAGTTATCAACAAATATCACACGACCAAGAACTCAAAGTTCGAGCCACTGGAGCACCACTCAATCGTGGCCGCTGGCGCGCACCCCAGGCTCGAGAGGGCAGCAGACACGGCCTGGAGGTGATGGGCGTGAGCAGCTTCAAGGTGGTGACGACCAGGACAGAGCGCCGGTCGCTGCTCTCACATCCGTGGGAGGAGGTCCACCCGCTGCCGTGGTTCCGCAGCCCCGAGTGGACCCAGAGGCCCGTACCGACTGCCAGAGCGGTCGCGCAGCATCGCCAGGCCGTCGACAGACAGACGCCCTTCTGTCCGTCGCTGCTGCTGTGCTGCTACAGCTCGTCGGCGGCGTCGGCGGCATCGTTGTACGTCGCCATCCTTTTTGTAAAGTACTAAAACAAGTACTGTATGTTTTGAGGTTTACTCCATTTTCGAAGACGAGCGACATCGGAGGGAGATGCCGGTGCTGCTGCTGTGGGCGCTTGTGCTGGCGCTGCTGGTGCTGGTAGCGCTGGTCGCGAGCCCGCGTCTGCGCAAGAGCGCCTTCATCTGGACGACGTACGTGACCATCACGGGCTGGTACTACTTCCGCGTGCTGCACAAGAAGTACAGCAAGGACAACTCGGCCAGCAGCCCTCACAGCAAGCCTCGGGCCGCGTCGACAGCGCCCAAGATCGACAAGGACGGCCCACAGGACCCGGACTTGGTCTACTTTGAGCCGCGCGAGGTGGTAGCGCGGCGCCAGCAGGAGATGCAGGAGCGGCTGGAGCGCAGCGGCGTGTCGGAGCGCTCGAGCCACGTGAGCGAGTCGGGCTCCAGCAGCGGCGGCTCGGACGCCAGTGGGCCGCGCAGCCGCAAGAGGAGCTTCTTCCACAGCCGGCGCAAGGCCGCGGCCGAGGAGGCCGTGCGGCGAGTGAGCGATGCAGCGGCCAGCGACCTGCTGAGCAGCTCCGGCGTGTCGGAGGACGTGCCCGGGACGCCGACGCGCAATAGCACGACTAGGCGAACCTACGTGGGGCGCAAGAAGCCCGTGTCGTGGGCGGACTAGTTAGCCAGGCGGAGACTGAGAGCAGGAAGCACCACGGAGCAGCGCGACGTACACAACACCCCACGAGACAGCATTGCCGCACCAGAGTTGGAACTGCCGCGCTGCGTGTAAACGGAAATTGAATTGTGCATGATACATCTTCATCTTCGTCGCCTCTCGTTCGCGGAGCGCCTTCTTCTACTACTACTACTACTACTACTAGGCGTTCCTAGCCGACGTTGCCAACAAAGTGACGACCGTGCAATTGACACTGTTCAGGCAGTCGAGCTGCCGTCGCTGGAGAAGAGAAAGCAGCATCATGTTGTGGTTCTCCCACCCACGGCGGTAGTGAGTGCGTTGGCAGCAGCAGAGCCCATGTCGACTTCGGAAGAATGCAGCAACTCCCACAAGCTATGGGCACGACGCAGAAGGCAATGCTGTGGCCAACCCACGTACGGTGCTGGACGAGTGGCAGTACCCGCTTAGAGCGCAACTGGCGGTCGTGCGAAGACTACCTTGACGACACTACATTTGATGCAAGCTCAAGAAGAGGAGCTGCGAATGTGAAGGTGTTGGGGTAGAAAGTGTCCTCAATCGGCCGAGGGTGTTCACTGCAAAAGTATGCATTAACTCCGCCCGAAGCTACATTACTCGTGAGCGGGCAAAATCTTCCCCTCGCACGGACCAAAGCCTATCCGGTACCCGTTGCCCTGGCAGAACCCGGAGATCGCCACCGTATCGCCGTCTTGCAGGAACTTGCGCGTGCTTCCGCTGTCTCCGAGCGCAACATCCCGCGATCCTTGCCAACTCAACTCCAGCATGGAACCCAAGCTATCATCTGTCTGCCCACTGATGGTGCCGCTGCCCAAGAGATCACCAGGCTGCATGTTGCACCCCGTCACGGTGTGGTGCACAAGCTGCTGCTTCATGTTCCAGTACATGTTGCGGAAGTTGCTCTTGGTCACCGGGTATGCGTGGCTGGCACCCTCTGGCTTGATCGCCACCTGCAGCTTGATGTCGTAGGTCCCCTTGGCGTAGTTGGGGTCCGAGATGTACGGCAACGGCGTAGGGTCCTTCTGAATGGGGCCAAAACTTGGCTCGACGCGGAACGGCTCGAGGGCTGCCAGCGGCACCACCCACGGAGAGATAGTGGTTGCAAAGTTCTTGGCGCCAAAAGGACCCAGCGGAACGTATTCCCACTTTTGAATATCGCGAGCTGCAACACAACAAGCTAGTTAGCAGACTGTCTAAACAACTACTGGAGAGAAGGAGAAAAAGCTTACCACTCCAGTCGTTCATGAGCACAACTCCAAAGATGTGGTCCTCTGCCTTGCTCATGGAAATGGGGTCGCCCAGGTTATTCGGCGGCCCAACGAAGAATGCCTGATGACATGCCTCGTCAGTAGGAAAGAAGAAAAACAATTCCCCACACTCCTTACCATTTCTAGCTCAAAGTCGAGAACGCGGCATGGGCCGTAGATGGATCCTTTTGACGGATCCGCCTTGTCAGCTTGCAATTGACCACACGGACGACGAACGTCCGTGCCTGAGGTCACGAGAGACGACGAGCGTCCGTGATAGCCGACCGGCAAGTGAAGCCTATCCGAGAAATCACATTAGCGTGAAGCACACACCAAGCTCTGCTGTATCCGACGTACCAATTGGCTTGCAGTGCGTTCTCCTTGCCGCGGAACATGACGCCGACGTTGGTGGCGTGCTCGCGGGACGAGTAGAAGTCTGTGTAGTCGCCCACCTTGGCCGGCAGATGCATGCGCACGTTCTCCATGGGGATGAGCGCGCGCTGTCTCGCGGCCTGGTCGTCACGTAGCGTGGGCTCGTCAGCCGAGAGCAGGCGTCGGACAGTGGCGCGCGCCGTGGCCCACGCCTTGGGGCCTTGGGCCATGAACCGGTTGAGCGACGGCTACACAACAGACAGCAGTCTCGTTAGTCGGCACTAGGAACAGAGCGATCACGGAGGCCCACGTACGTCGTGGAAGCAGGCGGCGTCGAAGCCCTCGAAGTGGCCCTCCATCTCCACGACCGACAGGTCCAGCACAAAGTCTCCGATGGCGACCCCCACGCGCCGCTTGTCGTTGGTCTTGGTGGAGAAGACGCCGTACGGCAGATTCTGGATGGGGAAGTCGCTCTCGGGGGCGACAGGCACGAAGCTCATGGCGAAGGCTGGATCGAGGCGGAAGGAGGCTTGGCGGTCGCGGCGCAATTTCGGAAGTGAGCTTCAACGCTTGTTAAACCAAACTGGCGTCTCATCTTATGGTTACGACGCCATATTGAACCAGCATGAACAGCTCGTCGCACTAAGGCCACCACAAGCTTGCCACGACTAATTCTCTGAGATTGGACTGCTTGTACAGCGGAAGCAGAAGTAAGCAGCGGTGAATGCTCAGAGCAATGCCCAGTTTCGTTTTCATCTGTGCAGGTTGATGACAACCTCACAGTAGAGAAGAGGTCCATTCCTCTCTTCTGTTGCTTCGTAGTCGTCTTGCTGCTCCGGGCGAGCGTCAAAGAACACCCGGAAATCGGACTCTCGCTAGGTCGCCCCCTGCAGCCTCTGGTGCCGCGTATTTTCACACGATCGCTACTATCGCGCGGTGACTTCAAGATCAACTCGCAATTCTGCAATTCTGCCCGAGAAATGCACCCGCCATCCTGCTTGACCGCAGTCAAGCACTTAACTAAGTGTGAGGGTACCAGAGAGCAATGTCCATTGCTTCGTTGACGAACAAGAGACCCCCAACACTGGGGCAGCCAATGTAGTGGTGAACTTCAGCCACCAGCAGCACCGGGAACGACCCTAACGTCGTCGATTGCGCACTTCATCTAGTGTTGTCGTCAGCGACAGCTACTACGGTAGTTTGTCTGTGCTCACGTGCCGGCGGGCTGCGGATGATCATAGGGTGCTGCAGCCGCCCGCCGTCCGCCAACGTCAGACGCCCCGAGTGTGGACACCACAAACGGACACCGAGGCGGCAATTTCTTGACGCCGTTTCCGCTTGACAAGGTTTCGCGTCCTGGCATGAAGAAAACACACGTGCACACTACACTACCAGGCTTGCTTGTCGACAAGGAGAGGGCTGCCAGCACGCGAAGGAAGGTGTTGGCGAGCAAGGCAAAAAGTATCTTGTTGCGGCTGAAAAATGCGATTTTGACGAACGTTCGGAGATCACGCTTGACAAGATGGGTACATCCCACAGGTTACGCTGAGTGTAGCCTCATCTGTAACCGATACCCTTTTCTACAGCATAAACCTACAAACACGACTTCGACGAAGTTGGGCTGTCAGCAGCCCACCGGCGCACCACCAAGGTGCTAAGCCGAGGAGGACCGCTCACTCCGAGCGCAGACGCCGGTATGTCTTGTGTGGAGCCGTCGTCCCAGTGGTGCTGCCAGCGATACTCGCTCCGGCCGCGGTCGGTGCGCGCCACCAACACTCGCGCCGGTGCCCGTGCTGGTACTTTTGCTGAGCCCCGAGAGACCGCCGCCACCGATGCCCGATAATCCAGGAAGACCGCCGCCGCCGCTGAGCCCCGAGAGCCCGCCACCACTGATGCCCGATAATCCAGGAAGACCGCCGCCGAGCCCGCCACCAAGTCCAGGAGGCCGCTACCCAATCCAACGCCGCTCACGCCAGCATTGGTACCGGAGAGACCAGGCATTCCGAAGCCAGCCCCACTAAGCCCTGGGAGGCCCCCGCTTAGAGCGGAAAGTCCGCCGCTGGCTCCACCGATGCCGGGCAGTCCCCCGCCGAGCATGCCGAACGTCTCGGCGGCCTCCTTCTCGGCACGCACACCGCCTATGAGTGCCGCAGCGGCAAGGTACAGGATGGGGATCTTGCTGAGGCTGAGCATTGCTTTTCGAAGTTGTTTGTCGGGCGCTTGGTTCCGATGTGGCTTGTGCTCGATCGAGGAGACTTGGAAATGAGTTGCAGAAGTCGGGGCCCCGCGGAGGAGCGGCAACAGGCTCGAGCATGCCAATGTGGTAGTCTCAGCAGGACGTCGTCAAAGCTGGTCAAGATGGCGGAGCTCTGACCATCGAAGCAGATGGCCTCCTGGCGGCTCGAACAGCCAAATGGTTCGGTTGCGTTGGGCGTAATGACACGTTGAAGTGGTGCCAGTCAAGCGCGCGCTGCATATGCGTGTCATCTGTCCCAGCAACGTGTCGTGTAGGGAGCGCTTCGCCCGCCTCGCCCGCTGGGGATCCACACGTTCGCGGGCTCAGACGTGCGTGCAGGCTTTGCTAGCACGCTTCATGATGGCGGGCGGTCGCTTTGTTGCGATAAGATGTGGTCAGCAGAGTCAAACCACGGTTTGACTCTAAGCGTTTGATGCTATATTCACTGTAGGAATCGAGTAAAAAATATTCGTTGATTTGGTTATGTTGGTTGTATTGTATTGTGAACACGTTTCGCGAGCCGTCTTGCCACCGAAGTAGCTCAACTATGTTGGTTGCTAAAGACGAAAACTGCACCTTGACAACAAAGCAAATAGCACCGCCATCATGAAGCGTGCTAGCAAAGCCTGCACGCACGTCTGAGCCCGCGAACGTGTGGATCCCCAGTGGGCGAGGCGGGCGAAGCGCTCCCTACACGACACGTTGCTGGGACAGATGACACGCATATGCAGCGCGCGCTTGACTGGCACCACTTCAACGTGTCATTACGCCCAACGCAACCGAACCATTTGGCTGTTCGAGCCGCCAGGAGGCCATCTGCTTCGATGGTCAGAGCTCCGCCATCTTGACCAGCTTTGACGACGTCCTGCTGAGACTACCACATTGGCATGCTCGAGCCTGTTGCCGCTCCTCCGCGGGGCCCCGACTTCTGCAACTCATTTCCAAGTCTCCTCGATCGAGCACAAGCCACATCGGAACCAAGCGCCCGACAAACAACTTCGAAAAGCAATGCTCAGCCTCAGCAAGATCCCCATCCTGTACCTTGCCGCTGCGGCACTCATAGGCGGTGTGCGTGCCGAGAAGGAGGCCGCCGAGACGTTCGGCATGCTCGGCGGGGACTGCCCGGCATCGGTGGAGCCAGCGGCGGACTTTCCGCTCTAAGCGGGGGCCTCCCAGGGCTTAGTGGGGCTGGCTTCGGAATGCCTGGTCTCTCCGGTACCAATGCTGGCGTGAGCGGCGTTGGATTGGGTAGCGGCCTCCTGGACTTGGTGGCGGGCTCGGCGGCGGTCTTCCTGGATTATCGGGCATCAGTGGTGGCGGGCTCTCGGGGCTCAGCGGCGGCGGCGGTCTTCCTGGATTATCGGGCATCGGTGGCGGCGGTCTCTCGGGGCTCAGCAAAAGTACCAGCACGGGCACCGGCGCGAGTGTTGGTGGCGCGCACCGACCGCGGCCGGAGCGAGTATCGCTGGCAGCACCACTGGGACGACGGCTCCACACAAGACATACCGGCGTCTGCGCTCGGAGTGAGCGGTCCTCCCTCGGCTTAGCACCTTGGTGGTGCGCCGGTGGGCTGCTGACAGCCCAACTTCGTCGAAGTCGTGTTTGTAGGTTTATGCTGTAGAAAAGGGTATCGGTTACAGATGAGGCTACACTCAGCGTAACCTGTGGGATGTACCCATCTTGTCAAGCGTGATCTCCGAACGTTCGTCAAAATCGCATTTTTTCAGCCGCAACAAGATACTTTTTGCCTTGCTCGCCAACACCTTCCTTCGCGTGCTGGCAGCCCTCTCCTTGTCGACAAGCAAGCCTGGTAGTGTAGTGTGCACATGTGTTTTCTTCATGCCAGGACGCGAAACCTTGTCAAGCGGAAACGGCGTCAAGAAATTGCCGCCTCGGTGTCCGTTTGTGGTGTCCACACTCGGGGCGTCTGACGTTGGCGGACGGCTGGGTGCAGTGGTCAGCAAAAGCGCTGGAGAAATACCCTTGCGACGGCAGCAGGAGGCAGGAGGCAACTACAGCGCAGGAGGCAACATGCTGGCAGGCGTGGTCGCCACTCGATGTTGCTGGCTGAGCTGATTTGGGGGAGCCCCGGATAAGATGAGGCGATGCCTCGATCACATGGATGGTAGCGCGAGAAATCGCCGTGTCTTGGCCGTCCACAAACTACCGCTACCGTCTCGTTGCACTCATGCTACGTGTAACCCACTCATCCAAGGCGCAGACGAGCCGTACCGCATCAGGTAGGCCCCTGGCTTGAAGGCCATGCTCTCTGGATCCTGCCGCTCCACAATCGCTTTTGCTCCGCGGACGCCAAGTGCCAGGAAAGCAGAGCCGAGCGACGAGAGCGAGAGCGAGAGAGCGAGAGACCCGAGTAAACAGCCTCGACCAGCATGGGCGGCACCGAGTCCAACGAGGTCGCCGCGGACGACGCGCGACTGCAGCACCCCATGGTCATCCGCAGCCCGCCGGCACGTGAGGCCAGCAGCGCCAAGAAGCAAGACAAGCAGGAAAGGGGGACTCCCCAACACGGTTGTCACCACCGCCAAGGACGGCACCACGACGGCCGTCACGACCAGCGCCGACGGCTGTACCATCACCACGGTGGTGACCCAGCCGGATGGATCCAGCACCACGACCACCGAGACCGTCACCACCACGGAGACCGAGCTGGACGTTGCCCAGCAAGCTGCGAGCCCCACGGCAGTAGCCGCTGCCAGTGCCGTCGCAGACTTTGAGCTCGTGAGCGAGCAGAAAAAGCGCGCAGAGCCTCGAGGAGGAGCTCGCGTGGCACGCCTGGAGCGGTAGCGCCATTGCCGCCGCCATGGGCATTAAGAGTACGGAGCGTGATCCCTCGCTACGCAGTCTAGGAGATACCTCAGGCGTGTTGTTCACGAGCACTGTCGTGTCGCCGGACCGCCACTCCAAGAAGAGTGGCATCGTGACCACCAGCGAAGCTGGAGAGATGACGAAGGAGGACTTTAAGCAGTGGCTACCTGCCTTCCTCGAGTATGTGATGAGCCACAGCCGACACTCCAAGGCGGTGACAGCCGTGGAGCTCTTCATTTTTGCGCGTGCGTTTTGCCGCTATCGAGTGTTGTCTTACGATGTGGACGAAGAGAAAGACCAAGAAAAAGTCAGGCAGAGCGTGCGCTTTTCCTTGCGGAGCGTCGCGCCAAGGAGCGGAAAGCGGCCTGGGGCTCTCCCGCGCCTTCACGCTGTACTACCCCGAGTTTCGTATCTGTCGTCGTGGCCTGCGGTTCAGCAGAACCAACATGATCCTCATGGACCAAGTCCCTGTGGGCAATGAGTCGTCGTTTGAGTTCATCTCGATTCATCGTCGTATGTCTAAGTGGTTGCGCAAGGTGATTGTGATTTCGCTGTTGCAGGAGTCGTCTGACAACTGCACGGGTGCGGAGAATGCCATTGTGCTGAATGATGGAGAAATTGTGTATAGTGGAAGATGGCAAGAGGTCATTAAGTACGTCCAAGAACTTGGTGTTGTGTGTCCTTCAGAGAAAGATGTGGCCGTGTGCCTCAGCAATAAATATGGGTCGCAGAAGGTGTCGGCTGCGCTGTTTGATAAACGAGAAGCGGTTACCAAACCAACCGTGCTCTTTAGAATGGCTGACGAAGTCGTGATGCTATCTAAATCGCCCATTGTCGACGAGAGCGACAATCACTTGATGAACATCGGATGCTTTAGCAACGCACAGTCATCTGCAAGAAAGGCAGAGGCATCCGATAAACCTGCTCCTGGCGCGTTCATGTATCATCTACATCCGGACGGCGATACGTTTGACAGCGACGAAAATGAAGATGTGAATGATTTCGACGCAGGACATTGGCTCATGTCTTGGTTTGCTTCGCAATCCGATGGGCCACCATTGACAACAAAGGCAGCCGCAAAAAATCATTTCCAACTGGTCAAGCGCCAAAGTCCACCGAACTGCACAACCGGACCCAGCGGTGAAGACGGAGGTGTTCCGCTCCGAGGAGGCCGACGGCCGCATCGTGACCAAGACGGTGCGCACGACCACGCGCACGGAGACGACCGCGGCCGGTGAGCTGGTGACGACGATCGAAGTGGAGACGACGACCGAGACGGAATCGAAGGGCGGCGACAAGAGCACGACGGTGGAGACGGAGACGACGACGGAGACAGCCACCGAGACTGCTGCGACGACGACGTCGAACATCGCGTCCACCGAGGGCATGATCGCGGTCAGCTCGACCGAGGAGGCTGGCGTTGAGCCCGGCGAGACGGTGAAGACGGAGGTGTTCCGCTCCGAGGAGGCCGACGGCCGCATCGTGACCAAGACGGTGCGCACGACCACGCGCACGGAGACGACCGCGGCCGGTGAGCTGGTGACGACGATCGAAGTGGAGACGACGACCGAGACGGAATCGAAGGGCGGCGACAAGAGCACGACGGTGGAGACGGAGACGACGACGGAGACAGCCACCGAGACTGCTGCGACGACGACGTCGAACATCGCGTCCACCGAGGGCATGATCGCGGTCAGCTCGACCGAGGAGGCTGGCGTTGAGCCCGGCGAGACGGTGAAGACGGAGGTGTTCCGCTCCGAGGAGGCCGACGGCCGCATCGTGACCAAGACGGTGCGCACGACCACGCGCACGGAGACGACCGCGGCCGGTGAGCTGGTGACGACGATCGAAGTGGAGACGACGACCGAGACGGAATCGAAGGGCGGCGACAAGAGCACGACGGTGGAGACGGAGACGACGACGGAGACAGCCACCGAGACTGCTGCGACGACGACGTCGAACATCGCGTCCACCGAGGGCATGATCGCGGTCAGCTCGACCGAGGAGGCTGGCGTTGAGCCCGGCGAGACGGTGAAGACGGAGGTGTTCCGCTCCGAGGAGGCCGACGGCCGCATCGTGACCAAGACGGTGCGCACGACCACGCGCACGGAGACGACCGCGGCCGGTGAGCTGGTGACGACGATCGAAGTGGAGACGACGACCGAGACGGAATCGAAGGGCGGCGACAAGAGCACGACGGTGGAGACGGAGACGACGACGGAGACAGCCACCGAGACTGCTGCGACGACGACGTCGAACATCGCGTCCACCGAGGGCATGATCGCGGTCAGCTCGACCGAGGAGGCTGGCGTTGAGCCCGGCGAGACGGTGAAGACGGAGGTGTTCCGCTCCGAGGAGGCCGACGGCCGCATCGTGACCAAGACGGTGCGCACGACCACGCGCACGGAGACGACCGCGGCCGGTGAGCTGGTGACGACGATCGAAGTGGAGACGACGACCGAGACGGAATCGAAGGGCGGCGACAAGAGCACGACGGTGGAGACGGAGACGACGACGGAGACAGCCACCGAGACTGCTGCGACGACGACGTCGAACATCGCGTCCACCGAGGGCATGATCGCGGTCAGCTCGACCGAGGAGGCTGGCGTTGAGCCCGGCGAGACGGTGAAGACGGAGGTGTTCCGCTCCGAGGAGGCCGACGGCCGCATCGTGACCAAGACGGTGCGCACGACCACGCGCACGGAGACGACCGCGGCCGGTGAGCTGGTGACGACGATCGAAGTGGAGACGACGACCGAGACGGAATCGAAGGGCGGCGACAAGAGCACGACGGTGGAGACGGAGACGACGACGGAGACAGCCACCGAGACTGCTGCGACGACGACGTCGAACATCGCGTCCACCGAGGGCATGATCGCGGTCAGCTCGACCGAGGAGGCTGGCGTTGAGCCCGGCGAGACGGTGAAGACGGAGGTGTTCCGCTCCGAGGAGGCCGACGGCCGCATCGTGACCAAGACGGTGCGCACGACCACGCGCACGGAGACGACCGCGGCCGGTGAGCTGGTGACGACGATCGAAGTGGAGACGACGACCGAGACGGAATCGAAGGGCGGCGACAAGAGCACGACGGTGGAGACGGAGACGACGACGGAGACAGCCACCGAGACTGCTGCGACGACGACGTCGAACATCGCGTCCACCGAGGGCATGATCGCGGTCAGCTCGACCGAGGAGGCTGGCGTTGAGCCCGGCGAGACGGTGAAGACGGAGGTGTTCCGCTCCGAGGAGGCCGACGGCCGCATCGTGACCAAGACGGTGCGCACGACCACGCGCACGGAGACGACCGCGGCCGGTGAGCTGGTGACGACGATCGAAGTGGAGACGACGACCGAGACGGAATCGAAGGGCGGCGACAAGAGCACGACGGTGGAGACGGAGACGACGACGGAGACAGCCACCGAGACTGCTGCGACGACGACGTCGAACATCGCGTCCACCGAGGGCATGATCGCGGTCAGCTCGACCGAGGAGGCTGGCGTTGAGCCCGGCGAGACGGTGAAGACGGAGGTGTTCCGCTCCGAGGAGGCCGACGGCCGCATCGTGACCAAGACGGTGCGCACGACCACGCGCACGGAGACGACCGCGGCCGGTGAGCTGGTGACGACGATCGAAGTGGAGACGACGACCGAGACGGAATCGAAGGGCGGCGACAAGAGCACGACGGTGGAGACGGAGACGACGACGGAGACAGCCACCGAGACTGCTGCGACGACGACGTCGAACATCGCGTCCACCGAGGGCATGATCGCGGTCAGCTCGACCGAGGAGGCTGGCGTTGAGCCCGGCGAGACGGTGAAGACGGAGGTGTTCCGCTCCGAGGAGGCCGACGGCCGCATCGTGACCAAGACGGTGCGCACGACCACGCGCACGGAGACGACCGCGGCCGGTGAGCTGGTGACGACGATCGAAGTGGAGACGACGACCGAGACGGAATCGAAGGGCGGCGACAAGAGCACGACGGTGGAGACGGAGACGACGACGGAGACAGCCACCGAGACTGCTGCGACGACGACGTCGAACATCGCGTCCACCGAGGGCATGATCGCGGTCAGCTCGACCGAGGAGGCTGGCGTTGAGCCCGGCGAGACGGTGAAGACGGAGGTGTTCCGCTCCGAGGAGGCCGACGGCCGCATCGTGACCAAGACGGTGCGCACGACCACGCGCACGGAGACGACCGCGGCCGGTGAGCTGGTGACGACGATCGAAGTGGAGACGACGACCGAGACGGAATCGAAGGGCGGCGACAAGAGCACGACGGTGGAGACGGAGACGACGACGGAGACAGCCACCGAGACTGCTGCGACGACGACGTCGAACATCGCGTCCACCGAGGGCATGATCGCGGTCAGCTCGACCGAGGAGGCTGGCGTTGAGCCCGGCGAGACGGTGAAGACGGAGGTGTTCCGCTCCGAGGAGGCCGACGGCCGCATCGTGACCAAGACGGTGCGCACGACCACGCGCACGGAGACGACCGCGGCCGGTGAGCTGGTGACGACGATCGAAGTGGAGACGACGACCGAGACGGAATCGAAGGGCGGCGACAAGAGCACGACGGTGGAGACGGAGACGACGACGGAGACAGCCACCGAGACTGCTGCGACGACGACGTCGAACATCGCGTCCACCGAGGGCATGATCGCGGTCAGCTCGACCGAGGAGGCTGGCGTTGAGCCCGGCGAGACGGTGAAGACGGAGGTGTTCCGCTCCGAGGAGGCCGACGGCCGCATCGTGACCAAGACGGTGCGCACGACCACGCGCACGGAGACGACCGCGGCCGGTGAGCTGGTGACGACGATCGAAGTGGAGACGACGACCGAGACGGAATCGAAGGGCGGCGACAAGAGCACGACGGTGGAGACGGAGACGACGACGGAGACAGCCACCGAGACTGCTGCGACGACGACGTCGAACATCGCGTCCACCGAGGGCATGATCGCGGTCAGCTCGACCGAGGAGGCTGGCGTTGAGCCCGGCGAGACGGTGAAGACGGAGGTGTTCCGCTCCGAGGAGGCCGACGGCCGCATCGTGACCAAGACGGTGCGCACGACCACGCGCACGGAGACGACCGCGGCCGGTGAGCTGGTGACGACGATCGAAGTGGAGACGACGACCGAGACGGAATCGAAGGGCGGCGACAAGAGCACGACGGTGGAGACGGAGACGACGACGGAGACAGCCACCGAGACTGCTGCGACGACGACGTCGAACATCGCGTCCACCGAGGGCATGATCGCGGTCAGCTCGACCGAGGAGGCTGGCGTTGAGCCCGGCGAGACGGTGAAGACGGAGGTGTTCCGCTCCGAGGAGGCCGACGGCCGCATCGTGACCAAGACGGTGCGCACGACCACGCGCACGGAGACGACCGCGGCCGGTGAGCTGGTGACGACGATCGAAGTGGAGACGACGACCGAGACGGAATCGAAGGGCGGCGACAAGAGCACGACGGTGGAGACGGAGACGACGACGGAGACAGCCACCGAGACTGCTGCGACGACGACGTCGAACATCGCGTCCACCGAGGGCATGATCGCGGTCAGCTCGACCGAGGAGGCTGGCGTTGAGCCCGGCGAGACGGTGAAGACGGAGGTGTTCCGCTCCGAGGAGGCCGACGGCCGCATCGTGACCAAGACGGTGCGCACGACCACGCGCACGGAGACGACCGCGGCCGGTGAGCTGGTGACGACGATCGAAGTGGAGACGACGACCGAGACGGAATCGAAGGGCGGCGACAAGAGCACGACGGTGGAGACGGAGACGACGACGGAGACAGCCACCGAGACTGCTGCGACGACGACGTCGAACATCGCGTCCACCGAGGGCATGATCGCGGTCAGCTCGACCGAGGAGGCTGGCGTTGAGCCCGGCGAGACGGTGAAGACGGAGGTGTTCCGCTCCGAGGAGGCCGACGGCCGCATCGTGACCAAGACGGTGCGCACGACCACGCGCACGGAGACGACCGCGGCCGGTGAGCTGGTGACGACGATCGAAGTGGAGACGACGACCGAGACGGAATCGAAGGGCGGCGACAAGAGCACGACGGTGGAGACGGAGACGACGACGGAGACAGCCACCGAGACTGCTGCGACGACGACGTCGAACATCGCGTCCACCGAGGGCATGATCGCGGTCAGCTCGACCGAGGAGGCTGGCGTTGAGCCCGGCGAGACGGTGAAGACGGAGGTGTTCCGCTCCGAGGAGGCCGACGGCCGCATCGTGACCAAGACGGTGCGCACGACCACGCGCACGGAGACGACCGCGGCCGGTGAGCTGGTGACGACGATCGAAGTGGAGACGACGACCGAGACGGAATCGAAGGGCGGCGACAAGAGCACGACGGTGGAGACGGAGACGACGACGGAGACAGCCACCGAGACTGCTGCGACGACGACGTCGAACATCGCGTCCACCGAGGGCATGATCGCGGTCAGCTCGACCGAGGAGGCTGGCGTTGAGCCCGGCGAGACGGTGAAGACGGAGGTGTTCCGCTCCGAGGAGGCCGACGGCCGCATCGTGACCAAGACGGTGCGCACGACCACGCGCACGGAGACGACCGCGGCCGGTGAGCTGGTGACGACGATCGAAGTGGAGACGACGACCGAGACGGAATCGAAGGGCGGCGACAAGAGCACGACGGTGGAGACGGAGACGACGACGGAGACAGCCACCGAGACTGCTGCGACGACGACGTCGAACATCGCGTCCACCGAGGGCATGATCGCGGTCAGCTCGACCGAGGAGGCTGGCGTTGAGCCCGGCGAGACGGTGAAGACGGAGGTGTTCCGCTCCGAGGAGGCCGACGGCCGCATCGTGACCAAGACGGTGCGCACGACCACGCGCACGGAGACGACCGCGGCCGGTGAGCTGGTGACGACGATCGAAGTGGAGACGACGACCGAGACGGAATCGAAGGGCGGCGACAAGAGCACGACGGTGGAGACGGAGACGACGACGGAGACAGCCACCGAGACTGCTGCGACGACGACGTCGAACATCGCGTCCACCGAGGGCATGATCGCGGTCAGCTCGACCGAGGAGGCTGGCGTTGAGCCCGGCGAGACGGTGAAGACGGAGGTGTTCCGCTCCGAGGAGGCCGACGGCCGCATCGTGACCAAGACGGTGCGCACGACCACGCGCACGGAGACGACCGCGGCCGGTGAGCTGGTGACGACGATCGAAGTGGAGACGACGACCGAGACGGAATCGAAGGGCGGCGACAAGAGCACGACGGTGGAGACGGAGACGACGACGGAGACAGCCACCGAGACTGCTGCGACGACGACGTCGAACATCGCGTCCACCGAGGGCATGATCGCGGTCAGCTCGACCGAGGAGGCTGGCGTTGAGCCCGGCGAGACGGTGAAGACGGAGGTGTTCCGCTCCGAGGAGGCCGACGGCCGCATCGTGACCAAGACGGTGCGCACGACCACGCGCACGGAGACGACCGCGGCCGGTGAGCTGGTGACGACGATCGAAGTGGAGACGACGACCGAGACGGAATCGAAGGGCGGCGACAAGAGCACGACGGTGGAGACGGAGACGACGACGGAGACAGCCACCGAGACTGCTGCGACGACGACGTCGAACATCGCGTCCACCGAGGGCATGATCGCGGTCAGCTCGACCGAGGAGGCTGGCGTTGAGCCCGGCGAGACGGTGAAGACGGAGGTGTTCCGCTCCGAGGAGGCCGACGGCCGCATCGTGACCAAGACGGTGCGCACGACCACGCGCACGGAGACGACCGCGGCCGGTGAGCTGGTGACGACGATCGAAGTGGAGACGACGACCGAGACGGAATCGAAGGGCGGCGACAAGAGCACGACGGTGGAGACGGAGACGACGACGGAGACAGCCACCGAGACTGCTGCGACGACGACGTCGAACATCGCGTCCACCGAGGGCATGATCGCGGTCAGCTCGACCGAGGAGGCTGGCGTTGAGCCCGGCGAGACGGTGAAGACGGAGGTGTTCCGCTCCGAGGAGGCCGACGGCCGCATCGTGACCAAGACGGTGCGCACGACCACGCGCACGGAGACGACCGCGGCCGGTGAGCTGGTGACGACGATCGAAGTGGAGACGACGACCGAGACGGAATCGAAGGGCGGCGACAAGAGCACGACGGTGGAGACGGAGACGACGACGGAGACAGCCACCGAGACTGCTGCGACGACGACGTCGAACATCGCGTCCACCGAGGGCATGATCGCGGTCAGCTCGACCGAGGAGGCTGGCGTTGAGCCCGGCGAGACGGTGAAGACGGAGGTGTTCCGCTCCGAGGAGGCCGACGGCCGCATCGTGACCAAGACGGTGCGCACGACCACGCGCACGGAGACGACCGCGGCCGGTGAGCTGGTGACGACGATCGAAGTGGAGACGACGACCGAGACGGAATCGAAGGGCGGCGACAAGAGCACGACGGTGGAGACGGAGACGACGACGGAGACAGCCACCGAGACTGCTGCGACGACGACGTCGAACATCGCGTCCACCGAGGGCATGATCGCGGTCAGCTCGACCGAGGAGGCTGGCGTTGAGCCCGGCGAGACGGTGAAGACGGAGGTGTTCCGCTCCGAGGAGGCCGACGGCCGCATCGTGACCAAGACGGTGCGCACGACCACGCGCACGGAGACGACCGCGGCCGGTGAGCTGGTGACGACGATCGAAGTGGAGACGACGACCGAGACGGAATCGAAGGGCGGCGACAAGAGCACGACGGTGGAGACGGAGACGACGACGGAGACAGCCACCGAGACTGCTGCGACGACGACGTCGAACATCGCGTCCACCGAGGGCATGATCGCGGTCAGCTCGACCGAGGAGGCTGGCGTTGAGCCCGGCGAGACGGTGAAGACGGAGGTGTTCCGCTCCGAGGAGGCCGACGGCCGCATCGTGACCAAGACGGTGCGCACGACCACGCGCACGGAGACGACCGCGGCCGGTGAGCTGGTGACGACGATCGAAGTGGAGACGACGACCGAGACGGAATCGAAGGGCGGCGACAAGAGCACGACGGTGGAGACGGAGACGACGACGGAGACAGCCACCGAGACTGCTGCGACGACGACGTCGAACATCGCGTCTACCGAGGGCATGATCGCGGTCAGCTCGACCGAGGAGGCTGGCGTTGAGCCCGGCGAGACGGTGAAGACGGAGGTGTTCCGCTCCGAGGAGGCCGACGGCCGCATCGTGACCAAGACGGTGCGCACGACCACGCGCACGGAGACGACCGCGGCCGGTGAGCTGGTGACGACGATCGAAGTGGAGACGACGACCGAGACGGAATCGAAGGGCGGCGACAAGAGCACGACGGTGGAGACGGAGACGACGACGGAGACAGCCACCGAGACTGCTGCGACGACGACGTCGAACATCGCGTCCACCGAGGGCATGATCGCGGTCAGCTCGACCGAGGAGGCTGGCGTTGAGCCCGGCGAGACGGTGAAGACGGAGGTGTTCCGCTCCGAGGAGGCCGACGGCCGCATCGTGACCAAGACGGTGCGCACGACCACGCGCACGGAGACGACCGCGGCCGGTGAGCTGGTGACGACGATCGAAGTGGAGACGACGACCGAGACGGAATCGAAGGGCGGCGACAAGAGCACGACGGTGGAGACGGAGACGACGACGGAGACAGCCACCGAGACTGCTGCGACGACGACGTCGAACATCGCGTCCACCGAGGGCATGATCGCGGTCAGCTCGACCGAGGAGGCTGGCGTTGAGCCCGGCGAGACGGTGAAGACGGAGGTGTTCCGCTCCGAGGAGGCCGACGGCCGCATCGTGACCAAGACGGTGCGCACGACCACGCGCACGGAGACGACCGCGGCCGGTGAGCTGGTGACGACGATCGAAGTGGAGACGACGACCGAGACGGAATCGAAGGGCGGCGACAAGAGCACGACGGTGGAGACGGAGACGACGACGGAGACAGCCACCGAGACTGCTGCGACGACGACGTCGAACATCGCGTCCACCGAGGGCATGATCGCGGTCAGCTCGACCGAGGAGGCTGGCGTTGAGCCCGGCGAGACGGTGAAGACGGAGGTGTTCCGCTCCGAGGAGGCCGACGGCCGCATCGTGACCAAGACGGTGCGCACGACCACGCGCACGGAGACGACCGCGGCCGGTGAGCTGGTGACGACGATCGAAGTGGAGACGACGACCGAGACGGAATCGAAGGGCGGCGACAAGAGCACGACGGTGGAGACGGAGACGACGACGGAGACAGCCACCGAGACTGCTGCGACGACGACGTCGAACATCGCGTCCACCGAGGGCATGATCGCGGTCAGCTCGACCGAGGAGGCTGGCGTTGAGCCCGGCGAGACGGTGAAGACGGAGGTGTTCCGCTCCGAGGAGGCCGACGGCCGCATCGTGACCAAGACGGTGCGCACGACCACGCGCACGGAGACGACCGCGGCCGGTGAGCTGGTGACGACGATCGAAGTGGAGACGACGACCGAGACGGAATCGAAGGGCGGCGACAAGAGCACGACGGTGGAGACGGAGACGACGACGGAGACAGCCACCGAGACTGCTGCGACGACGACGTCGAACATCGCGTCCACCGAGGGCATGATCGCGGTCAGCTCGACCGAGGAGGCTGGCGTTGAGCCCGGCGAGACGGTGAAGACGGAGGTGTTCCGCTCCGAGGAGGCCGACGGCCGCATCGTGACCAAGACGGTGCGCACGACCACGCGCACGGAGACGACCGCGGCCGGTGAGCTGGTGACGACGATCGAAGTGGAGACGACGACCGAGACGGAGATGATATCAACGGCGGATTCATCGGTTGAAGACACGAGTGAGGAACCCAATTGGTTTATGGCCTTGTTTACACCTGGAAAGAAGAAGGATGAGAGAAGTTCATCGCGAACCGTTCCCAAAAGACGAAGGAGACGTCCTCTTCGTCGAGAACCATTAGTACGACGCCATCAAGAAAGATCTCTATAAAAAACCAAGGACATCCACGACAACACCAAACAAGACAATTCTGGCACAAAACATCACACCACAGAAGCCCACGGAGGTGGAGGAGACCACGGAAGTGACCGAGATCACCGAGATCACCGAGATCACCGAGACGTTCGAGACGACCGAGGACGTGCCGACCACCACGACGGAGGAGACGACCGAGGTGACCGAGGTGACCGAGGTGACCGAGTCGAAGCCCGAAGAGACGAGCGAGGTGACGGAGGTGACGGAAGTGACCGAGACGACCGAGACGACCGAGGACGTGCCGACCACGACGGAGGTGACGTTCGAGACGACCGAGACCGTGGAGGAGACGGAGGTGACGGTGGAGGAGGCTGACGTGACGGAGGGCAAGAAGCCCAAGTCGAAGAAGCACCGCAAGCCGAAGCGCAAGCCGACCAAGGACACGACCGAGGAGACCACGGAGGTGGAGGAGACCACGGAAGTGACCGAGATCACCGAGATCACCGAGATCACCGAGACGTTCGAGACGACCGAGGACGTGCCGACCACCACGACGGAGGAGACGACCGAGGTGACCGAGGTGACCGAGGTGACCGAGTCGAAGCCCGAAGAGACGAGCGAGGTGACGGAGGTGACGGAAGTGACCGAGACGACCGAGACGACCGAGGACGTGCCGACCACGACGGAGGTGACGTTCGAGACGACCGAGACCGTGGAGGAGACGGAGGTGACGGTGGAGGAGGCTGACGTGACGGAGGGCAAGAAGCCCAAGTCGAAGAAGCACCGCAAGCCGAAGCGCAAGCCGACCAAGGACACGACCGAGGAGACCACGGAGGTGGAGGAGACCACGGAAGTGACCGAGATCACCGAGATCACCGAGATCACCGAGACGTTCGAGACGACCGAGGACGTGCCGACCACCACGACGGAGGAGACGACCGAGGTGACCGAGGTGACCGAGTCGAAGCCCGAAGAGACGAGCGAGACGAGCGAGACGACCGAGGACGTGCCGACCACGACGGAGGTGACGTTCGAGACGACCGAGACCGTGGAGGAGACGGAGGTGACGGTGGAGGAGGCTGACGTGACGGAGGGCAAGAAGCCCAAGTCGAAGAAGCACCGCAAGCCGAAGCGCAAGCCGACCAAGGACACGACCGAGGAGACCACGGAGGTGGAGGAGACCACGGAAGTGACCGAGATCACCGAGATCACCGAGATCACCGAGACGTTCGAGACGACCGAGGACGTGCCGACCACCACGACGGAGGAGACGACCGAGGTGACCGAGGTGACCGAGGTGACCGAGTCGAAGCCCGAAGAGACGAGCGAGGTGACGGAGGTGACGGAAGTGACCGAGACGACCGAGACGACCGAGGACGTGCCGACCACGACGGAGGTGACGTTCGAGACGACCGAGACCGTGGAGGAGACGGAGGTGACGGTGGAGGAGGCTGACGTGACGGAGGGCAAGAAGCCCAAGTCGAAGAAGCACCGCAAGCCGAAGCGCAAGCCGACCAAGGACACGACCGAGGAGACCACGGAGGTGGAGGAGACCACGGAAGTGACCGAGATCACCGAGATCACCGAGATCACCGAGACGTTCGAGACGACCGAGGACGTGCCGACCACCACGACGGAGGAGACGACCGAGGTGACCGAGTCGAAGCCCGAAGAGACGAGCGAGGTGACGGAGGTGACGGAAGTGACCGAGACGACCGAGACGACCGAGGACGTGCCGACCACGACGGAGGTGACGTTCGAGACGACCGAGACCGTGGAGGAGACGGAGGTGACGGTGGAGGAGGCTGACGTGACGGAGGGCAAGAAGCCCAAGTCGAAGAAGCACCGCAAGCCGAAGCGCAAGCCGACCAAGGACACGACCGAGGAGACCACGGAGGTGGAGGAGACCACGGAAGTGACCGAGATCACCGAGATCACCGAGATCACCGAGACGTTCGAGACGACCGAGGACGTGCCGACCACCACGACGGAGGAGACGACCGAGGTGACCGAGGTGACCGAGGTGACCGAGTCGAAGCCCGAAGAGACGAGCGAGGTGACGGAGGTGACGGAAGTGACCGAGACGACCGAGACGACCGAGGACGTGCCGACCACGACGGAGGTGACGTTCGAGACGACCGAGACCGTGGAGGAGACGGAGGTGACGGTGGAGGAGGCTGACGTGACGGAGGGCAAGAAGCCCAAGTCGAAGAAGCACCGCAAGCCGAAGCGCAAGCCGACCAAGGACACGACCGAGGAGACCACGGAGGTGGAGGAGACCACGGAAGTGACCGAGATCACCGAGATCACCGAGATCACCGAGACGTTCGAGACGACCGAGGACGCCGACCACCACGACGGAGGAGACGACCGAGGTGACCGAGGTGACCGAGGTGACCGAGTCGAAGCCCGAAGAGACGAGCGAGGTGACGGAGGTGACGGAAGTGACCGAGACGACCGAGACGACCGAGGACGTGCCGACCACGACGGAGGTGACGTTCGAGACGACCGAGACCGTGGAGGAGACGGAGGTGACGGTGGAGGAGGCTGACGTGACGGAGGGCAAGAAGCCCAAGTCGAAGAAGCACCGCAAGCCGAAGCGCAAGCCGACCAAGGACACGACCGAGGAGACCACGGAGGTGGAGGAGACCACGGAAGTGACCGAGATCACCGAGATCACCGAGATCACCGAGACGTTCGAGACGACCGAGGACGTGCCGACCACCACGACGGAGGAGACGACCGAGGTGACCGAGTCGAAGCCCGAAGAGACGAGCGAGGTGACGGAGGTGACGGAAGTGACCGAGACGACCGAGACGACCGAGGACGTGCCGACCACGACGGAGGTGACGTTCGAGACGACCGAGACCGTGGAGGAGACGGAGGTGACGGTGGAGGCTGACGTGACGGAGGGCAAGAAGCCCAAGTCGAAGAAGCACCGCAAGCCGAAGCGCAAGCCGACCAAGGACACGACCGAGGAGACCACGGAGGTGGAGGAGACCACGGAAGTGACCGAGATCACCGAGATCACCGAGATCACCGAGACGTTCGAGACGACCGAGGACGTGCCGACCACCACGACGGAGGAGACGACCGAGGTGACCGAGGTGACCGAGGTGACCGAGTCGAAGCCCGAAGAGACGAGCGAGGTGACGGAGGTGACGGAAGTGACCGAGACGACCGAGACGACCGAGGACGTGCCGACCACGACGGAGGTGACGTTCGAGACGACCGAGACCGTGGAGGAGACGGAGGTGACGGTGGAGGAGGCTGACGTGACGGAGGGCAAGAAGCCCAAGTCGAAGAAGCACCGCAAGCCGAAGCGCAAGCCGACCAAGGACACGACCGAGGAGACCACGGAGGTGGAGGAGACCACGGAAGTGACCGAGATCACCGAGATCACCGAGATCACCGAGACGTTCGAGACGACCGAGGACGTGCCGACCACCACGACGGAGGAGACGACCGAGGTGACCGAGGTGACCGAGGTGACCGAGTCGAAGCCCGAAGAGACGAGCGAGGTGACGGAGGTGACGGAAGTGACCGAGACGACCGAGACGACCGAGGACGTGCCGACCACGACGGAGGTGACGTTCGAGACGACCGAGACCGTGGAGGAGACGGAGGTGACGGTGGAGGAGGCTGACGTGACGGAGGGCAAGAAGCCCAAGTCGAAGAAGCACCGCAAGCCGAAGCGCAAGCCGACCAAGGACACGACCGAGGAGACCACGGAGGTGGAGGAGACCACGGAAGTGACCGAGATCACCGAGATCACCGAGATCACCGAGATCACCGAGACGTTCGAGACGACCGAGGACGTGCCGACCACCACGACGGAGGAGACGACCGAGGTGACCGAGGTGACCGAGGTGACCGAGTCGAAGCCCGAAGAGACGAGCGAGGTGACGGAGGTGACGGAAGTGACCGAGACGACCGAGACGACCGAGGACGCCGACCACGACGGAGGTGACGTTCGAGACGACCGAGACCGTGGAGGAGACGGAGGTGACGGTGGAGGAGGCTGACGTGACGGAGGGCAAGAAGCCCAAGTCGAAGAAGCACCGCAAGCCGAAGCGCAAGCCGACCAAGGACACGACCGAGGAGACCACGGAGGTGGAGGAGACCACGGAAGTGACCGAGATCACCGAGATCACCGAGATCACCGAGACGTTCGAGACGACCGAGGACGTGCCGACCACCACGACGGAGGAGACGACCGAGGTGACCGAGGTGACCGAGGTGACCGAGTCGAAGCCCGAAGAGACGAGCGAGGTGACGGAGGTGACGGAAGTGACCGAGACGACCGAGACGACCGAGGACGTGCCGACCACGACGGAGGTGACGTTCGAGACGACCGAGACCGTGGAGGAGACGGAGGTGACGGTGGAGGAGGCTGACGTGACGGAGGGCAAGAAGCCCAAGTCGAAGAAGCACCGCAAGCCGAAGCGCAAGCCGACCAAGGACACGACCGAGGAGACCACGGAGGTGGAGGAGACCACGGAAGTGACCGAGATCACCGAGACGTTCGAGACGACCGAGGACGTGCCGACCACCACGACGGAGGAGACGACCGAGGTGACCGAGGTGACCGAGGTGACCGAGTCGAAGCCCGAAGAGACGAGCGAGTGACAGGTGAAGTGACCGAGACGACCGAGACGACCGAGGACGTGCCGACCACGACGAGGTGACGTTCGAGACGACCGAGACCGTGGAGGAGACGGAGGTGACGGTGGAGGAGGCTGACGTGACGGAGGGCAAGAAGCCCAAGTCGAAGAAGCACCGCAAGCCGAAGCGCAAGCCGACCAAGGACACGACCGAGGAGACCACGGAGGTGGAGGAGACCACGGAAGTGACCGAGATCACCGAGATCACCGAGATCACCGAGATCACCGAGACGTTCGAGACGACCGAGGACGTGCCGACCACCACGACGGAGGAGACGACCGAGGTGACCGAGGTGACCGAGGTGACCGAGTCGAAGCCCGAAGAGACGAGCGAGGTGACGGAGGTGACGGAAGTGACCGAGACGACCGAGACGACCGAGGACGTGCCGACCACGACGGAGGTGACGTTCGAGACGACCGAGACCGTGGAGGAGACGGAGGTGACGGTGGAGGAGGCTGACGTGACGGAGGGCAAGAAGCCCAAGTCGAAGAAGCACCGCAAGCCGAAGCGCAAGCCGACCAAGGACACGACCGAGGAGACCACGGAGGTGGAGGAGACCACGGAAGTGACCGAGATCACCGAGATCACCGAGATTTCGAGACGACCGAGGACGTGCCGACCACCACGACGGAGGAGACGACCGAGGTGACCGAGGTGACCGAGGTGACCGAGTCGAAGCCCGAAGAGACGAGTGACGGACGGAGGTGACGAGAAGTGACCCGAGACGTTCGAGACGACCGAGACCGTGGAGGAGACGGAGGTGACGGTGGAGGAGGCTGACGTGACGGAGGGCAAGAAGCCCAAGTCGAAGAAGCACCGCAAGCCGAAGCGCAAGCCGACCAAGGACACGACCGAGGAGACCACGGAGGTGGAGGAGACCACGGAAGTGACCGAGATCACCGAGATCACCGAGATCACCGAGACGTTCGAGACGACCGAGGACGTGCCGACCACGACGGAGGAGACGACCGAGGTGACCGAGGTGACCGAGGTGACCGAGTCGAAGCCCGAAGAGACGAGCGAGGTGACGGAGGTGACGGAGTGACCACGACGGGACGTTCGAGACGACCGAGACCGTGGAGGAGACGGAGGTGACGGTGGAGGAGGCTGACGTGACGGAGGGCAAGAAGCCCAAGTCGAAGAAGCACCGCAAGCCGAAGCGCAAGCCGACCAAGGACACGACCGAGGAGACCACGGAGGTGGAGGAGACCACGGAAGTGACCGAGATCACCGAGATCACCGAGATCACCGAGACGTTCGAGACGACCGAGGACGTGCCGACCACCACGACGGAGGAGACGACCGAGGTGACCGAGGTGACCGAGGTGACCGAGTCGAAGCCCGAAGAGACGAGCGAGGTGACGGAGACGAGTGACAGACGACCGACGACCGAGACGACCGTGCCGACCACGACGGAGGTGACGTTCGAGACGACCGAGACCGTGGAGGAGACGGAGGTGACGGTGGAGGAGGCTGACGTGACGGAGGGCAAGAAGCCCAAGTCGAAGAAGCACCGCAAGCCGAAGCGCAAGCCGACCAAGGACACGACCGAGGAGACCACGGAGGTGGAGGAGACCACGGAAGTGACCGAGATCACCGAGATCACCGAGATCACCGAGACGTTCGAGACGACCGAGGACGTGCCGACCACCACGACGGAGGAGACGACCGAGGTGACCGAGGTGACCGAGGTGACCGAGTCGAAGCCCGAAGAGACGAGCGAGGTGACGGAGGTGACGGAAGTGACCGAGACGTTCGAGACGACCGAGACCGTGGAGGAGACGGAGGTGACGGTGGAGGAGGCTGACGTGACGGAGGGCAAGAAGCCCAAGTCGAAGAAGCACCGCAAGCCGAAGCGCAAGCCGACCAAGGACACGACCGAGGAGACCACGGAGGTGGAGGAGACCACGGAAGTGACCGAGATCACCGAGATCACCGAGATCACCGAGACGTTCGAGACGACCGAGGACGTGCCGACCACCACGACGGAGGAGACGACCGAGGTGACCGAGTGACCGAAGAGACGAGCGAGGAGACGAGGTGACGAGACCGAGACGACCGAGACGACCGAGACGTGCCGACCACGACGGAGGTGACGTTCGAGACGACCGAGACCGTGGAGGAGACGGAGGTGACGGTGGAGGAGGCTGACGTGACGGAGGGCAAGAAGCCCAAGTCGAAGAAGCACCGCAAGCCGAAGCGCAAGCCGACCAAGGACACGACCGAGGAGACCACGGAGGTGGAGGAGACCACGGAAGTGACCGAGATCACCGAGATCACCGAGATCACCGAGACGTTCGAGACGACCGAGGACGTGCCGACCACCACGACGGAGGAGACGACCGAGGTGACCGAGGTGACCGAGGTGACCGAGTCGAAGCCCGAAGAGACGAGCGAGGTGACGGAGGTGACAGAGTGACCGAGACGACCGAGACGACCGAGACGTGCCGACCACGTGACGTTCGAGACGACCGAGACCGTGGAGGAGACGGAGTGACGGTGGAGGAGGCTGACGTGACGGAGGGCAAGAAGCCCAAGTCGAAGAAGCACCGCAAGCCGAAGCGCAAGCCGACCAAGGACACGACCGAGGAGACCACGGAGGTGGAGGAGACCACGGAAGTGACCGAGATCACCGAGATCACCGAGATCACCGAGACACCGAGACACCGAGACGTTCGAGACGACCGACCACCACGACGGAGGAGACGACCGAGGTGACCGAGTGAACCGAGAAGACCGAGTCGAAGCCCGAGGAGACGAGCGAGGTGACGGAGGTGACGGAAGTGACCGAGACAGACGACCGAGACGACCGAGGACGCCGACCACGACGGAGGTGACGTTCGAGACGACCGAGACCGTGGAGGAGACGGAGGTGACGGTGGAGAGGCTGACGTGACGGAGGGCAAGAAGCCCAAGTCGAAGAAGCACCGCAAGCCGAAGCGCAAGCCGACCAAGGACACGACCGAGGAGACCACGGAGGTGGAGGAGACCACGGAGTGACCGAGATCACCGAGATCACCGAGATCACCGAGATCACCGAGACGTTCGAGACGACCGAGGACGTGCCGACCACCACGACGGAGGAGACGACCGAGGTGACCGAGGTGACCGAGGTGACCGAGTCGAAGCCCGAAGAGACGAGCGAGGTGACGGAGGTGACGGAAGTGACCGAGACGCCGAGACGACCGAGACGACCGAGGACGCCGACCACGACGGAGGTGACGTTCGAGACGACCGAGACCGTGGAGGAGACGGAGGTGACGGTGGAGGAGGCTGACGTGACGGAGGGCAAGAAGCCCAAGTCGAAGAAGCACCGCAAGCCGAAGCGCAAGCCGACCAAGGACACGACCGAGGAGACCACGGAGGTGGAGGAGACCACGGAAGTGACCGAGATCACCGAGATCACCGAGATCACCGTTCGAGACGACCGAGGACGTGCCGACCACCACGACGGAGGAGACGACCGAGTGACCGAGGTGACCGAGGTGACCGAGTCGAAGCCCGAAGAGACGAGCGAGGTGACGGAGGTGACGGAAGTGACCGAGACGACCGAGACGACCGAGGACGTGCCGACCACGACGGAGGTGACGTTCGAGACGACCGAGACCGTGGAGAGACGGAGGTGACGGTGGAGGAGGCTGACGTGACGGAGGGCAAGAAGCCCAAGTCGAAGAAGCACCGCAAGCCGAAGCGCAAGCCGACCAAGGACACGACCGAGGAGACCACGGAGGTGGAGGAGACCACGGAAGTGACCGAGATCGAGATCACCGAGATCACCGAGATCACCGAGATCACCGAGACGTTCGAGACGACCGAGGACGTGCCGACCACCACGACGGAGGAGACGACCGAGGTGACCGAGGTGACCGAGGTGACCGAGTCGAAGCCCGAAGAGACGAGCGAGGTGACGGAGTGACAGAAGTGACCGAGACGACCGAGACGACCGAGACGACCGAGGACGTGCCGACCACGACGGAGGTGACGTTCGAGACGACCGAGACCGTGGAGGAGACGGAGGTGACGGTGGAGGAGGCTGACGTGACGGAGGGCAAGAAGCCCAAGTCGAAGAAGCACCGCAAGCCGAAGCGCAAGCCGACCAAGGACACGACCGAGGAGACCACGGAGGTGGAGGAGACCACGGAAGTGACCGAGATCACCGAGATCACCGAGATCACCGAGACGTTCGAGACGACCGAGGACGCCGACCACCACGACGGAGGAGACGACCGAGGTGACCGAGGTGACCGAGGTGACCGAGTCGAAGCCCGAAGAGACGAGCGAGGTGACGGAGGTGACGGAAGTGACCGAGACGACCGAGACGACCGAGGACGTGCCGACCACGACGGAGGTGACGTTCGAGACGACCGAGACCGTGGAGGAGACGGAGGTGACGGTGGAGGAGGCTGACGTGACGGAGGGCAAGAAGCCCAAGTCGAAGAAGCACCGCAAGCCGAAGCGCAAGCCGACCAAGGACACGACCGAGGAGACCACGGAGGTGGAGGAGACCACGGAAGTGACCGAGATCACCGAGACGTTCGAGACGACCGAGGACGCCGACCACCACGACGGAGGAGACGACCGAGGTGACCGAGGTGACCGAGGTGACCGAGTCGAAGCCCGAAGAGACGAGCGAGGTGACGGAGGTGACGGAAGTGACCGAGACGACCGAGACGACCGAGACGACCGAGGACGTGCCGACCACGACAGAGTGACGTTCGAGACGACCGAGACCGTGGAGGAGACGGAGGTGACGGTGGAGGAGGCTGACGTGACGGAGGGCAAGAAGCCCAAGTCGAAGAAGCACCGCAAGCCGAAGCGCAAGCCGACCAAGGACACGACCGAGGAGACCACGGAGGTGGAGGAGACCACGGAAGTGACCGAGATCACCGAGATCACCGAGATCACCGAGACGTTCGAGACGACCGAGGACGCCGACCACCACGACGGAGGAGACGACCGAGGTGACCGAGTCGAAGCCCGAAGAGACGAGCGAGGTGACGGAGGTGACGGAAGTGACCGAGACGACCGAGACGACCGAGGACGTGCCGACCACGACGGAGGTGACGTTCGAGACGACCGAGACCGTGGAGGAGACGGAGGTGACGGTGGAGGAGGCTGACGTGACGGAGGGCAAGAAGCCCAAGTCGAAGAAGCACCGCAAGCCGAAGCGCAAGCCGACCAAGGACACGACCGAGGAGACCACGGAGGTGGAGGAGACCACGGAAGTGACCGAGATCACCGAGATCACCGAGATCACCGAGACGTTCGAGACGACCGAGGACGTGCCGACCACCACGACGGAGGAGACGACCGAGGTGACCGAGTGACCGAGGTGACCGAGTCGAAGCCCGAAGAGACGAGCGAGGTGACGGAGGTGACGGAAGTGACCGAGACGACCGAGACGACCGAGGACGTGCCGACCACGACGGAGGTGACGTTCGAGACGACCGAGACCGTGGAGGAGACGGAGGTGACGGTGGAGGAGGCTGACGTGACGGAGGGCAAGAAGCCCAAGTCGAAGAAGCACCGCAAGCCGAAGCGCAAGCCGACCAAGGACACGACCGAGGAGACCACGGAGGTGGAGGAGACCACGGAAGTGACCGAGATCACCGAGATCACCGAGATCACCGAGACGTTCGAGACGACCGAGGACGTGCCGACCACGACGGAGGAGACGACCGAGGTGACCGAGGTGACCGAGGTGACCGAGTCGAAGCCCGAAGAGACGAGCGAGGTGACGGAGGTGACGGAAGTGACCGAGACGACCGAGACGACCGAGGACGCCGACCACGACGGAGGTGACGTTCGAGACGACCGAGACCGTGGAGGAGACGGAGGTGACGGTGGAGGAGGCTGACGTGACGGAGGGCAAGAAGCCCAAGTCGAAGAAGCACCGCAAGCCGAAGCGCAAGCCGACCAAGGACACGACCGAGGAGACCACGGAGGTGGAGGAGACCACGGAAGTGACCGAGATCACCGAGATCACCGAGATCACCGAGATCACCGAGACGTTCGAGACGACCGAGGACGTGCCGACCACCACGACGGAGGAGACGACCGAGGTGACCGAGGTTGACCGAGGTGACCGAGTCGAAGCCCGAAGAGACGAGCGAGGTGACGGAGGTGACGGAAGTGACCGAGACGTTCGAGACGACCGAGGACGCCGACCACGACGGAGGTGACGTTCGAGACGACCGAGACCGTGGAGGAGACGGAGGTGACGGTGGAGGAGGCTGACGTGACGGAGGGCAAGAAGCCCAAGTCGAAGAAGCACCGCAAGCCGAAGCGCAAGCCGACCAAGGACACGACCGAGGAGACCACGGAGGTGGAGGAGACCACGGAAGTGACCGAGATCACCGAGATCACCGAGATCACCGAGACGTTCGAGACGACCGAGGACGCCGACCACCACGACGGAGGAGACGACCGAGGTGACCGAGGTGACCGAGTCGAAGCCCGAAGAGACGAGCGAGACGAGCGAGACGACCGAGGACGTGCCGACCACGACGGAGGTGACGTTCGAGACGACCGAGACCGTGGAGGAGACGGAGGTGACGGTGGAGGAGGCTGACGTGACGGAGGGCAAGAAGCCCAAGTCGAAGAAGCACCGCAAGCCGAAGCGCAAGCCGACCAAGGACACGACCGAGGAGACCACGGAGGTGGAGGAGACCACGGAAGTGACCGAGATCACCGAGATCACCGAGATCACCGAGACGTTCGAGACGACCGAGGACGTGCCGACCACCACGACGGAGGAGACGACCGAGGTGACCGAGTCGAAGCCCGGAACGAGCGAGGTGACGGAGGTGACGGAAGTGACCGAGACGACCGAGACGACCGAGGACGTGCCGACCACGACGGAGGTGACGTTCGAGACGACCGAGACCGTGGAGGAGACGGAGGTGACGGTGGAGGAGGCTGACGTGACGGAGGGCAAGAAGCCCAAGTCGAAGAAGCACCGCAAGCCGAAGCGCAAGCCGACCAAGGACACGACCGAGGAGACCACGGAGGTGGAGGAGACCACGGAAGTGACCGAGATCACCGAGACGTTCGAGACGACCGAGGACGTGCCGACCACCACGACGGAGGAGACGACCGAGGTGACCGAGTCGAAGCCCGAAGAGACGAGCGAGGTGACGGAGGTGACGGAAGTGACCGAGACGACCGAGACGACCGAGACGACCGAGGACGTGCCGACCACGACGGAGGTGACGTTCGAGACGACCGAGACCGTGGAGGAGACGGAGGTGACGGTGGAGGAGGCTGACGTGACGGAGGGCAAGAAGCCCAAGTCGAAGAAGCACCGCAAGCCGAAGCGCAAGCCGACCAAGGACACGACCGAGGAGACCAAGGTGGAGGAGACCACGGAAGACCGAGATCACCGAGATCACCGAGATCACCGAGACGTTCGAGACGACCGAGGACGTGCCGACCACCACGACGGAGGAGACGACCGAAGTGACCGAGTGACCGAGGTGACTGGAGTCGAAGCCCGAAGAGACGAGCGAGGTGACGGAGGTGACGGAAGTGACCGAGACGACCGAGACGACCGAGGACGCCGACCACGACGGAGGTGACGTTCGAGACGACCGAGACCGTGGAGGAGACGGAGGTGATGGAGGAGGCTGACGTGACGGAGGGCAAGAAGCCCAAGTCGAAGAAGCACCGCGCCGAAGCGCAAGCCGACCAAGGACACGACCGAGGAGACCACGGAGGTGGAGGAGACCACGGAAGTGACCGAGATCACCGAGATCACCGAGATCACCGAGATCACCGAGACGTTCGAGACGACCGAGGACGCCGACCACCACGACGGAGGACGACCGAGGTGACCGAGGTGACCGAGGTGACCGAGTCGAAGCCCGAAGAGACGAGCGAGGTGACGGAGGTGACGGAAGTGACCGAGACGACCGAGACGACCGAGGACGTGCCGACCACGACGGAGGTGACGTTCGAGACGACCGAGACCGTGGAGGAGACGGAGGTGACGGTGGAGGAGGCTGACGTGACGGAGGGCAAGAAGCCCAAGTCGAAGAAGCACCGCAAGCCGAAGCGCAAGCCGACCAAGGACACGACCGAGGAGACCACGGAGGTGGAGGAGACCACGGAAGTGACCGATCACCGAGATCACCGAGATCACCGAGACGTTCGAGACGACCGAGGACGTGCCGACCACCACGACGGAGGAGACGACCGAGGTGACGGAGGTGACCGAGGTGACCGAGGAGGTGACCGAGTCGAAGCCCGAAGAGACGAGCGACGAGCGAGACGACCGAGGACGCCGACCACGACGGAGGTGACGTTCGAGACGACCGAGACCGTGGAGGAGACGGAGGTGACGGTGGAGGAGGCTGACGTGACGGAGGGCAAGAAGCCCAAGTCGAAGAAGCACCGCAAGCCGAAGCGCAAGCCGACCAAGGACACGACCGAGGAGACCACGGAGGTGGAGGAGACCACGTGACCGAGATCACCGAGATCACCGAGATCACCGAGACGTTCGAGACGACCGAGGACGTGCCGACCACCACGACGGAGGAGACGACCGAGGTGACCGAGGTGACCGAGGTGACCGAGTCGAAGCCCGAAGAGACGAGCGAGGTGACGGAGGTGACGGAAGTGACCGAGACGACCGAGACGACCGAGGACGCCGACCACGACGGAGGTGACGTTCGAGACGACCGAGACCGTGGAGGAGACGGAGGTGACGGTGGAGGAGGCTGACGTGACGGAGGGCAAGAAGCCCAAGTCGAAGAAGCACCGCAAGCCGAAGCGCAAGCCGACCAAGGACACGACCGAGGAGACCACGGAGGTGGAGGAGACCACGGAAGTGACCGAGATCACCGAGATCACCGAGATCACCGAGACGTTCGAGACGACCGAGGACGTGCCGACCACCACGACGGAGGAGACGACCGAGGTGACCGAGGTGACCGAGGTGACCGAGTCGAAGCCCGAAGAGACGAGCGAGGTGACGGAGGTGACGGAAGTGACCGAGACGCGAGACGACCGAGACGACCGAGGACGTGCCGACCACGACGGAGGTGACGTTCGAGACGACGAGACCGTGGAGGAGACGGAGGTGACGGTGGAGGAGGCTGACGTGACGGAGGGCAAGAAGCCCAAGTCGAAGAAGCACCGCAAGCCGAAGCGCAAGCCGACCAAGGACACGACCGAGGAGACCACGGAGGTGGAGGAGACCACGGAAGACCGAGATCACCGAGATCACCGAGATCACCGAGACGTTCGAGACGACCGAGGACGTGCCGACCACCACGACGGAGGAGACGACCGAGGTGACCGAGTCGAAGCCCGAAGAGACGAGCGAGGTGACGGAGGTGACGGAAGTGACCGAGACGACCGAGACGACCGAGACGACCGAGGACGCCGACCACGACGGAGGTGACGTTCGAGACGACCGAGACCGTGGAGGAGACGGAGGTGACGGTGGAGGAGGCTGACGTGACGGAGGGCAAGAAGCCCAAGTCGAAGAAGCACCGCAAGCCGAAGCGCAAGCCGACCAAGGACACGACCGAGGAGACCACGGAGGTGGAGGAGACCACGAAGTGACCGAGATCACCGAGATCACCGAGATCACCGAGACGTTCGAGACGACCGAGGACGCCGACCACCACGACGGAGGAGACGACCGAGGTGACCGAGGTGACCGAGGTGACCGAGTCGAAGCCCGAAGAGACGAGCGAGGTGACGGAGGTGACGGAAGTGACCGAGACGTTCGAGACGACGAGACGACCGAGGACGTGCCGACCACGACGGAGGTGACGTTCGAGACGACCGAGACCGTGGAGGAGACGGAGGTGACGGTGGAGGAGGCTGACGTGACGGAGGGCAAGAAGCCCAAGTCGAAGAAGCACCGCAAGCCGAAGCGCAAGCCGACCAAGGACACGACCGAGGAGACCACGGAGGTGGAGGAGACCACGGAAGTGACCGAGATCACCGAGATCACCGAGATCACCGAGACGTTCGAGACGACCGAGGACGCCGACCACCACGACGGAGGAGACGACCGAGGTGACCGAGGTGACCGAGGTGACCGAGTCGAAGCCCGAAGAGACGAGCGAGGTGACGGAGGTGACGGAAGTGACCGAGACGACCGAGACGACCGAGGACGCCGACCACGACGGAGGTGACGTTCGAGACGACCGAGACCGTGGAGGAGACGGAGGTGACGGTGGAGGAGGCTGACGTGACGGAGGGCAAGAAGCCCAAGTCGAAGAAGCACCGCAAGCCGAAGCGCAAGCCGACCAAGGACACGACCGAGGAGACCACGGAGGTGGAGGAGACCACGGAAGTGACCGAGATCACCGAGATCACCGAGACACGAGATCACCGAGATCACCGAGACGTTCGAGACGACCGAGGACGTGCCGACCACCACGACGGAGGAGACGACCGAGGTGACCGAGGTGACCGAGGTGACCGAGTCGAAGCCCGAAGAGACGAGCGAGGTGACGGAGGTGACGGAAGTGACCGAGACGTTCGAGACGACCGAGGACGTGCCGACCACGACGGAGGTGACGTTCGAGACGACCGAGACCGTGGAGGAGACGGAGGTGACGGTGGAGGAGGCTGACGTGACGGAGGGCAAGAAGCCCAAGTCGAAGAAGCACCGCAAGCCGAAGCGCAAGCCGACCAAGGACACGACCGAGGAGACCACGGAGGTGGAGGAGACCACGGAGAGAGACCACGTGACCGAGATCACCGAGATCACCGATCACCGAGACGTTCGAGACGACCGAGGACGCCGACCACCACGACGGAGGAGACGACCGAGGTGACCGAGGTGACCGAGGTGACCGAGTCGAAGCCCGAAGAGACGAGCGAGGTGACGGAGGTGACGGAAGTGACCGAGACGACCGAGACGACCGAGGACGTGCCGACCACGACGGAGGTGACGTTCGAGACGACCGAGACCGTGGAGGAGACGGAGGTGACGGTGGAGGAGGCTGACGTGACGGAGGGCAAGAAGCCCAAGTCGAAGAAGCACCGCAAGCCGAAGCGCAAGCCGACCAAGGACACGACCGAGGAGACCACGGAGGTGGAGGAGACCACGGAAGTGACCGAGATCACCGATCACCGAGATCACCGAGATCACCGAGATCACCGAGACGTCGAGACGACCGAGGACGCCGACCACCACGACGGAGGAGACGACCGAGGTGACCGAGGTGACCGAGGTGACCGAGTCGAAGCCCGAAGAGACGAGCGAGGTGACGGAGGTGACGGAAGTGACCGAGACGTTCGAGACGACCGAGGACGTGCCGACCACGACGGAGGTGACGTTCGAGACGACCGAGACCGTGGAGGAGACGGAGGTGACGGTGGAGGAGGCTGACGTGACGGAGGGCAAGAAGCCCAAGTCGAAGAAGCACCGCAAGCCGAAGCGCAAGCCGACCAAGGACACGACCGAGGAGACCACGGAGGTGGAGGAGACCACGGAGGTGGAGGAGACCACGGAAGTGACCGAGATCACCGAGATCACCGAGATCACCGAGACGTTCGAGACGACCGAGGACGTGCCGACCACCACGACGGAGGAGACGACCGAGGTGACCGAGGTGACCGAGGTGACCGAGGTGACCGAGTCGAAGCCCGAAGAGACGAGCGAGGTGACGGAGGTGACGGAAGTGACCGACGACCGAGACGACCGAGACGACCGAGGACGCCGACCACGACGGAGGTGACGTTCGAGACGACCGAGACCGTGGAGGAGACGGAGGTGACGGTGGAGGAGGCTGACGTGACGGAGGGCAAGAAGCCCAAGTCGAAGAAGCACCGCAAGCCGAAGCGCAAGCCGACCAAGGACACGACCGAGGAGACCACGGAGGTGGAGGAGACCACGGAAGTGACCGAGATCACCGAGATCACCGAGATCACCGAGACGTTCGAGACGACCGAGGACGCCGACCACCACGACGGAGGAGACGACCGAGGTGACCGAGGTGACCGAGTCGAAGCCCGAAGAGACGAGCGAGGTGACGGAGGTGACGGAAGTGACCGAGACGACCGAGACGACCGAGGACGTGCCGACCACGACGGAGGTGACGTTCGAGACGACCGAGACCGTGGAGGAGACGGAGGTGACGGTGGAGGAGGCTGACGTGACGGAGGGCAAGAAGCCCAAGTCGAAGAAGCACCGCAAGCCGAAGCGCAAGCCGACCAAGGACACGACCGAGGAGACCACGGAGGTGGAGGAGACCACGGAAGTGACCGAGATCACCGAGATCACCGAGATCACCGAGATCACCGAGACGTTCGAGACGACCGAGGACGCCGACCACCACGACGGAGGAGACGACCGAGGTGACCGAGGTGACCGAGGTGACCGAGTCGAAGCCCGAAGAGACGAGCGAGGTGACGGAGGTGACGGAAGTGACCGAGACGTTCGAGACGACCGAGACGACCGAGGACGCCGACCACGACGGAGGTGACGTTCGAGACGACCGAGACCGTGGAGGAGACGGAGGTGACGGTGGAGGAGGCTGACGTGACGGAGGGCAAGAAGCCCAAGTCGAAGAAGCACCGCAAGCCGAAGCGCAAGCCGACCAAGGACACGACCGAGGAGACCACGGAGGTGGAGGAGACCACGGAAGTGACCGAGATCACCGAGATCACCGAGATCACCGAGACGTTCGAGACGACCGAGGACGCCGACCACCACGACGGAGGAGACGACCGAGGTGACCGAGGTGACCGAGGTGACCGAGTCGAAGCCCGAAGAGACGAGCGAGGTGACGGAGGTGACGGAAGTGACCGAGACGTTCGAGACGACCGAGACGACCGAGGACGTGCCGACCACGACGGAGGTGACGTTCGAGACGACCGAGACCGTGGAGGAGACGGAGGTGACGGTGGAGGAGGCTGACGTGACGGAGGGCAAGCCCAAGTCGAAGAAGCACCGCAAGCCGAAGCGCAAGCCGACCAAGGACACGACCGAGGAGACCACGGAGGTGGAGGAGACCACGGAAGTGACCGAGATCACCGAGATCACCGAGATCACCGAGACGTTCGAGACGACCGAGGACGTGCCGACCACCACGACGGAGGAGACGACCGAGGTGACCGAGGTGACCGAGGTGACCGAGTCGAAGCCCGAAGAGACGAGCGAGGTGACGGAGGTGACGGAAGTGACCAGACGTTCGAGACGACCGAGACGACCGAGGACGCCGACCACGACGGAGGTGACGTTCGAGACGACCGAGACCGTGGAGGAGACGGAGGTGACGGTGGAGGAGGCTGACGTGACGGAGGGCAAGAAGCCCAAGTCGAAGAAGCACCGCAAGCCGAAGCGCAAGCCGACCAAGGACACGACCGAGGAGACCACGGAGGTGGAGGAGACCACGGAAGTGACCGAGATCACCGAGATCACCGAGATCACCGAGACGTTCGAGACGACCGAGGACGTGCCGACCACCACGACGGAGGAGACGACCGAGGTGACCGAGGTGACCGAGGTGACCGAGTCGAAGCCCGAAGAGACGAGCGAGGTGACGGAGGTGACGGAAGTGACCGAGACGACCGAGACGACCGAGGACGTGCCGACCACGACGGAGGTGACGTTCGAGACGACCGAGACCGTGGAGGAGACGGAGGTGACGGTGGAGGAGGCTGACGTGACGGAGGGCAAGAAGCCCAAGTCGAAGAAGCACCGCAAGCCGAAGCGCAAGCCGACCAAGGACACGACCGAGGAGACCACGGAGGTGGAGGAGACCACGGAAGTGACCGAGATCACCGAGATCACCGAGATCACCGAGACGTTCGAGACGACCGAGGACGCCGACCACCACGACGGAGAGACGACCGAGGTGACCGAGGTGACCGAGGTGACCGAGTCGAAGCCCGAAGAGACGAGCGAGGTGACGGAGGTGACGGAAGTGACCGAGACGTTCGAGACGACCGAGACGACCGAGGACGTGCCGACCACGACGGAGGTGACGTTCGAGACGACCGAGACCGTGGAGGAGACGGAGGTGACGGTGGAGGAGGCTGACGTGACGGAGGGCAAGAAGCCCAAGTCGAAGAAGCACCGCAAGCCGAAGCGCAAGCCGACCAAGGACACGACCGAGGAGACCACGGAGGTGGAGGAGACCACGGAAGTGACCGAGATCACCGAGATCACCGAGATCACCGAGACGTTCGAGACGACCGAGGACGTGCCGACCACCACGACGGAGGAGACGACCGAGGTGACCGAGGTGACCGAGGTGACCGAGTCGAAGCCCGAAGAGACGAGCGAGGTGACGGAGGTGACGGAAGTGACCGAGACGACCGAGACGACCGAGACGACCGAGGACGCCGACCACGACGGAGGTGACGTTCGAGACGACCGAGACCGTGGAGGAGACGGAGGTGACGGTGGAGGAGGCTGACGTGACGGAGGGCAAGAAGCCCAAGTCGAAGAAGCACCGCAAGCCGAAGCGCAAGCCGACCAAGGACACGACCGAGGAGACCACGGAGGTGGAGGAGACCACGGAAGTGACCGAGATCACCGAGATCACCGAGATCACCGAGACGTTCGAGACGACCGAGGACGCCGACCACCACGACGGAGGAGACGACCGAGGTGACCGAGTTGACCGAGGTGACCGAGTCGAAGCCCGAAGAGACGAGCGAGGTGACGGAGGTGACGGAAGTGACCGAGACGACCGAGACGACCGAGACGACCGAGGACGCCGACCACGACGGAGGTGACGTTCGAGACGACCGAGACCGTGGAGGAGACGGAGGTGACGGTGGAGGAGGCTGACGTGACGGAGGGCAAGAAGCCCAAGTCGAAGAAGCACCGCAAGCCGAAGCGCAAGCCGACCAAGGACACGACCGAGGAGACCACGGAGGTGGAGGAGACCACGGAAGTGACCGAGATCACCGAGATCACCGAGATCACCGAGACGTTCGAGACGACCGAGGACGTGCCGACCACCACGACGGAGGAGACGACCGAGGTGACCGAGGTGACCGAGGTGACCGAGTCGAAGCCCGAAAGACGAGCGAGGTGACGGAGGTGACGGAAGTGACCGAGACGACCGAGACGACCGAGACGACCGAGGACGTGCCGACCACGACGGAGGTGACGTTCGAGACGACCGAGACCGTGGAGGAGACGGAGGTGACGGTGGAGGAGGCTGACGTGACGGAGGGCAAGAAGCCCAAGTCGAAGAAGCACCGCAAGCCGAAGCGCAAGCCGACCAAGGACACGACCGAGGAGACCACGGAGGTGGAGGAGACCACGGAAGTGACCGAGATCACCGAGATCACCGAGATCACCGAGATCACCGAGACGTTCGAGACGACCGAGGACGCCGACCACCACGACGGAGGAGACGACCGAGGTGACCGAGGTGACCGAGGTGACCGAGTCGAAGCCCGAAGAGACGAGCGAGGTGACGGAGGTGACGGAAGTGACCGAGACGACCGAGACGACCGAGGACGCCGACCACGACGGAGGTGACGTTCGAGACGACCGAGACCGTGGAGGAGACGGAGGTGACGGTGGAGGAGGCTGACGTGACGGAGGGCAAGAAGCCCAAGTCGAAGAAGCACCGCAAGCCGAAGCGCAAGCCGACCAAGGACACGACCGAGGAGACCACGGAGGTGGAGGAGACCACGGAAGTGACCGAGATCACCGAGATCACCGAGATCACCGAGACGTTCGAGACGACCGAGGACGCCGACCACCACGACGGAGGAGACGACCGAGGTGACCGAGGTGACCGAGGTGACCGAGTCGAAGCCCGAAGAGACGAGCGAGGTGACGGAGGTGACGGAAGTGACCGAGACGACCGAGACGACCGAGGACGCCGACCACGACGGAGGTGACGTTCGAGACGACCGAGACCGTGGAGGAGACGGAGGTGACGGTGGAGGAGGCTGACGTGACGGAGGGCAAGAAGCCCAAGTCGAAGAAGCACCGCAAGCCGAAGCGCAAGCCGACCAAGGACACGACCGAGGAGACCACGGAGGTGGAGGAGACCACGGAAGTGACCGAGATCACCGAGATCACCGAGATCACCGAGACGTTCGAGACGACCGAGGACGTGCCGACCACCACGACGGAGGAGACGACCGAGGTGACCGAGGTGACCGAGGTGACCGAGTCGAAGCCCGAAGAGACGAGCGAGGTGACGGAGGTGACGGAAGTGACCGAGACGTTCGAGACGACCGAGACGACCGAGGACGCCGACCACGACGGAGGTGACGTTCGAGACGACCGAGACCGTGGAGGAGACGGAGGTGACGGTGGAGGAGGCTGACGTGACGGAGGGCAAGAAGCCCAAGTCGAAGAAGCACCGCAAGCCGAAGCGCAAGCCGACCAAGGACACGACCGAGGAGACCACGGAGGTGGAGGAGACCACGGAAGTGACCGAGATCACCGAGATCACCGAGATCACCGAGACGAGACGACCGAGGACGCCGACCACCACGACGGAGGAGACGACCGAGGTGACCGAGGTGACCGAGGTGACCGAGTCGAAGCCCGAAGAGACGAGCGAGGTGACGGAGGTGACAAAGGACCGAGACCGAGACGACCGAGACGACCGAGGACGTGCCGACCACGACGGAGGTGACGTTCGAGACGACCGAGACCGTGGAGGAGACGGAGGTGACGGTGGAGGAGGCTGACGTGACGGAGGGCAAGAAGCCCAAGTCGAAGAAGCACCGCAAGCCGAAGCGCAAGCCGACCAAGGACACGACCGAGGAGACCACGGAGGTGGAGGAGACCACGGAAGTGACCGAGATCACCGAGATCACCGAGATCACCGAGACGTTCGAGACGACCGAGGACGTGCCGACCACCACGACGGAGGAGACGACCGAGGTGACCGAGGTGACCGAGGTGACGAAGCCCGAAGAGACGAGCGAGGTGACGGAGGTGACGGAAGTGACCGAGACGTTCGAGACGACCGAGACGACCGAGGACGTGCCGACCACGACGGAGGTGACGTTCGAGACGACCGAGACCGTGGAGGAGACGGAGGTGACGGTGGAGGAGGCTGACGTGACGGAGGGCAAGAAGCCCAAGTCGAAGAAGCACCGCAAGCCGAAGCGCAAGCCGACCAAGGACACGACCGAGGAGACCACGGAGGTGGAGGAGACCACGGAAGTGACCGAGATCACCGAGATCACCGAGATCACCGAGATCACCGAGACGTTCGAGACGACCGAGGACGTGCCGACCACCACGACGGAGGAGACGACCGAGGTGACCGAGGTGACCGAGGTGACCGAGTCGAAGCCCGAAGAGACGAGAGAGGTGACGAGGTGACGGCCAGACGACCGAGACGTGGAGCCCCACGGAGGTGACGTTCGAGACGACCGAGACCGTGGAGGAGACGGAGGTGACGGTGGAGGAGGCTGACGTGACGGAGGGCAAGCCCAAGTCGAAGAAGCACCGCAAGCCGAAGCGCAAGCCGACCAAGGACACGACCGAGGAGACCACGGAGGTGGAGGAGACCACGGAAGTGACCGAGATCACCGAGATCACCGAGATCACCGAGACGTTCGAGACGACCGAGGACGTGCCGACCACCACGACGGAGGAGACGACCGAGGTGACCGAGGTGACCGAGGTGACCGAGTCGAAGCCCGAAGAGACGAGCGAGGTGACGGAGGTGACGGAAGTGACCGAGACGACCGAGACGACCGAGGACGTGCCGACCACGACGGAGGTGACGTTCGAGACGACCGAGACCGTGGAGGAGACGGAGGTGACGGTGGAGGAGGCTGACGTGACGGAGGGCAAGAAGCCCAAGTCGAAGAAGCACCGCAAGCCGAAGCAAGCCGACCAAGGACACGACCGAGGAGACCACGGAGGTGGAGGAGACCACGGAAGTGACCGAGATCACCGAGATCACCGAGATCACCGAGACGTTCGAGACGACCGAGGACGCCGACCACCACGACGGAGGAGACGACCGAGGTGACCGAGGTGACCGAGGTGACCGAGTCGAAGCCCGAAGAGACGAGCGAGGTGACGGAGGTGACGGAAGTGACCGAGACGTTCGAGACGACCGAGACGACCGAGGACGTGCCGAACCGACGGAGGTGACGTTCGACGACCGAGACCGTGGAGGAGACGGAGGTGACGGTGGAGGAGGCTGACGTGACGGAGGGCAAGAAGCCCAAGTCGAAGAAGCACCGCAAGCCGAAGCGCAAGCCGACCAAGGACACGACCGAGGAGACCACGGAGGTGGAGGAGACCACGGAAGTGACCGAGATCACCGAGATCACCGAGATCACCGAGACGTTCGAGACGACCGAGGACGCCGACCACCACGACGGAGGAGACGACCGAGGTGACCGAGGTGACCGAGGTGACCGAGTCGAAGCCCGAAGAGACGAGCGAGGTGGAGTGGAAGTGACGGAAGCACCGAGACGACCGAGGACGCCGACCACGACGGAGGTGACGTTCGAGACGACCGAGACCGTGGAGGAGACGGAGGTGACGGTGGAGGAGGCTGACGTGACGGAGGGCAGCCCAAGTCGAAGAAGCACCGCAAGCCGAAGCGCAAGCCGACCAAGGACACGACCGAGGAGACCACGGAGGTGGAGGAGACCACGGAAGTGACCGAGATCACCGAGATCACCGAGATCACCGAGACGTTCGAGACGACCGAGGACGTGCCGACCACCACGACGGAGGAGACGACCGAGGTGACCGAGGTGACCGAGGTGACCGAGTCGAAGCCCGAAGAGACGAGCGAGGTGACGGAGGATGCGCGACCGAGACGAGACGACCGAGACGACCGAGGACGTGCCGACCACGACGGAGGTGACGTTCGAGACGACCGAGACCGTGGAGAGACGGAGGTGACGGTGGAGGAGGCTGACGTGACGGAGGGCAAGAAGCCCAAGTCGAAGAAGCACCGCAAGCCGAAGCGCAAGCCGACCAAGGACACGACCGAGGAGACCACGGAGGTGGAGGAGACCACGGAAGTGACCGAGATCACCGAGATCACCGAGATCACCGAGACGTTCGAGACGACCGAGGACGCCGACCACCACGACGGAGGAGACGACCGAGGTGACCGAGGTGACCGAGGTGACCGAGTCGAAGCCCGAAGACGAGCGAGGTGACGGAGGTGACGGAAGTGACCGAGACGACCGAGACGACCGAGGACGCCGACCACGACGGAGGTGACGTTCGAGACGACCGAGACCGTGGAGGAGACGGAGGTGACGGTGGAGAGGCTGACGTGACGGAGGGCAGAAGCCCAAGTCGAAGAAGCACCGCAAGCCGAAGCGCAAGCCGACCAAGGACACGACCGAGGAGACCACGGAGGTGGAGGAGACCACGGAAGTGACCGAGATCACCGAGATCACCGAGATCACCGAGACGTTCGAGACGACCGAGGACGTGCCGACCACCACGACGGAGGAGACGACCGGTGACCGAGGTGACCGAGGTGACGAGTCGAAGCCCGAAGAGACGAAGAGGTGACGGAGGTGACGGAAGTGACCGAGACGACCGGAGACGACCGAGGACGTGCCGACCACGACGGAGGTGACGTTCGAGACGACCGAGACCGTGGAGGAGACGGAGGTGACGGTGGAGGAGGCTGACGTGACGGAGGGCAAGAAGCCCAAGTCGAAGAAGCACCGCAAGCCGAAGCGCAAGCCGACCAAGGACACGACCGAGGAGACCACGGAGGTGGAGGAGACCACGGAAGTGACCGAGATCACCGAGATCACCTGAGATCACCGAGACGTTCGAGACGACCGAGGACGCCGACCACCACGACGGAGGAGACGACCGAGGTGACCGAGGTGACCGAGGTGACTGAGTCGAAGCCCGAGACGAGCGAGGTGACGGAGGTGACGGAAGTGACCGAGACGACCGAGACGACCGAGACGACCGAGGACGCCGACCACGACGGAGGTGACGTTCGGAGACGACCGAGACCGTGGAGGAGACGGAGGTGACGTGTGGAGGAGGCTGACGTGA
>JAAVTH010000185.1:0-28002 GCA_011947325.1 Phytophthora macrochlamydospora
CTGCCAGTGTTTAGGGCGCATCTTGGAGGTTCAGAAGAGTAGGCGTAATTACGCTACAATATTATGCAAAATGTTACTTAAATAATATGTGATGTGAGAGGTGCCACTTCACATACAAAGAGGCTTGAAAATGACACGCACGTGGGTACGGTCAAACTTGTAGCTGATCTTGATCTACCTGATCGTGACGTTCTTGACGGAAGTCAGAGTTGTTGTAGAAGATCCTGCGGTGACGCTTTTGGCAGGTGGAGGTGTTGTTGGTGTTGTAGATGGGCCCGCATCAACTCAGCACTTCTTGTCAGTGGTCGACATAACACGTATCGGCGTCGTCATCTCTTGGGTCACACCCGCATCACTAGAGAGCTACTAGCACAAAACTTTTCTTCTCGTCGTGCGAAGAAACGACTTGAATCCTGAACTCTATAGTCACCACATTGTTGGTATCCTCGAACGTACTGATTAGCCTGAGGTACATCTGGTTGTAATACTTTCCGCATCAGCCATCGATCATAGTAGGACATCATTAAGTAGTTGGAAACTATCCATAATTTGAAAAGCCTTGGTGCCATTGTTATCTCATATTTCTACGTGAGATTTTTCACAATAGCGATCTAACCTGTTTCAGTGCATAAATATACTAAGATTTTGTATTGGAAAGTAAGATGTCTCGGGAAAAAATATTTTCTACCGAAATATTTCCCCGCGTCCAGGCTCGATGTGCATCAATGCATTGCCTGTTAGCCGACGGTTTCCCTGGTATGTGATTGAAGTGTCTTGGAGGCTTGATGGCAAAAGCAGAAGTGTATTGTTGGTTAGCTTGCTCGGTGTCCTTGGCGCTCTGGGCTACAGCAACACCGTCCTTAAACTCGTCCCGTAAACTATCCGTAAACTTCAACTCCATACGTCCCGTAAACAACGGAGCTGGATCCGTTGCCTGGTAGTCATTCAGCCATTCGCTTTCTCGTCTCGCCAAGATGAAAGTTGATGCTAAAGACTTATCTGTGGATATTGCAAAAAGCCATCATCATCGCAAGAGGAAGCAGCTCGTGCAATCTTTATACATTGGTCGTGGCAAACGTAGGGGTTGCTCCCGGACTGTATTACTCAGCTACATCAGCTGAGGTGGCTTGGTGCATCAGCAAAGTAGGTCTGTAGGATGAACGCGCGCGAGAGCAGCGGCTCGATCTCGTTCTCGACCCAGTCCTTCGTGGGCAGACTCTGCAGAAACAGCACCAGGTCCTGAAACTCGAGCGTCTTGAGCGTCTCGCCGAACGTCATTAGAATGGCCGCGCACACGTACACGTGGAAGCTCTCGAACCCCGAGTCCTCGCACAGATACGTGTCCCAAATACGCACAATGCCGTCGAGGGGCTCAGCGCATCAGCAGGCAATTCATCCATCGAAAGGCAAACTGTACAAACTGGACATTTTCGCGCTCGACAACGTGCTCGTACAGCTCGGCATCGCAGCGATGCACCAGTTCCTCCATGCGCTGCACCATGCGCTGGAGCCCTGGCTGTGCGAACGTGTAGTGGTCCTGGATGTCGTCCAGCAGCTTCGTCAGACACCAGTAGCTGTCGGCTTCTACAGTTTGCAAGTTTTCGTCGGATACTGCCGATAAATCGCACGTTTCCGGCTCCTCTGTTCATGACCATCGCGTTGGACTAGTCAGCACACTGCAACCAAGACGTAAATTGGAGGACTACACGGACTCACCGATGAAAGCCGATAGGAAGACGACCAAGAAGGGCGTCATGAGGTCATTGATCCCTTGAACGTAGCCACTGGCAGGGTGTCGAATAGCCCAAATATAAAGGACACGTTCCATACACTGCGCAGCATAGCCAGTCAGCCAGCAATGTTAATACCCCCGACACCATATAGCAGTCGACTCACTTGGTGAATACGATCATTCTGGAAGAGCTTGACATCTGCGTTGGTTCGAGGAATATCGACAAGGATCTGACGCAATGTGGTCTGCTCGCGTGTGCCTCGATCGGTGTCCGGAATGTAATAATACTGCTGCAGCAGCTCTACGTATTCCAGCCGCTTTCTCTCCAGCATAGCCGCACGCCGATCTTGCTTCGATGGCATATATCCCTGCAACACGGGTAATTGCCGAAACGTCAGAAAACGTTTATCTTCCTGTGCTCTCATATCAGGACATAGCACCTTACCAATAACAACCTCCAGACGGTTGGTCGGTACTTTGTTGGAACGCCACCCCAGCTAAGCTTGCGGAGTTGATCCAAGTCCACGACCTCCTTCTCTAGTAGTCGCTCGAACTGTGTGAACCGAAGATGTCCAGACGCATTCCGCGACGAGCTAGCAGTGGGTGTAGCTCCGGCCTCATTCGAACTGTGGTGGTCTGTTTTGCTGCTTCCGTTGTGGTGTGACCCTTTGTTGTGCGACTGTGTAGAAGTAGCATGCGCTTCCTCCTCCAGCTCATCTTCGTGCAAGGAGTGGTGGCTCCTCGCATGCCCCCGATCGTGTGCTCTGCCTGTTACTTCCTCATTCTCACTATCAACTGCCGAAATGCTCCTCAATCGAGGCGACGTCGAGTCAACTGGCGACGATAACTTCCTACACCAGCAGCACACCAAAACAAACCGGTAAATTACATATCCTCACCAAAATCGGTCAATTCTGCCCGCACCTGGGCGCTGCAGACGGCGTGGCCCACACCGGCGGCAGTTGTCCAGCATTAACCTGCTTCACCGAGCCTGGAAGCGGCTGCGGTTTCTCCTGCGCATTGGCCTTATGGCCACGCGAGAAGAAGCCCGACGTGGCAGCATTACTCAGTGCTGCACGCTCCTTCTTCTTCTGCGCGAACTTGTGCAACGCTGTCTTAAAGGGGTTGGAGGATCCCGCTTGGGGCGGCGACGGGCCCTGCTAGCAGTCCGCAGTCCACAGTCAACATTAGCTGCACTTCCAACAACCACAGCTGGCTCGCTCGTACCATCTCTTCCCCGTCCAAATGATGCTCAGCAGCAGCTTCCATCGACGCAATGAAGATTTCTGCGTTCACAGACTCAAAAACACGGCGGTATTGAAGGTGCACGACTTGCGTCTCTGGAGCAGCAGCGATATCTCCACGCTTAGAGCGAACCAAGGTGCAAACTGCCAGTCAAAATGTGAGTCAGCATCTTCTCTCCACATGCATATCTTTTAACACGACGGATATGCCGCCATTGCCGCGCTATCACCGTCCCCCTCACGTACCCGATCCGCGTCCTCGTCGGTTGTTTGAACTACCGAGGAAGCTGCGTCACACCAAAATTACACCAAAAACGAGAATTTTTGTCCAATGAGCGCCTAGGCGACGCCTCACAGAGTCATCTGACGGCCTCATGCTCGACGTGCGAGTGCAGGAGCTCGGGCGCGCGGAGCTGAAGGCGCGAGCGCTCTTGCGCCTGAAGCGCGTGGTGGAGCGCGGCGCCTTCGTGGCCATCGACACGGAGATGGGCGGCGTCTCGTGCCAGGAGTGCGTCCAGCGTGCGTCTTCGTGCCATGTATCAATGCCCCTAATCATGTCGCTCTCTTGTCTGGCAGCACGCCGCGCCCCAGCGTCATGGACTCGATCGATGAGAGATACGCCCAGTACCGAGACAGCGCCAGGCAGTTCCCGCTCGTGCAGTTCGGCCTGAGCGTCTTCAGCTGGGACAAGGACACCAGCTCGTTCAGGGTCGAGACGTTCCAGTTCCCATTGTTCCCAGTATTCCATGAGAAGGTGCAAGGACTGGGGCACAACACGGCCATGAGTCCTAGCACAGGCATGACCTCAGCCTGTCCTGACCGGAGGTTCCTGGTGCAGGCCAAGTGTCTGCAGTACATTCGAGCGCACGGGTTCGATCTGAACGCCTGGATCGACAAGGGCATTGGCCATTTGTCCCACTTTGAACAGCAGCAGGAGCCGTGCAAGTCGACGCTGGAGCGATCTGCACGACCCGAAATTCTGAGGAAGTTTGATCCGGAACAACCGGCGCTGATTACCGATGAGACGCAGGCGTTCTTAGACCAATTAACGACCAAGTTGAAGCAGAGACTTGCAGCGTTTGAAGGCAGAGAGGGAGTGCTGGGCGGCTGCAGGATAATGGGACCAGAAGACGTGGACGACGCGGAGGCAAGAAGAACAAGAAGAAGAACAACGGACGCAATAAGCGCCGTAGTGAGAGGAGCGTGACCGACCGACTCCGCCGGGAAGTACCAGCAGTGGATTGAGTGGGAAGGAAGACACCTCTGAGCCAGCTGTGCAGAACCAAGAGGAAGCCATGGAGAATCCGATTAAGGAAGAAGACGTCGAGGAGGAAGACGCTGCAGATGACGAGGAGAGGGCTCATCTAGAGCTGGAGGCGGAAGCGGAAGCGGTGGAAGAGGATCTGCAGCAGGCTGAAGACGAAGATGTAGAGCCGGATGATGAAATCATTGGCGCCATGAAGCGGTTTCTTCTGTCCCCGGTGCCTGCAGACCCAACATTCGGTCCGTGCGGTGCCTTTGTCACTGAGCCGCTAGCTCCCTTTCGTCGGCACGCTTTGGTGCAATATCTGCGCCAGGTTCTGCCGGATACTGTGGCTCTTGATTGCAAGGTGGACAACGCAGAAGATGAGGACGTGATGCGCAACCCGTGGCGACGCCGTGTCCGCATTGTAGCGGCGCGCTCCAAGTGCCAGAAGCAGGCGTTGCTGCTGGCTGACGAGCAGTTGGCAAGCGACGATATGCGAGAACGCAACCTCACTCTGATCGGCTTCACTGCTGTGCTGGACACGATTGTGGCTGCTCGCAAGCCGATTATCGGGCACAACATGCTCCTTGACCTCATGCAGTGCTTCGAAAAGTTCCACGGGCCACTGCCAACAAGCTGTGCCGAGTTCCAGCGCGAGCTTCATTCGTGGTTGGGCGCGGGCGGCGGTGTGTTTGATACGAAGACCCTCGTCGACCACGCCATAAAGCACGTCGACATCTTTGCTTCCCATCTAGCGCATACTGCGCTTGAGAACTGCTTTGAGGTGATGTCCAAGCATCCGTTCTACGGGCCAGAGGTGCAAAGCGTGCAGTCGTCCATTAGAGGAGGGGACACTCAACGAGAATATGGGGCCGATGGCATTGGTACCGGCTCGGCCTCATCTCAGACGCTTCTGCAAGCACATCAAGCTGGGTATGATGCCTTCATGACTGGGTTTGTTTTCCTGCGTGTGTGTTCTGCTCTCGGCGTAACGAATGAGACCATCGCTGCCTTGGGAATCGCTCCCGAAGACCGACAAGGTCACATGGTTGACCGCTCTTTGGAGAAGCTGCGCAACGTCTTGTTTGTGAGTCACTTCCTGCCGACGTACGTACTGAGTTTACCAGGACCATTCCCCGACCCTACGCCCACTCCGTCGCGGTCGCGTTTCGTACGCATGAAGCTCACACGGACACGAGCACCTATCGCGATTGGTGCGACGCCAGTGCCGAATGGGGAGGCGGCAACAATTGCCCAGCGCTCAAGACGTTCCACATCAAGCACTGTGTGGGGTGGGCTCTGAACCTGCAATCGGCTACGCGACTGGTGAACGTGCACTGGGAAGGCCAGCAATGTGTGTACGTGGAGCTGCCGTCCGCAGATGCCGCTGAGCAGCTCCTGACAGTACGTGCGCAGACCGCCGAGTGCTGGGGAACTCCGAACGACCCCATGCCGTCTATTGGCTGTGTTGACTTGGATCGGTGCCCAGCGACTTACGAATACCCGCGAGCGGAGGCAACGGCGACGGATTCGGCGCCGCCTTCGCTTGAGCAGTGCTCCAGCGACGACGAAAAGTCTGGGAGGAAGCGCAAGAGCGACGAGATGGCGCAGTCCTAGACGGGGATACTGAAGCGCAGCGCCTAATGCGCTGGCTTGTTCATTTCTGTTCCTAGCTCTTCAGTGTTGTGTATATGGTAATTGGCATAGCATTGTGTCAATTTAAGAGCAATGAAGCACTGCAATTCCATCCTGCTTGCACCGCGATCCAAAACGTTTTTTGACAAGCAACTTGCTTATCAAGCAGGATGTCTTTCTGGCGATCTTGCCGAAGATCGCACAGTTGAAGCAAAGATCTGGTTGACAAGCAAGCACTGGTTCTGATAAAAGCAAAGCAAAGAAGCCATCGATTGACTTTATGGCTCTTTTCGATAGATAAAACTACACACCTACATGAAGCAACGAAGCTGGAGCGCTCTGCTCGCGCTCCTTAATACTGATATCTATACCACACGTCCTGCTTGGCGCCGTCCTCTATAGCGGGTTCGAGCCGTTGATCTGGCACGAGACCTCGAGGAACATGGCGTCCGAGGGGCTGTGGCAGAATCGGGGAACGCGGCCGAGCGCTGGTCTTCGGAGAAGGCGCTCAGCGGGTAGAGGAACGTGACCGACTGGTCGTGCTTGTTCAGCAGCTTGTCGTTGGACGCCGCGGCCGCGGTGGCCGCCGACGTCGGGAAGAGCTTGCCGCTGGCCATGCCCTTGCGGATCGTGCTCATGTCGGCCACCGAGCGCCGAGTCACCTCGTTCTTGCTGTCCAGCACCGTCAGCAGCACCTGGTTCTTCTCCTTCCACAGGTTGGTCAGCTTCTCGTACAAACGCGAGGTCATCGACACGGGCTTGACCGTGGTCTTGGTCTTGGTCTCGGGCAGGTGCTCGTCGCCCTCCACGTCGCTGTGGCCGAACTCGTCGCTGTCTGCGCCGAACCAGTTCGTGTCCGCAAGCGCGGGGCCGAAAGGCTCGTCCACGGGGTAGACGAACTCCTCGATGAGGTCCGTGTCGAACCCCATGTTGACGTCGGCCAGCTCCTTGGGGAGTCACACGAGCCCGAGTCGGTCACGTCCGAAGCCGCGGGCGAGTTGGCCTGCTGCTGTGCAGGCGGAGACCGCGACTTCTTGTCGGCGGTCACGGCCACAGCCGCAGCAGCAGCCGCACTCGCCGCCGAGGAGGTCCACGAGGACACGTCCTGGAAGTCCTCCCACGAGGTCTTCTCCAGACAGGCCACGATCCTGGACGCAATGCTCATCTGCGAGAGCTCCTTGGCGGGCACGGCGTTGAACATGGACGAGAAGTTGCTGCCGCTCGTCACGTTGGCGACGCTCTCGCTCTGGCCGCAGAAGGTCACGGAGAACATCATGGCCATCATCATGGCCAGGTTCTTCTTGGCGGCGTGGATCTCGTGGTGCTGGGTCTGCGCCTGCAGCTTCTGCTTCTGCTCCTCCTCCGCCAGTGCCGCCGAGACCGGATCCATGGGGCCCAGTCCGTACGCTGCAAGAGGGCTCTCGTCCAGATCACAGAGCAGATCCTCGCCCACTTCGGCCTCCTCCAGACCGTCCAGGCACGCCGCCCAGTCCACGGGCTCGTCGGCAATCACAATGGGCTCGTCGGGCGAAGAGGCCACGGAAACGGGCTCCGTCTTGATGAGCGGCTCCTTCTGCTCGAGTTTCTGCTTGAGCTGCTGGCTCTCCATGGCCATGGCGGCGAGCTGCTCCTGCAGCGCCTTGAGCTCCTTCTCCTTGGCCTGCAGCTGGTCCTCGAGCTGCCCCACGTAGGCTTTCTTGCGCTCGCGGTGGAGCTGCGCGCTCATGCGGTTGCGGATCAGGCGGCGCTTCTTCTTGGCCTCCTTCGAGTCCGGGTCCAGGTGCTCCAGCTGGGCCTCCATCTGGCGCAGTCGCTCCTCTCCGCTGGGGTCGATGTGGTTCTCGGTCTTGAGCTTCTTGCTGTTGCAGGGGAGATGACGTCGCTGGGCTTGCGCTTGTCGCGGCGCGCGTGCACGCGGGCGAGGCGCTGGGCCTTGCCCGTCTGCTCGTCCTCGAGCTTGACGAGTCTCTCGGTGGCCGACAGGGCCGAGGGCCGACGGCAGTCGGATCTGCTCCACGGGCTGCGGCTCCGTCTTAATGGAGGGGTTCCGGTGGAGGACTGGAAGATGGTGCGGATGAACTCGGTCATGTTCTTTTGTGTGTGTGTGTGTGGAGAATAGGAAGTGGGGGTCCTAGAGGAGAGGGAGAAATGAGTGTCAGCTCGACTGTAAACTAAGGCGGTTTCGTGGGGTTTTCCGGGGGCCGCCAGAGTGCCGTTGGAGGAGGATGCGTACCTTGTCAAGCGGGTGGTGCTGTGTGTATTGCCCCGGGTGCGGTGCTTGACGCTGGTGCTGGTGCTTCTGCGGGCTTCTGTTTGACGTGCCTGCTCGGCGTGCTTTTCCCTTGTGAGGGTGTGCACCCGGCCTGAATCTCTTTCTGCACATTCGTGCGACCTATTCCAAGCGCGCAGAAACGGGGCGTTCGCGCGATCGTTGCCTTTTCGCAGCCAATCACAGCACGCGGAAAAGTCACTCTTTCGAGAGAGTGACCGTGTGTGCTGAACATCAAGGTCGAGCACTTTTGCGGGGGCTAAGACTTTCGAGCTTGCGGGATCCTTGTCAACAAGATCGCGTAAGATCGTGCGTGGCTGGCCAGGAAGCAGCGAACAGCTGGGCGCACGGCAGCAGCAAGCGAGGACGCTCGAGTCAACAGCGAGCGCTGCTCGCGTCGCGCATGTCTGGGCAAGTTGCATCGCTATTGTCCGCATGGGGCCTGCCCTGCGGCCCCCCTATCCAACTTGGGTTCCTATCCTGTGCGCCCAGCTTTCACAAGAGTTTTCTGGCGCAGACCAGAGTGATGGTTGTTGCGTTGTCAACCTCTCAAGCCGTCGTGGCGTCGTGCGACACGAGAACCCCCAGGCAATTTGCTGCTCGCTTGGCCTGCTGCGCGGCATCCGACAAGATGCTTTGCCTATCGACTGTTGGTGGCAACAGAGAGCTTGTGCGTATACATGTATGGGAGTCCCCGGCCATCTGCAGCCTGTCGAATGAAAGAGAGCGCTGGACACGATGGGGAGCGCCATGATTTCCCCAACGCCGTGGATGGCCAAGCTGCCGCCATCGCAGCAGAGGCGGCGCCGATTTGCGCGATGGACCTGCGTGAGACGTCTGCGGACGGCGCGGGGCTGCTTCTGCAGCGACTTCTGCCCCATGGTAAACTTGCCCGAACGCAGGCCTTCATGTTGTCGTCGAGCTTCACCAAGATGGGGACCAAATTCCCCTGATTCATGCCCGTCCCAGCACTGCCGCGCAGTGCTGGTTTGCTCGATGGCGCTGTCTGTGGCGAGAACGAGTCGCAGAGGTTGCATTGGAGACCGCCTCCTTCTTTAGAGACGCAAAGACTCGGGCGGTCTCCAAGCAGCCTGCCGGGCTCTGCGCGCAAAGTTCGTCAGCTGCAGCAGTAGCGGCCTCAACTTGGGCAGCCGACGGGGCGATCACGTGTCCTCCCCGCAGTTCAACGGGCTTGATTGCCCTTGCGGGAAAGCACGAGACGTGAACGACGAGTTTTTGGCCAGGTCCGATGCAGCTCATTTATCCAACGAGCACAGAAAGTTGGTGATGCTGGCCAGAGGATGGAGCACTCCAGTGATGCTGTACTGAAGTGTTTCCCGGGGCAAAGACGCAGGAACCTGTGTAGTATTGATCTCTATTGTAGAAGGCAAAATGAAGAGTGAGGGAGCTTCGGTTTGGTGCCAGACTTAAAGTGATTTCATTCCTTCTCCTCAGTTAGTCTCAGTCGACTCGAGCATGTTCATTTTGACAAGAAGCCACGAAATCTCTCGCTTTTTCGCTTTCGTGTGAGCTCCTCAAACCGCTTCAGGGACTTGTAGTTCGCTGCATCCTTGAGTGAGCTTCCCTCCAAGCCGCGCAGCCCCAGCATTTCCTTCACATACGACTGCTTCCGACCTGCTTGAGCCCAAATCTCCGTCTTCATCATCAGCTCCTGGGGCGAGGGAGAGCCGTGATGGAACTTCTTGGGCTCCCACATCATGTTTTTCCACGCAATAGCTCTGTTGTCGTACTTGTTCACGTAGCGCGCGTAAATCCTGTACTCCTCTGTAGACTTTACCTTATCAGTAGGGAAGCGGTTCAGGCGCAGTGATTCCCAGACACTGTACGTTGAAACATCCCTCCTCACCAACTCGTCCAGCCGACGCCCTTCCAGCTTGTACATGAATGCATTGTACATCTTGTAGTTCTTGTGACTCTTGAGCGCATGGCCCGTCAGCCCGTCCAACTTCAGTGTCTTCTTCACTTGGTCGTCGGTCCTCCCCACCTCGATCCAATATTGCGATTTGATCGACCTTCCAATAGATTTTGAGGCCTCCTTGGTAGCGTCTTTTAGCAGTGATATCAAACCACCTCGCTCCTCGTCTTCATCGTCCAGCTTAATAACGTCATGATTTTTGTTACCGGCATTCAAATGCCCGGAGCGAGCAGCGGGGGAACAGTGGTTGTTGGGGAATTCGTGTCACTCAACCGAGTATCCGCGGTTGTTTCCCTGGCAGCAAGAAGAATGACAAGTGTCGGCACCAGAAAAGTAAACCAATGCGTGGCGGAGTTGCTTCTTGGACTTGAGTGCGAGAGAGTGAATTGCAATCTTCCAGTTCAGTTCAACTGGGTAATGGAGGACGGCAACGAAAGCCGATGAGCGAGCAACTTGGACCGATCTCGTAATTGCCGCAACCAGAACCAATAAGGAAGGACTTGCAATTGATGAGACCACTTTATCGGTGAATGAACAATTGTGCCATCAACTGGGAAGCTTGGATATCAACTTCAACTTTACCCATACAAAAGCCAAGTCACGCGTAGGCGTCTCTTCACGCAGTCTTGGCAGTGAAAAAGCTCCATCGGCATGGATTCTGCTGTCCAACAACCGCCCGTCGTGAAAGCTCGGTACCAACTGCCGCTGCTGGTCCTGACCATGGTATTTGGATGCATATTCATATACGCTGTGCTCGACATCCCAACGCTCGAGTTCCACCAGCTCCACCCGTCCGTGTTCTCGGCACCGTCCTTCCAGATCCATGGCGGCTTCGTCGGCGTGCTTCGCTGGCTTGAGAGCTTACATTCACAAGAAAACCTTCTCGTCCTCAGGCAACTATTGACACAAGCGCAATTGCAAGCTCGGGTGTCAACAGACCCCACAGTCAAGACGCAGACCAATTTTGCCGCGCAAGTTGCAGCAGCCTACGTCACGGAAATGATTCTGCACGTGAGCAAGCTGGGACTGCAATTCATGCTGGTTCTCTTCCTCTATCGCCAACGGACACTGTCCAAGAACCGCGCTGTCTCCACCTTGTGTCTCTGTATCCTCAGCTTGCTCTGCTGGAAAATAGCGCAGACATGCGTGGCTGGCATTCTGGCTCCGTTCCTCTATGACTCGACGGACTTAACGCAGTCGACGAAGCTGAAGGACTCCAGAGATGAGGTGAAAGCTTCGTTCCTCAACGTGTTGTTCCTAGCACGGTATTGCACCATGTGCTTCACCAGCGCCATCTTCGGCCGTGCGTACCAAGTCTACTTTTGTGAACCGTGGCCAATCTTGTGGAAGCGCATTCCAGCATATCTGGGCTCCAAGAACCTTGTCATCAGCACGATCTTCTTCGCTGCTGCCAGCGTTAGCGCTATCAGCGCAACTTCTACCTCGTTGCGCTCACTCTCCGAGGCTGCCTCCCACCTTGAACTACTTGCTCTGGCGATCGCCTTCGGACACTTTGTGGTCTTGCATTTCTTCGCAGACAATGATGATTCAACCATTCAGTCAAAAGAAGCGAACGACTGAGCAAATTCCATTCAATGCGCTGTTGCTAGTCCTCTTCATCGCTTGAAAACGTTAAATCTTCCATCGCCTCACCTCCAGCATGGTCCATCGTTAGTCCGCTTTCACGGCAGACGTAAGCGTAAGCGTCTTGCCCCACAGTCTCCAGCAGTGGGCCCATGAAGACGTCGCGAATCAGCTGAAGATCTCTCCCCGAGTCTAGGAATACCGCAGCCACAAGCGCTTCGAAGACATCCGCAAACATCTTAGGGAGGTTGTGATTGTTCGCTCGGGTCGCTGCCTTCCCTTTTTCCTTGACACCGCCACAGCTTCAAACGCTGGGCTTAGCCCGCTGTTCCTGTCAGCAGGCGGATACTTTCGCTCAATACGCGCAACACGATCCATTGTCTCGAGATCGATGCGCACGGCGCCTGCAAAAATGCACTCGTCCACACCAAAACAGGCCAGTGCTGTCTTGCCTAATGCATCGTTCGACACTGTGGCGCTCTTCCATTGGGACAACGAGCCAGGTAGCCACTTGTCGTACATCAAAAAGGCATACGACAGCGTGAGGTACTCGATCAGTGCGTCGCCTAGATACTCCAAGCGCTCATAGTCTCCCTTCCACACACTTTTCTTTTTCTTTTGCGTCCGCGACATGACTTCAATGTCCCCACTGCCGTCTCCATCAGCATCCATTTGGTCGATATGCAGCACCAACGAGCCCACGGACGGGTGTGTCACTGCCTCCAGTAGTAAACGTTTATTCCTAAAGGTGTATTTGAGTCGCTGCTGAAGAAGCATTAGACGCTTCGGGAGATCCCCGAACTGGGGACAATTAAAATTGATGCTTAACGGATGCTGCGCGCCGCCGCGACATCGAGAAGTCATCTCTGCATCGTATAGCTCATTCGGAAAACAGTCAGGGTAAAGGGACGCGCGAAATTGGTCGACGGGTCTTCTAACACGCTAACTCCAATCCACTTAAGAAAGTAGCGAGCGCCTTTTTCGCCTTGGCCAACGAGGTAGGCGCCACAAATTGCCTCTAGGACGTCAGCGATCCATTTCGATGGTGCCACCACCGGGTCAGGCGTCTTGCCCATGCACGATGGCTTCCAGCATTGGAAAGGATGTTGCTCCACTTCTGCAGGGTACCAAATGTAGTGATGAATACGTGCCGCTAAAGCAAATTGGTTGAGACGGTCGTTGCGGATAATATCGCGACGCAGTTGGGTCAACTGGCCCTCCTGGAAGATGTCTTTCCGCTGCTCGTACATGTACCACGAGGTTTCGAGCTTGAGAAACGTGTCGCCTAAAATCTCGAGTCGTTCGTAAGCAGGCTTAGACGTCGCGTCGTCCAGCAGAGTCATGTCAACCTCCATTCCAATCTTGCCCATAAGGTGGGAGATCTGACACTTGCGCTCAAACTCGTACAGTAGCGGCACAAGCCCCATGACTTCAAAGAAGCGGCTCTTGGTGAGTCGTAGGCGCGAGGTGTACTGAGGCACCAACAAGCGCTCGTTGAATTTCACTTTGTACTGCGCAATACTACCTTCGTCATTGTTGCGCTGCATCACCCTTCGAATGATTGGGACTATTGGGGAGTTTGAACCCCGTGGATCAACCGTTGGTCTGCGTCGGCTTCCTCGAGTTGCTCGCGAGTGTGCCATCGGCCAAGGATCGGGTTGCCTGGGGTTGATTTCCCTTTCTTCAAGTGCGTCAGCCATCCTTCTTCACTTGCTAGGTATTCCCTACGAATTTCATCCACCGTTTTGTCACTAATAGCACGAACTATGTAGCTGGCACTGAGTCGGAATGTGGGCACGCAGATCCACTCGCCTGTTTCCTCAGACGCCTTTTCTGGAGCTATCGTAGGGAACGGCCACAATGGTTCAAGTAGAGGCTTTTTGATGATATCGCGAATATAACCCCAGTCCAGGGATAACGTAGCTGGTTGTGTTGCCTCATTCAGAATGCTAGGAACTACCAAGTAGCCTTTGTCATTCTGCTCGGAGAATTCGTTCCACACGTTATCATTTGCGATGTCCACTTCGCGCACTGCGTCCTGCACACCCATGCAAGCCAACCGCATCACGACCAAATGGAAGTGCAGGACTTCGTGGAGCTCGCTTTTGGTTAATTTGAGCTCCAATGGCCGCTTGGCCAACGTTATGGGTTGAATATCTGGAGTCATCACGCCACTCGTGGCAAAGTCATACCGCCAGCCCGTATTGGTGTTCCCAGTGTACAGCTCGTTCGTGGATAGGATAGCAAAGCGCGCCCCAGTCAGACCGTAAAAACACATTGTTGTCGACCATTCTTCTCCTTCCTCGCTGCAATTCGCAGCCTCTTGCGTCAAACGTCGAATGGGTCTCAGACTTAACTCCTCTGCACTAACTGGCGGCAAATCGTACGACGACTGGGTCGATAGATCAGCCAGTTGTGGGTGGCTATTTGGTGGAGCATTGTCTTCTCCAATCACAACTGTGTCATCACTTGTGCAACCATTTCTGCTACTGCCGCCACCACTGCCATTTCCAACACTTCGGTGGATCGTGGCTTGGTCATCAAGAAGCTTGGAGCGAAAGTGACGATCAAGCAGACCTTTCTTCAGCAGTTCTTGACACGCTTTAAACGCAACAATGCCCTTGGCTTCATCCTGCGTCTCCACCTTCTGCGAAAAGAGCTGCTTCCTGATACCGAGAGCACCCGGCAGTTTTAACGTGGCCGAATAATTGAATCGCTCGTCTTTGGTAGCCGCATCGTTGCCATTGTCGCCACTACAAGACTCCTCAGCAGCCTTCTGCTCTGCCTCAGCTTTCATTACATCGATTTTATCAGTGAGCTTCGCATTGTACTTCAGGAGTTTCTTCCTCGACCTCTTCAGTGACGGTGCCACATGCTTTGCGATGGATACGCGCTTAACAACGTATTGTGGACGACGGTCATACGTGTCCAAGCCAGGCAAAGTATCACAAAAGTTGCTCAAACAGGCCACGCTGTTTGATACGTTCAGTTTTGCGCCAGTGTCCCGGTTAAAGATCTCGTACGGGTTCGCCACAGCCTGAATCTTGTTCGGAATAATGGATTTCCGGCTGGCTGCTTGCAGCGACGCTAAGGTATCTCCAGCAGGGGTCGGCAGAGAATCAGAATGTATGCCTGTAGGTCTAGGCATTTGCATTGCAGTCGCCGAGCTTGGTGCACTGGCTGGTGGTTGAAGTGCGGCAGGAGCGACTTGGTTGTTCTCTTGCTCAATGCGAATATAGTCTTGCATCCTGCGAACGAGACCCTCAAATTTCTTCACTGCTTGAGCCGAGTCCTCTGTAATATACTTGACCGCGCCTGCAGAGCAGTTGGCGCGTTTTCCGAACTCATACAGCTTGTTTGGTTCTAGAAGTTCATCCATAACGACAACCAAATCGCACAACGGAGGAGCAATCCGCATTTTTGCGACTTTGGGGCGACCGACGTGGTCACCAAAATGTTTGTTTTGTAGTTCGTGAACATTGTCATCACTTTCAAAAACGACGAGAAACGAAGTGCCCCCGATATGCGCGCGTTGCTGCTGCCCAACATACAACAACTCGGGGGCAGATTCAGGTTGTCCAAGGCAGCAGACAAGTACTCAGCCACCACACGACAATGACACCTTCTCTGGAGGAATACCCAGGCACGGACATCCTTGGTTCCGGGGTATTGCTGAAGCGATTTCGAACCAATTCGGCTGTCTTTAGTAACCTTGGTGAAGCTGCAAGTATGCCACACAACTTCGACTGCGCGGACAGCCACGCCAGAACTTTCACAATGGGTCGCACTTTGTTCCGAGTCGCACCATCTATCGCGACCTTGGATCCTAGAAATCTGGTGATCAAGCGGTCGGTCTTGACCGCCTGAGAGACCTCCTTTTCTTCCGCTCCTGCGTCATTCGTCTCGCAACCATCATCATCCTCAGCCTGAACCTCTCCGTCTTCTGGCTCATTGTTACTGTCACTATCACTGTCAATACCTCCTCCATCCATTGGATCGTCATCATCAGGGTTTTCTCGTTGCTGTTTCCGCTTCCTCCTATTATTCACGTTATCAAAATCCTCCACAACACACGCCTGCAGATTGACCTGCAACTCCAACTCCACAAATTTCCATAAACACCATCGCCCAAGATGTTTCTCCACGGCTTCCGCATCCTGGATGAATCTGTTCACCTTGTCCTGCTTCTTTTGTCATCACACACAGCCGCCGAGTTCCCCAGCTCCAGCTCCAGCCGGAACACATGCACCAGATCTACCTTCTTGCTGTTGTCTCCCAACAGAAAATCCCTAACACTAAATGGATCGTCTTCACTCTTTTGGAACGTTTCGCACAGTAGCGGGGGAAGTTTGGCTCCAGCGACATTGTCGGCAGCATCGGAACCATGTTCAGCACCTGGATGTGCTTCAGCAGCGGGTTGCTTAGCGGGTTCCAGTCCATCCGGGATGCCGGCAGCCTGGACGTGGCGAAGATCCGCAGCGGCTTCTCCGTCGGCAGCTCCTCCACCAGACTCGTCAGCAGTTTGAAGAAGGACGGTAGCTCTGCGTGCACCAGGTCCCACGCTTCCACCACCAGCAAAGCCACCTCATGCAACTGTATGAGACCTCTGCGCAGGATTTCCTGCAGGATCAGCGGGGACAGCAGCAAGATCTGGCCGTGCGCATCTTGCAGCTGCTGCTGGGTCCATTCGGCGTCTTCCAGCCAGCGACTCACTGCTTTGCGGTTTGCATGGGGCTGGGATATTGTCTCGAAGCCCTCGACGTCGCTCGAGACCACGCGTAGGCCGCTCACGCGCGCCAGTTGCTGCTGGATCTGCAGTCGGTCAGTTGGCGATGTACCCACTGCCAGGACGAAGCGCTGCGGGCTGCAGGCGGCGGCCTCGTGCAGCAGCGCGCAGCTGACGAAGGTTTTGCCTACGGGTTGCGCGCTGCTGACCAGCACGCTGCGGTGGCGCGCCACGGCCGCGATCTCGCGCTGGTGCTCCCACAGCGAGGCGTCCATGCTGGATCAGAAGAACTTGCAGAGTGATGGCGGCAACGGCTCGGCTAAGTCAAAACATTTACTTTGTCGGATGCTCGACTAGCTCAACATCAAGTCAAGCCCCGCTCACACCAAGGCTCTAAGCAGAGCCGCACTACAACCTGCTCCACCCGGCACTACAGCCCAGCAAATTGTACCTGACTACTGTAGTTTCATCACGGCAGCAATTTCAAGCTCGTCACTTCATTTCGGTGCAATTTCGACCTGATGCCGGTCGAAGAAGCACCAGGCGGTGCCAAACTGCAACAATATCCAGCACGGCTGGGGGCTCTGCAGCTGAGCCCAAGCGCACTGAACTCGCTCTCGTCGGTCTCTAGACGACCATCCCAGCGCCGCGGTTTTTAGCGAGCGGCGGAGACACCTGTCCTGTTGAAACTGGGCCTGATCCGAGATCCAGACCAGGGATGCGCCGGCCACTGAGTCACCTGCAAGGAGAACGAGTGGTTAGAAGAACGAGTAGTTAGAAAGCAATCTCACTCTATCTTTTGCGTCGTACCGAACACTGTGCTGAAGTGCTGCCGACCAGGCAGTTAACAGGTTTTGAGCCCAAATGACCAAAGCCACAGACGAGGTCAGCGCGCCTGCGAAGGCACCTGCTGCACCCGTTACCAGTCACGAAAGGACTGGTATTGTGGACGACTACGAAGAGAAGAGGGCCGCCATTAATCTCGAAAGGGTGATGGCGCCGACGCTGGCGCTGATGCACCACGCGCCGGACACACAACTGAAGACCTGATCGCCCTGATCCAAGGCATGGCCAAGCAGTTGGACACCATGAAGGTCGCGTACGAGAAGCTGTCGGAGTCCCAACAGAAGATGCACGATCAGATGGAGGCCGACGCAAGGTTCGGCGGCGTGGCACGCGTGACTTCGCCGCGCATGAACTCCGGTCTCTTCGCATCTGGCCTCGGACGCGGATCGAGGATGCACATCGACTCGCTTGGGGGATCGCCGCAGACGCCACCCACGAGGATGCCCACGAGAGCAGTGCAGCCACCGCAGTATTTTAGCCAGCAGCAGCCTGGAAATGGCATGCCGTTGTCGCATCTACAGCGCCTTTTCAATGCGGCGCAGGCAGAGCAAGCGGCAGCGCAGGTTGCTGCGGACCGCGCGGCTCGGGCAGGAGCGGCTGGAGTGCAAATGCATGGAGGTCTTGGACAAGGACACGGAGCTCAGGGACACGCCGTACCCGCGGGTTTCCAGCAGCAGCAGCAACAGCCAGTGGTGAGGTACCCGGACGCGCGACAGAAGAAGTTGACGATCCGTCCGTTCGACGGCAAGGAGCTGTACGTGGGATTGGGGTCGGGGTTCCTGGAGTGGGGAGGCGTTTCGAGCGCCAAGTGAACATCGCCCAATCGGCCTGTGGTTTCGCGTGGCCAGAGGACGTGAAGGTGGATTTGCTTGGACACTACATGGCGGGTACTGCTGAGAAGTATTTCAACAGGCAGGTGGATGCTTGGTGGGCACAGATACCCACACTGCAGTACGTGATGGAGAAGATGCTGGAAACGTTCAAGACGACCATCACGCCCGCGCAGGCGATGAAGCTGTTCACGGCGTCAAAGGATCCAAAGCGCTCGTGGCCGGAACACTACATGTACTTGGTGGCCATCTCCGAAGCTTGTGGAAACAGCGCCGATTACTTGGTCCTGAACAACATCGTGCAGTACGCATCTGCGGACCTGCGTATGGTGCTCATGGCACAGGTGGATGGATCGCGGACCGACTACCTGCAGCACGCGGAAGAGCTCGCACAGTTCGCCCAGTCCTGGGAAATCGAGACAGGCAAGGGGAAGAACTTCGGGCGTGACGTGGTGAGTTCGGTCAGGAACGGCGAAAGGAGACGCGAAGATGCCACAAATGCGGCGAAGTCGGGCACCTGCGAGCAGCCTGCCCGGCAAGGAGCAACCCGGACATTGTGTTGGCAGTGAACGAGACGTTGGATGCGTCCGACGAGATCTGGATCCTGGACAGCGGTTCCAGCAGACACCTCGTGAACGATGCGTCGTACCTCGATGACGTCGAGCAGTGTGATGACCAGTGTGTTCAGCCTAACGGCGAGCCGCTTGCGATCAGTATGAAGGGCTCGGTGACGCTGCGGGTAACTGCATGCGGGGTGGAGCAGACCGTGAGGTTGTCGAACGTTTACTTTGCGAAGAACGTGGTGCACAACTTGATATCGTACGGTCAGCTGGATAAGGTGGGCTACACACTTGCACACCGGGGCGGGCGACGCGTCGTTACCGCCAAAAAGGGAGGAAAAGTGGCGTTTGACGTGGACTTACGTCAAGGCGTGCTGGCTGTTACTGGCAGAGCGGAGAGGAGGTCAAAGCCCCTGTCCGAGGTGATTATGGCTGTCCTCGAGGAGGAGGCTAATGGATTGGATGAGGTGTCGAGCAACGTGCAGGAGGGAACGCTCGTGGAGTTCCATCGCAGGCTAGGACATCTGAACTACGATGCAGTGGAGCGCCTTGCGAGGACCCGAGCTCCGGCATCAAGCTCACAGATCACAAGAGGGTGAATTGTTTGACCTGCGCGCAGGGTAAACAAGCCAAAAACAAGCGATCCGGTAAGGATACGGGCGATCATTCGCCGATCCACCGCATTGGAGGTGTTATCTGCTCGGACTTGAAGGGTCCAATGACGCCGCGCGACCGCCTCAACAACCGCTACATGGTCAACTTCGTAGACCACAAGAGCAACTACTGCAGGGTTTTCCTAGCAAGGACGAAGGACGCAGCTGCTAAACAGTTTGAGCACTTCCTCACCTTCTTCGAGAAGCGTTTTGACTGCAGGATTCACGTGTTGAGAACCGATTCTGGTGGTGAATATCAGAACGTAGACCTGTTCTGTAAGGAGACGGGTGTGGCGCGCCAGCGGCGAGGCCAACAATCAAGCGAGCAACGGAAAGGCTGAGCGCATGCACCGAACCATTATGAACATGGCTCGGTGCATGATCTTCGCGTGCGGGCTGCCGTTGAGCTTTTGGGGTGATGCTGTTCAGTATGCAGCTTATATCCTCAACAGGTCGCCGACAAACTCAAATCCTGGGCGTGCTTCGCCGCTGAAGATGCTCGAGAAGAAGACGCCGTCACTCGGCGAGATAGTCGTGTTCGGGTCGCCCTGTACGGTTTACAGGGATCCACTCAACAAGAACTTCTCCCAGCGCGCGCAGCAAGGAATGATCGTCGGAATGGGGAAGAGACGAAAGGATACAGAGTATACCTCCCAAAGGATCGTGTGGTCATAACTACCCAGCACGTGAAGAACATTGAGACTCTGAACAAGGAGCAGAACGTGCAGGTGCAGAAGCTGTATCTCCAGGACGAGAAAGGCGAGAATGTGGACGAATCAGCGGACAAGGCTGAGGACGCTGCCGTGGAGGCAAGCGCTGGTGGTGCGGCCAAGCGCAGGAAGAAGCCGAAGAAGCGCGGAAAGAAGAAAGCGTGGCAACGCGAACGGCACGTGACGCGCTCCGTGGCACGTAAGACTGCGGAAGGAGCGGACGAGTCTGGTCAGCAGGAGGAGGCGACGGGTGGGATCGTGAACAACGTGACGGATGTGGACCCAAGGAACTTCGGGGAGGCTATGCGTAGTCGACACCCGGAGCAGTGGCAGAAGGCCATGGATGAGGAGCTGAAGGCTCTGGAAGAGAATGGAGTCTGGAAGGTGGTGCGTGTTCCTCGGGGAGCGCGTGTGCTCCACACCAAGTGGGTCTATAAGACCAAGAAGGACGCCGAAGGCGCTGTCGAGCGCCTGAAGGCGCGGCTCGTGGCCTGCGGGAACGAACAGGAATTCGGTGTCAATTACAGCATTACCTTTGCTGCCGTAATGGACATGGGGAGCGTGAAACTCATTTTGTGTTTGGCAAGGAAGTGGCGCGTGCCTGCGAAGCACGGCGACGTGCCGAACGCATATGTGAAGGCCGATAAGGAGGCGGAGTTGGACATCTACATCCGTCTGCCGCAGGGAATGAAGATCTCCGAAGAGATGAGGAAACAGCTGGGCGTCGCGAGCGACGAGGAGCTGGTGTTGGAGCTGAAGAAGGCCCTGTACGGGCTTAAGCAAGCCGGGCGACTGTGGAGCAAACTGCTGCATCAAAAACTCACAAGCTTTGAGCAGAGCTTGACGGACATGTGCGTATACTTTCGATGGCGTCAAGGAGTGTTAGTCGTGGTAGGTGTCTATGTCGACGACTTACTGGTCACTGGGACCAAGGCGGAAGCCGTGGACGCGTTCTTCGGTGAGCTCGCGGATCTGTCTGTGAAGAACCTCGGCGTGGCAAGCAAGTTCCTCGGTATGCGCGTGACTTACGAGGACGATGACGGATACCATCTGGACCAGGAGGTGATGATAACCGACATGCTGAAGGAGTTCGGCATGGAGGCTGCACACGCGGCTCGCACGCCAATTGGCGCTGAGTGGAACGACGAAGACACCACCGAAGCTGCCTACGGCAGGAGGAGGTGCCGGCGTGACCATCAAGAGGTTCCAATCGTTGGTGGGTAGTCTGATGTGGGTCGCGCGGTGTACGCGCCCGACATCGCATTCGCAGTGCACAAGGCGTCACGGAAGACGCACAGTCCTTCGCTAGGGGATTGGAGATTGGCGAAGCGCATTCTCCGGTATTTGGCGGGGACAAAGGAGTTGCGGCTGCGGATGAAGGGTCTGGAAGACGAAGCGAGGCTTTCGAAGTTGTCGCTTACAGTGATGCCGACTTCGCGGCCGACAAGCAGGACAGGAAGTCGGTCACCGGCGGCCTGGTCACGCTGGATGGCATGCCGGTGATTTGGGTATGCAAGAAGCAAGGGGTGTCTCGTTGTCTACGATGGAGGCCGAATATACGGCTGCGTCCGTGATGGCGACGGAGATCCTCGGAGTGCGTGAGTTGTTTGGAGAGCTTGGTGTGAAACTCGTGCAGCCGATGTCGTTGCGCGTCGATAACCAAGCGGCTTTAAAGCAGCTCGATGGAGAAAGCGCGTCGGCGAAGGCAAAGCATATCGACGTGCGGATCAAGTTTGTGAGCTCGTATACTCGGAAAGGTGTGCTGAAGCCTGAGTACAGGGAGAGTGCGCAAATGCTAGCCGACTTGATGACGAAGGCGCTAGACGCATCGAGGATGGCAGTGTTGCGGGATGGAATCGGGCTTCACTAGTAGGGTGAGCGTGTGGCGGTGAGCCGGACAGGCAGGATGACCGTCAGCGCCAGCGAGGAGGAGTGTTGAAACTGGGCCTGATCCGAGATCCAGACCAGGGATGCGCCGGCCACTGAGTCACCTGCAAGGAGAACGAGTGGTTAGAAGAACGAGTAGTTAGAAAGCAATCTCACTCTATCTTTTGCGTCGTACCGAACACTGTGCTGAAGTGCTGACCAGGCAGTTAACATGTCCATGGCCTCGCGACGCTCGATCACTCGGGTCACAATGACCGAAAGGCTCACCCCATGCTTTGGCCACGCGTCGAGCAGGCGACGCGTTTCATTTGACTTGGTCCCATTATAGCGTGTCGCAGATTCAATACCAAAAATCTTTTGCCACCAGTTTTGGTTTTCCGCCAAAGGGAGGACCTCAAGAGAGAGAGAGAGCGAGCGACACGAGCGATGGCGGACAACAGCCTCCGCTACGAGCTGGAGACGCCCGAGGCGGTGCTGCAGCACTTTGGCGTGAGCGAGACGCAGGGCCTGAGTGCCGCTGAGGTGGACAAGCGCCGCGCCGAGCACGGCTACAACGAGCTGGACAAGGAGGGCACGCCCCTCTGGAAGCTCGTGCTGGAGCAGTTCGACGACGCGCTGGTCAAGATCCTGCTGGGCGCCGCCGTGGTGTCCTTCGTGCTGGCCTGGTTCGAGGAAGGGGGCGAGGAGGGCATCGGCGCCTTCGTGGAGCCGCTGGTGATCCTCGTCATCCTCATCCTGAACGCCATCGTGGGCGTCTGGCAGGAGAGCAACGCCGAGGCCGCGCTCGAGGCCCTCAAGGACCTCCAGCCAGAGAATGCGCGCGTCATGCGCGACGGAGAGATGGTCACGCTGCCGCGCGCAGCTCGTGCCGGGTGACGTGGTGGAGATCCGCGTGGGCGACAAGGTGCCCGCCGACCTGCGGCTGCTGTCCATGAAGACGACGGCTATCCGCGTGGAGCAGGCCAGATGACCGGCGAGCACGTCGGTGAACAAGGACATTGACGCGCTGCCCAAGGGCACGGAGAACATCATCCAGGCCAAGACCAACATGCTGTTCGCCGCCACGGTCGTGGTCAACGGTCTGGGCCACGGTGTGTCACCCAGATCGGCATGAAGACGGAGATCGGCAAGATCCAGCAGTCTGTGCAGGACGCCTCCAAAGACGAGGAGGACACGCCCCTCACCAAGAAGCTGGACGAGTTCGGCGAGTTGCTGTCAAGGTCATTGCCATTATCTGCATTGTGGTGTGGGCCATCAACTACAAGAACTTCTTCGACCCGATGTACGGCTCGGTGTTCAAGGGATGCATCTACTATTTCAAGATCGCCGTGGCTCTCGCTGTTGCCGCTATTCCTGAGGTCTGCCTGCTGTGATTACCACGTGCCTGGCCCTGGGAACGCGTAAGATGGCCAAGAAGAACGCAATTGTGCGCAAGCTGCCGTCTGTGGAGACGCTGGGATGCACGACGGTGATCTGCTCGGACAAGACGGGCACGCTGACCACGAACGAGATGTCGTGCGTGACGTTCTCGCACCTCGGCAAGTCGGAGACCGACCTGGTGACGTACGACGTTGAGGGACACACGTACGCGCCGATTGGCAAGATTGAGGAGCCCCGCTGGGCAGTTCAAGGCTGTGACTTCGCTGGCGAGCGTTTGTGCTCTGTGTAACGAGTCGGCTATTGAGTACCACGAGGGCAAGTACGTTCGCGTGGGTGAGCCTACGGAAGCTGCGCTGAAGGTGCTTGTGGAGAAGATTGGTCTCCCCATGATGCCGTGAAGCAGGCGGAGCTTGCTTCGCTACGTGCGTCGAACCCTGAGAAGGCCGTTCAGTTTACCAATGAACACCTCGAGGAGCAGAACAAGAAACTGGCTGTGCTCGAGTTTTCGCGTGACCGTAAGTCAATGTCGGTGCTGTGTGCCAAGGCTTCGCAGCGTGCTACTCGCTCGTCGCAGAACGTTCTGTTCGTGAAGGGTGCTCGGAAGGTCTGATTGAGCGATGCTCGTCCATCGAGCTTGGCGACGGCACCATTAAGCCGTTGACCGCTGCTGGACGCCAAGTGCTGCTGACGCAGGTATCGAGCCTGGCCCGCAAGTCGCTTCGTTGCCTTGCTCTGGCTAAGGAGGAACTTGGTGAGCTCGGCACGTACGACGGTGACCGCCACCACCCCGCCCACAAGTTGCTGGAGCGTACCGAGAACTTTGCCAAGATCGAGTCGAACTTGACGTTCATCGGTCTTGCTAGCATGCTGGACCCTCCGCGTCCGGAGGTGCGCCCGATGATTGAGATGTGCCACACGGCCGGAATTCGAGTGATCTGCATCACGGGCGACAACAAGCTGACTGCTGAGAGCATTTGCCACAAGATCGGCATCTTCAAGGATGGCGACGATCTGTCAAGCGTTCTTTCACTGGCGCTGACTTCTTCAACCTTCCCGTTGAGAAACAGAACGAGTACTTGTCTGATGTCCACGGCATGGTGTTCTCCCGCACGGAGCCCAAGCACAAGCAACAGCTCGTGAAAATGCTCAAGCAGCTGGGCGAGGTCGCTGCTATGACTGGTGACGGTGTGAACGATGCGCCTGCCTTGAAGCAGGCCGACATTGGTATTGCTATGGGCATTACTGGCACGGAGGTCGCCAAGGAAGCATCGGACATGGTGCTCGCGGACGACAACTTTGCGACGATTGTGGCTGCTGTGGAGGAGGGCCGTGCCATCTACAACAACATGCAGGCGTTCATTCGCTACCTGATCTCGTCCAACATCGGCGAGGTCGCTGCTATCTTCTTCACGGCTGCTCTGGGCTTCCCCGAGGGTCTGATCCCTGTGCAGCTCTTGTGGGTGAACCTCGTGACGGACGGCCCTCCGGCTACGGCGCTTGGCTTCAACCCGCCTGACGCCGACATCATGAAGAAGCCGCCTCGCCGCAGCGACGACGCGCTCATCACGGGCTGGGTGTTCTTCCGATACATGGTTGTTGGCATCTACGTGGGTTTTGCTTGCGTGGGTGTGTTTGCGTACTGGTACATGTACTACGAGGCGTCGGGCGACGGCCACACGCTCATCACGTTCGACCAGCTGACGCACTGGACCAAGTGCCACGAGTGGGAGAACTTTACGGTCAACAACTTTGACGGCATGGACTTCTCGTCGGACCCTTGCCGCTACTTCACTGACGGCAAGAAGACGGCGTCGACGCTCGCTGTCGGTGCTGGTGGCGATTGAGATGTTCAACGCGCTCAACGCGCTGTCGGAGGACGGCAGTCTGATCACGATGCCGCCCTGGTCGAACCCGTACCTCATGATCGCCATGGTGGTCTCGTTCGTCATGCACTTTGTCATCCTGTACGTGGACGTGCTGGCCGACACGTTCAGCGTCATCCCGCTGGACTTGAACGAGTGGCTGATGGTGCTGGCGTTCTCCCTGCCGGTGATTGTTATCGACGAGGTGCTCAAGTTCGTCGGCCGCCGCATGCACGAGCGCGAGCTCAAGCAGCGCATGGACGAGTGGGAGAAGAAGACGCAGTAGAAGGACGGACTGACGGTCACTGGTGGTGCGCTGGCCCGTTTCCGTTCGATGGGCATCGGCCGCAAGGCAGTGGGAAGAATGAGGCAGACGTATCGGCGGCTCCTGCGCCGACTGGAAGCGCTCGACCCGGCAAGACAAGCTGGCAGCTAGAGCTGACGACGCTGCACGTTAGAGTGAACTCGAGGCGGTTATTAGATAAGGCAACAAACACGACCATGGATGCGCTTTGTTTCTTGGGGCCCAAGTAGTAGGAGGTTTCCTGTAAGTCCATGAAACTCGGTGAAAGGCGGCGATCATTTTGCCGGCGTTAGGGCGCTCTCTGCCTGATGGTTTCGCGACCAGGGCCGTTGTGCTGTGCGGGTATTGTTGGTCCGACCTGCAAGCTGCCACCGAGAGCTGCAGTTGTTCGCCATACAGTATCCGATCCAAATCGTTAGGCGGTTGCAGTCGTTGCCATTCTTGGTGATCACCCTGCTAGCATCGTGAGCCGTGGCTTCCAAGGCGGTGGTGCAGTCGAGACCAGATCGATTCTCATCCTGGCCGAGGATCCTTGCCGTCGAGGGACTCATCGGTCCGCCGCGGCAAACGTGACGGATGCAAGCTGGACACCGATTTGCCGCCACTGCGACACGAGCGCCCGCGGGACGAAGTGTGCAATCCCGCCCCCGCCGGGCTTCTTCCGCTTCATTCGCGTCTAGATATGCGGCCGACATGATTCATGACAGCAGCCCCACTCCACCGAGACGACCGATATTATCTGTGCTTGTACACCAGGCTGCAGGAAGCGTCAGCAGGCTGGGCATCGCTGCGGCCAAATGCCCCCAGGACCGAGCTGGGGATGCTTGTCAACCTCAGCAAGGTGTCGTCGCATTGCCATCGCGAGGGCTTCCGCGGCACTGACGCCAGAGGTTTTTCAACATCCCGTCTATCTGCTAAGTTTTAGCTCTACGGCTCTAATTCTCCGCCCTGTCGCTCAGGAATCAGTTGGTCCAGCCATTTGGAATTTTGGTGAGTGCTGCACACGTCGGACGGAGGGAGACCATGCCACGAGCGGAGCTGTGGATGCAGGAAGACCCGGCGGCCGAATTTGAGCACGAGCACGCCATGCACTTCGCGCATGTACGCGCCTCCAAGTCCGCGGACGACCGGAGTCGTCTGCGCAAGCTCACGTCGCTCAGCTACCTGCGCGGCAAACTCCACGGCCTGTTCCACCGGGACGGCCGTCGCGACACCATCGTCTGCGAGGAGGACGAAGCGTCCCCCGCCGCCAAGCGCAATATTTATGACATCATCCGCCGCAGCGAGATCCACCACGCGCACACGTCGACAGGCTTCGACCTGCGCCAGTTCAGCAGCGCCAGAACCACCACAGCCACTAGCAGCAGCAGCAGACGCCCCTGACGCAGTCGCAGTCGCTGCCCTTGAGCTGCGCCCGCTACGAGCCCAGCAGGAGCAGCGCTGGTGCGCCAACTGCAACAAGTGCTTCCAGAGGGGGCTCAGTCGCTTCGACCAGTACTGCGGCCTGGACTGCAGGACGGCGCACCGCCTGCGCCAGTCCGCAACCCAAGCGCCCCACTACGGCTACAGCGGTCAGACGGCGTCGCTCGTGTCCGAGCATGCACTGGCCGTGCAGGAGGCGGCCAAGCAGCCCGTGCCGCGTTACACCACCACGTACCCGGTCGGCGGCCGCATGCGCGTGGACAGGAGGTAGATAGGACATTAGTTTGTGCTCGCAGAGAGAGAGCACGTGTACCAGTAGAGAACCTCCAGCCATGTTACCATAAAAACTAAGCTATTCCAACCGTCCATTGCCATGCCCATGCATGCAGCAGCAAGTGTCTAACGCGGCATGCAGCGTCAATCCCTCCATCGAGTACCGTATCCACTCGACTAAGTAGAATAACCCTCTACTCAACAACAATTAACCCTCTTCGAGTATATCCGTCATTTTCTCAGAAGGAGCGATCGACGTCAAGGAAGCGCTAGCAGACCGTAGCGGCGCCATGGTGGCGGCCAACAAGATCGTAGTGTGCGACAACGGCACGGGGTGCGTCCAGAGGCCGCTCCTGTCTGCGTTTAGAGCCCAATCGCCTCCTCCCTAACGCTCTTCTCTTTTCTGTTGCCAGTTCGTCAAGGCTGGCTTCGCGGCCGAGAACTTCCCCAAGGCCATCTTCCCGTCGCTCGTGGGGCGCCCCGTGCTGCGTGCCGAGGAAGCCGTGCAGTCGGACATTCTACTCAAGGTATGACGGACATTTACGAGCCACGTTGAAGCGATGTCGTTGTTAACCGTGGAGTTGTATTGCTATTGCAGGACATTATGTTCGGCGATGAAGCCGCCGCCGTGCGCTCCAACCTCGAGATCTCGTACCCGGTGGAGAACGGCATCGTCAAGAACTGGGACGACATGGAGAAGCTCTGGGACTATACGTTCAAGGAGCGACTGGCCATCGACCCCAAGGCCGGCCACCGCATCCTGCTGACTGAGCCCGCTGAACCCCAAGCGCAACCGCGAGAAGCTGGTGGAGATGATGTTCGAGTACGGCTTCGACGGCTGCAACATCACCACGCAGGCCATGCTGACGCTGTACGCGCAGGGGATCACCACGGGCGTGGTCA
>JAAVTH010000186.1:0-27666 GCA_011947325.1 Phytophthora macrochlamydospora
GCATACCTGGTGGTCATGAGGTCGAACGCTCGCACAGCTTCGCCAACGAGACGACCGAATATGCCGCCGATGACGAATGTTGGGGTGAATAAGCCGGCAGGCAGTGGTAACACGATGCTGATGAGTGTCAACACAATCTTGAGCGGCAGAAACGTCACCAAAGATCTTGAAAGTAGCAAGCTATCGTCCTCCTCGGTCAGTGGCGTTCCGTCACTGAAGACCTGCTTGTCCTTCGAGAACAGGGCGTCAAGGATACGCCGAGGTGAACCATGATGAATAAACCACGCGCTATCTCCGTAAAATTCCAACCAGCAAGAGAGCGACGTCACAGCTAGTACCAGGCCCAGCCGCTTACCAAGAGAATCCCACCAGCTTCGGTGGGGGTGCGATGGGTGACGGCTCGAAGAAATGGTCCCGCGTGCGAACCAAAAGCGATAAGCAATAGTTGAAGAAAGCCCCTCCCAGACCGCACACGATCCCCATGGACGCGAAGACGGTCAGATCGAGGAGTGTGGGACCGCCACTTCCGTTCACAGCATCCGTGTCCGACGAAATCCCCATGCTGCGATTTCCAAAGAGTCCGTATCGCGTGTTAGCAGCGCCGAAATCTACAAGCAACTTGCCGATAATGGCCGCGAAAAAGAGCGTGGTAGTGTCCGCACGAGATAGAAGTGGGAAGTCACCTCCACTCCAAAAGCACTCCGCCGAATGGAGAGCCAAACGTAGCAGCCACACCAGCAGCGCAGGCACACGCCAACATCTCCAGCCGTTTTGTGTCATCATCGCGGATGCGTCGGAACGGCCGCCAGTTCATGAGCACACTGGCAAAGCCGCAGGAGATCATGATAAATGGGCCTTCCTTACCGATGGACAAGCCTGCTCCCAACGCTGCCATCAGCCCAACGATCTTGGTTAGAACACACCGCAGTGACAAGTAAGCGCTCATGTCAATGCCCGAAATGGCCACCTTCATGAACGGCAGACCAGACCCCGCCGCCTGCGGACACACGCAATGTCAGCACTGCAGAAAACCCACCTGCCAGTAAGGCCGAGAGCACAAAGAGTGCGAAGCCTCGGTCTACGAGCCACTCGTGGTAGATCCCCATCTCTACCCCCACATGTCGACTACCAAGCCCACACCAGCAGCGAAGATGCCGATTGTAATCAGCAGTAGAGGGCTCTGGAACAACACGAAGAGTCCTCGCATCCCCTGGGGTAGTCTGCCACGTAGGTAGAGTGCAGTCCGTCGTGGAAGGCTAACGCCTTGGCGAACTTGGGCGGGCGCTTGTCCAGCGACGGCAGTTGCGTGTGCAGTGCCGCATTCTCCTTGGGCGTCTCCATCGTGGGCACAGGCCTGTACTGGTGCCAGTGGCTGGGCGACTCTCGGTCCAGGAACGGGTTGTTGATCTTCTCCATAACGCTGTCGGCGCGCCTCCAGCGAACCGTGGGGGACGACGAGCGGCGGCGGCGGGACATCGCGTGGCTCATATGCGACTCCTGCGGCAGACTGGCGCTAAAGAAGGAGCTCATGGCGGAGGACGTGGAGCGCAGGAGCTTGTCGTGGCTCGCCATGGCCGTCGAGGAGCTAGCGGATAGCAGCGGAGACCTTGGTCCGATAACGCGTCGGTTTTGTCGAGGGTGCATACAAAAAGCAAGATAGCACAACCTAGCCAATCAGCGCGCACGGATGACACAACTTCAACCAGGGCAGCTGCATTGAAGGCCACCGAATCGGTTTTGTGGTGCTGGGGTCAAGCGAGAGCAGATGCAGGAGCCCACTGTAGTGAAGAGAGCGCGATTGTCTTTGGTTATGCAGTGGCTGAGCTCATCGATTGCCAGTCGCATCTGGCCAAGGCGAGGACCACATGGCTCCTGCTGGAGAGGCTACCTCATCCGCGCAGTCTTTCATAGCAGCACCGCGGTCACGACTCGCCGTCCAGTGCTGGGAGGACAGTGCAGTGCCTTGTTGTGCTGTGAATATCGGGCAAGTGCTGTGAGGAATCATGGTCTTCCTCGCGATGGATGCAGATCACCTGTCATTAGCGAACTGCAGAAGCAGAGCAGATGTCATGGCGAGGCGCACTCTGCTCTGCCCCCATCGACCATGCGCCAGTGGTCTATTAGCACCGCAATCGGTGAGCTGGGAATGCAATCGCTATGGACGGCCATGTTTTCCCGTGGATTTTCGTTTTGAAAAAAGGCTGCACTGGTTTGGTTTCGGTCTCTTCGCTGCAGCGGCGGCCCCGCTCTCGACAAAATCCGCCACCGATCGCTGACAATCAATCGGCAAGTGCAGATTACGAACAGAGCGAGCGCCATTTGCCTCCAGCTGGGCCTGTAATCGCGGCAAAAAAAAGTCGGAGCACTTGGCTCTATATAGTTCAGTGTATGCTCAACTGTATCGACTCAGATAGATGGCTCATTTCCCCATTCGGCCCCGCGCGCGCAAGTCAAGAAAGCCGCTCGCGATGGAGACCGCACGCGCCGAAGACGTGACTGCAGACGCCCCGGAGCACAAGCCCAAGCGATGGAAAGAAGCCTTCGCCCGCGTCGCCACCAAGGTGATCGAGGAGCGGCGCCAGACGCTGGGCAGCAAGCTCTCGACCTTCGCGGACGTGGTGCAGGCGGCCGCCGCCTTCGACCGCGACGGCCGCATCCACATGGACTTCGACGAGGACGACGACAAGTACGACATCTCGGGGCTGCAGGAGCAGGTACAGCAGCGCCAGGAGGAGACGCTGCGCGCCATGAGGCAGAGCTCCAAGGCCGAGTACGACGTCCCCACCATGAGCGTCTGCATCATGATTGTCGGCACGCAGGGAGACGTGCAGCCCTTCGTGGCTATTGCCAAGAGACTCCAGCACGACGGACACCGAGTGAGGCTGGCCACCCACGCAGTCTACCGCGACTTTGTGGTGGGGCATGGCGTGGAGTTCTATCCGCTGGCCGGAGACCCCAAGGAATTGGCCGCCTACATGGTCAAGACCGGAGGCCATCTCATCCCTCTGAAACTCGAGACCATCCAGAAGGATGTGCCTCGCAACATGCAAATGATCGAGGAGATCTTGTACTCCACGTGGCCCGCAGTGTCGGAGCCGGACCCGGATGGAGGAGGCCCCGGTGTTCCTGGCAAGCCGTTCCGAGCGCAGGCGATCATTTCGAACCCAGTGACGTATGGCCATATCCACGTGGCAGAGCGGCTTGGAGTACCGTTGCACATTATGTTTCCGCAGCCGTGGGTGCCAACGACGGCATTCCGCACCCGCTGTCCAACATGCCGTACACTGGGAAGCCCAAGAAGGTCAACTACATGTCGTACAAAATGGTGGATCTGTTGATGTGGCAGGGCACGGAGGGTATGGTGAATGAGTTCCGAAGAGACAAGCTCAACCTGCGCAAGATTCGCAAGGGCGACGGCGGCCGCGATATTCTGCTCGACTTGGCTATCCCTCACGCCTTTATGTGGAGCCCTCGACTCGTACCAAAACCGAACGACTGGGGCAAGATCTATGATGTCATCGGGACTGTCACGCTAGAGGGCCTGGATCGACATATACTCCAACACCAGAGCTCGACGCTTTCCTTGGCCAGGATGCGGGTCCAATCTTCGTTGGGTTCGGTTCCATGGTACTGGAAGACCCTGTTGGTACTACGAAGATGATCATGGACGCAGCAGCGCAGGCGCGTGTGCGCGTGTTGATCCAGTCAAGTTGGACCGACATGGCAGGCGACCTCACCGTTCCAGACAACGTCTTTTTCCTGGGCAACTGCCCACATGACTGGCTAATGCCGCGTGTATCTGCTGTGGTGCACCATGGTGGGGCAGGTACAACAGCGGCCGGCCTTCTGGCTGGGAAGCCAACGTTCATCGTGCCATTCTTCGGTGATCAGCCCTTTTGGGGACGTGCCGTGCTCGATGCTGGAGTTGGTGTGGAGCCGTGCCCGATCTCCCAGTTAACGACGGAGAAGTTACGCATTGCGTTTGAAGCGCTGGAGAGCCCCCAAATGCGTGCACGAGCGATTGCGATGCGCGACCTCATGCAACAGGAAGATGGCGCCGGAGAAGCTGTAAGATCTTTTACCGCAACCTGCCGTTGCATCACATGCGGTGCGACTTGGAGTGCGGTCGAGCCGCGACGCTGTGGAGTCAGAAGGACAAAATTCGGCTGTGTGACCAATGCGAATATGTGGTGACATCTCGTCCAGAGAACTCGCCGACGGATATTGTGGAGTACAACTTTGTGGATTACTCGGCGCGCGGTCCCGACAATGTTCTTGAAGGAGCATCTGCTGGAGTGGGCGCATTTGCCCACGTATTTACATCCGGGTTCAAGGATGTAGTTGTTAAGCCTGCAAGGGCTATCGTGAAGAGGGAGCAAAGGGAGCTGTGATTGGGCTTGTAAAGGGGCTTGGTGGGTTAATGATCAGTCCCCTAGTGGGGACAGTAGTGTTTGCGGATCACCTGGCCACTGGGGCTTACAATAACGTTCGTGGAGAGGACGACAAGCGAAAAGGATCGCTCATTGCTGACAACAAAAAGTTCCTGAACGCTATGGGTTTCAAGACGCGAAATGTTCACAATGGGACAATGAAACCTGACGAAGTTATCGAAGGCGAGAATGCGCTATCTGATCAAATGGTAATCCAGCTATCGCCAGAGAAAAAAGCAAATTTGAGGCCAAATTCAACGCTGTCATGAAGGAACGCCAGATGAATGGGAAGGATGCCTTTAGGCTCAGGAAGGATGCGTCTCGACAGCGCCTGCTGATAGCCCAGTGGGTATCGATAACGTCGTTGTGAACGTTGATGGAGCCACATTCAACGGAAGCGATTCGTTCGACATCATGTTTGGAGACGGCGGCAAGGCCGGTGAGGCCTTACGTGAAAGTGAAGTACAGCAGCTGGAAGCCGAAGCGGTTAAAGAAGATGAAATGCAGAAGAAGCGTCTCGAAGTCTCGGCAGCAAGCCATTGCCGAAGATGAACATATGCATGATGACAACTGGAAGCTGGGAAGAGAGTGTTCAGCAGTACGTGGCGATCGGACTGCGACTCAAGGCGGACGGCCATTGCGTTCGCATCGCTACTAACAGTGGACATCGAGAACGCATTGTCAGTGCAGGCCTCGATTTCTATCCTCTTGGGGCAGTGCCATCACGACGGGCAACTTCCTGCAGTATTTGTACCAGCGCATCCAGAAAGAGCCGCACCATAAATCGAGGCTGCTGAATTACGCTCACGCGAAGCTCAACCATCGTCGCGAGTCGTTCCCGGAAGTGGATGATCTGCGTGAACTGGTGTTTTCGCTTTGGCCAGCATGTGTGGAAGTGGACCCGTTATTGCCAGGCAAAACCTTCCGCGCCGACGCTATCGCGCACCCGTACTTGTTTGGACAGACGATTGTGGCGGAGCGTCTCGGCGTTCCTTTGCACTGTATGAGCTACAATCCGCAGTCACGGACGCAAGCATTCCCTCACCTGATCAGTGCTAACATGAAACTGCACCGACCATATCGCTATGCCCCTACGAACGCTGCATCCTATGATGTGATTAACAACGTGTTGTGGGCTGGTATGCGGGATGTTCTGGACGAGTTCCGCTACTTCTTGGGATTGACAGGCAAGAGCGTCGCCAACAACTTGCTGACAGAGTGGCGCATCCCTCACACGTATCTGTGGAATCCTGCCATTCTGCCGAAGCCGCATGACTGGGGCAGTGAGATTACTGTCGCGGGGTATGTAGAGCTTGAGAAACCCCCAAACTGGATGAACGCCGCCATTGTGACGGGGTACCGTCACACGGTCGCCGTGGCGCACGGCGACCAATTAGATTAGCTCTTAGTTTTGTTGGCTCACGGCGCCCGAAGTCGGGCGCCACACAGATTGAATAGCAGAGTTAAATTCCCCACAAGCACCGCCCCGTTACATCTGGTAGCACTTCGTAGTCCGCCCACACGACCATGAACGTGAACGACGCTTCCAATTTCAACGAAGGGGCTGGTGCCCTTGAGCACGCCAGCTTCCCCACTTATCCGTGTTTGAGTGGGAGGCGCTACACCGCCTCGCTGCGGTCTCCGGAGAAGGAGTCATCAAGACGTTGCTGACTGCTGGAACGGAGACTGCCCAACGCCTGGCTGCTCATGAGTTCATGGCGCGTGAGCTCGCTGACCTGCGTCAGCGTGCGACGACTCCCACGCCGACCAAGAACAAGAACGACATCGTGAAGCTCGATGTCTCCACCTACAGTGGTGACGGCGACGCTCGCCTCCAGCTGAATCGCTGGTTCTGTGAGATCGACATCGCGATCGAAGCTCGGCAGTTGTCTACCGAGTTTGCTCGTACCCGGTTCCTATTGTCCAAGTTGACGGGGAAGGCCAAGGAATGGGCGCTCGGCAAACTTGTCGCCGACTCCTCCTGCTTCTCGACGATGGAGTCGCTCAAGGCAGACCTCCGCCTGGCCTTCGAGCCCCCTCAAGACGAGCGTGTCCAACGCTCGGCTTTTCTGTCACTCAAGCAGGGACGGCTGTCCATGCTCGAATACATTCAGCGGGCACGACACCTGGTGTCGTGCATCACGACGAATCCGGTGGACATGGCGACTCAAGTCCATGTCTTCATCTCTGGTATGAACGCTGGCTACCAGCGTTTCTACCTGACCAGGAAGACGCCAGGGTCCCTTGAAGAAGCCTTCGAGACAGCACTACGTGAAGATTACAGCGTGTCCGCTTCCGAGGCGTTCTCCTCGCTACCCCTTCCGTCACGGAGCCTGAGCCCATGGAGCTTGACGCCATTCAGGATTACCACGGGCGCCGACGATCCGGTCCGGCGCCAACGTCGTCCACCCGACCGCCTCTGGCGGGCCCTAGTCGAGGCACTCGGCCCATGCGGTGCTTCCGCTGTCGCAAGCTTGGACATCGCGCGGCTGTGTGCCGCGCTCCGCTTCGGTCTTGGCGCATGTTGTCGCCGAAGACGCTGACGGTATCGTCGCCGAGTCAAAAAATGGCGACAACCAGTAGGCGCGGGGCGCCCTACTGGTCGTGGAAGGAGCGACGGCTCTCTGGTGGCAGAGCCTCCTCCTAGCCCTTCCGTGCTTCGTGCACAACTATTTGCCACCACCTCCGGCAGCGACACGAGACTGATTGTCCTCAATGTTCACGTTGATGGTGCGAAGCGGCCGCTTCGCGCGCTGCTGGATTCGGGCGCGACGAACAACTTCGTTCGCGCCGAGAGTTTGTCGGTGCTACCGGCGGACCTGAGCCTTCGCGAAGGTCCGGGGAGATGATCGTGAAATACGCCGATGGCAAGCCACGGCGTACGCCGCGGCGCTCTACGACCTTCACGTACGAGTTCGACGGATTCCGAAGCTCCGAAGAGTTCCTCGTGATCGAGCTGAGTGGCTCGTTCGATTGCGTCTTCGGCATCCCATGGCTCGCCCGTCACCAGCCTGAGATTAACTGGCTGACCGGCACGGTCCGCCCACGTGACATCGACGTGAATGCAGTCCTGGCGTTCTTGCGCGGAACGCCGAACCGATGGCCGCATGTTGCAGTCATGGACTCCGACTCCATGACCCATGCCGCACCTGAAGTGGGCGATGGCCCTTCGTGTGCGGCATGCGAGCACGCATCCTGCGCCGGTCTTGAGCAGGTGCCTCAAGACGTGTCTGACGTGGTCGAGCATGGGTTCCCACGTCCCGATGAGCAGTGGCTCTCGACGGCGGACAACAACGTGGTCGAACAGGGGTTCCCACACCCGGATGAGCAGCGGCTCTCCGTTGACGATAAACAAGAAGATGTGGTTGAGCGTGGCCTCCCACGCGCGGTCGAGCAGGGACTCCCGCATGTGGTCGAGCAGGAGCTCTCTGATGAAGTTGACGCCGATGTCGTGTCCCGGCGTCTGAATACAGCAGACTTGGTCGAGCGTGGTCTCCCACTGCCTGCTACCGATGCGTTCACCCGGCCAGTCCGTCGCCGTGGGCGCCGCCAGCCTCGGCGTCCCCGCGCTCCTCCGAGCGAGTCAGACACATCTGACTCCGAGGTTATCTCTGTTCTGGTGCGAGATGACGCGGCGACGAACCCGCGCACGCGCGACGTCGAGGTCGCACGTCCTCCGTGCGACGCACCCGAGATCACCAAGTTGCCTGGTCTGTCGTGGAAACACTTCCTCCACGACTTGAAACATGGTGAGATCGAGCAGGTTTGCATGATCGTCGCGGACAACTCCGCGACCATCACGGCTGTCGATATTGACGCTGGCGACCAAGCCTTCGATGCCCGGAAACGCCCGCAAGGCGCTGAGCCTAAGTCTGCCCGCGAAGCCCGCTACTTGGCTCAGTCGTTACCGGCACTTGAAGCCGCTGGTAACCCAGTTGCTCCGCTGGTTCGCGAGTTCATCGACATCTTCCCCGACAAGGTTCCGGCTGAACTCCCCCGATCGTGGTGTTCGACACGAAATTGATCTCGTTCCCGGATCGAAGTACTGTGTGACGCGACAATGGCCGCTTCCCGCGACCAAGTCGAAGCAATTGATGCGTTCTTCGAGGGTCGCCGGCAAGCCGGCCACGTCCGTGAAAGCCTCTCTCCACACTCCAGTCCTACGTTCTGTGTGAAGAAGGCGACGGGCGGTTGGCGCATTGTCCACGCCTTCAACAAGCTCAATGACGCCACCATCCCAGCACAAACGCCGATCCCACGGAAGGGCATGGTGCTCGACACTATGTCTGGCAGCACCGTGTACAGTGCTATCGACCTGATGGATGGCTTCTACCAAATCTTGATGCGTGAAGAAGACGTGCCGTTAACCGCGGTCAGCACGCCCAGCGGAATGTTGTGGAATGGCTCGTGATGCCGCAGGGGCTCAAGAACGCCCCTGCCACATTCAACCGCATGGTGTCCAATCTTCTTCGCCCGTATCGAGACTTCGCGCCCAGCTACTTCGACGACATCTTCATTCACAGTCGTGCCGAGAGCGGCACGACGGACGTCGACATCCACCTTCAACACCTCCGCAAGGTGTTCGAGGTGATGCGGGAAAACAAGCTGTACGCCAACTTGAAGAAATGCATCTTCTGCGCTCCCGAGATCCCGGTACTCGGGAGCTACGTCAGCAAAGACGGCGTTCGAGCTGACCCGGAGAAGATCGCGGCGATCTGCTCTTGGCCAACCCCGCTGGACCAGAAGCAGCTCCGGCAGTGGCTCGGACTCGCCACTTATCTCCACCACTACTCGAAGAACTTCGCTTCGACTGTTCGGCCGCTGTCGCAACTCCTGAAAGCCGACGCCACGTGGTCGTGGCGCCCCGAGCACCAAGCAGCCTTCGACGCGGTGAAGACAAGCTTATCCACCGCGCCAGTCCTAATGCTCCCGGACCACTCGAAGTCTTTTCACGTGGTGTGTGACGCGAGCGACTTCGCGATCGGTTGCGCCTTGATGCAGTTCGACGACACTGGTCGCGAACGAGTGGTGAGCTACCAGTCGCGTCAACTGAAGCCTGCGGAGCGGAATTATCCAGTCCACGACAAGGAGCTGTTGGCGATGCGATACGCCCTCATCAAGTTCCGCGTGTATCTCTTGGGCGAGCAGACCTTCGTGGTCTACACGGATCACGCGTCGCTGCGGACAGCGACCAAGAGTCCCCACTTGTCCCAGCGCATGGCGCGTTGGCTGTCGCTCTTCTCCGGAGTACAACTTCGTCGTTCACTACAAGCCGGGCAAGACCAACATCCTTGCCGACGCACTCGCGTCGCCCAGATTACGTGCAATCGGGTCGCCATGCGATTGGCGACGAGGATGACGACGAATGCGCAATGTGCACCGCTGATGACATCGCTGCTGTTGAAGTCGCAGCGTCCACTCCGCTCCGCAACCTGATCGCGGCCGCGTACGAGTCGGACGCAGCGTGCTCCGAATTGATTAAGTACCTGAGAGAACCATCAGACGCGGCGCGGCGCCGCTTGTCCCTTCGCAGTCGCGCCCGTGTTGACCGCTACAGTCTCGATGGGGATCTGCTGACCTTCCGCGTCGATCGCGCGGACCCGCCACGCATAGTCGTCCCGCTTGACGACGACCTCAGAGCCCGACTGATCCATGAGTTTCACGATACCCCTAGCGGCGGCCACCTCGGACGCGAGAAAACATTCGCGTCACTATCGCGCGACTTCTACTGGCCACACATGTACAAGTGGGTACGCAAGTGGGTCCGCTCCTGTGAAGCGTGCCAGCGCGTCAAGCCGTCGCCGTCGAAGCGAGCCCCGCTTCGACCTCTTCCAGTCGCGACGGGTCCGTGGACATCGGTCAGCATGGATTTCGTCTTTGGTCTGCCGCGAGATACTCAGGGCCGCACAGGCATACTTGTTTTCGTCGACCGATTTAGCAAGATGGCCCACCTTGCTCCCGTTGCCTCATCGATCACCGCGTCTCAGTCGGCGGCGCTGTTTCTCGACACAGTGTATCGCCACCATGGACTTCCATCCTCAATTGTATCCGATCGAGACCCGCGTTTTACTGCAGCTTTCTGGACGGAACTCTTCAAACTTGTCGGGACGCGGTTGGCGATGTCCACCGCGTCACATCCTGAGACCGATGGCCAGACCGAACGAGTTAACCGGGTTGTCGAAGACGTGCTGCGGAGTTACGCCACGTCATTCACGTCATGGAGCTCTTTCCTGCCGATGGTGGAGTTCGCCATCAATAACGCCGTGCACGCGTCAACTGGCCTGACGCCATTCTTCGTCAACTTTGGCCGTCACCCGCGCGTTCCGGCGCTCCTTGGGCTGGAGCGCCCCCTTCCAGTTCAGCTGTCAGGGACCCACGACGTTGCGACCTCCACTTCCACTGGTGTCGCCTCCGCAGCGCCGCACGAGTTGACCACTAACCCCAATGTGAACGCGGTGACCACGAGGTCTTCCACGTGGGACTCCAGCCAGGGTCCTCTTACACGGGCCGCCGCGCGAGCGTCGGCTGCTTCTCCACGAGATGTTGCTGCTTGGACCAGTCGGACGCTGATCAACCCGCGTCCGCGTCGCGCAGCTGAGCTTCGCACTGCACCTGATTCGGTCTCGGCTACTGGGCCTCCGCCGTCAAACTTTGCGCCCAACGCGGCGCCGCAGCGGAGCGACACTGCGGCTGTCCATGAGTTCGTGCAACAGCGCGCGGCGATTGTCCGCTACGTCCGCGACGCGATCGCTGCTGCCGTCGATCGCCAGAAGGAGAATGCGGACCGCAGCGGACGCCGAAACGTGGAAAGGTTCCACGTTGGGGACCAGGTCCTATTATCTACCAATGGGATTTCCCCAACCCTTGTGACGAATCTAGGCGCAAACAAGCTCGCGCCACGGTACATTGGCCCATTCAAGGTGTTAAAGGTCATCGGAGATGCTTATCGGCTACAACTACCATCTGCCCTGCGACTACACCCGACGTTTTACGTCGGTCGTCTGCGCCGCTACCGCCCGGCGTCGATCCTAGCGATAATCCGGTGCCGCGTGACGCGGCACCCACAACATCTGCCGCAACGCTCGATTCTCCCGCTCCAGCTGCTCCACGCAGCTCTCCAGGCGCTCCAGACGACGCGCCATCGCCCACTCGCGCTCGGTTCCTTCGCGACGGCCCGGCTCCGCTTGTTGATCGCGATGGTAACTTTCGTCACATTGTGGAAGCCATCCTTGATCACGACGACTCCACCGGTAGTCGCAGCGCTCGTCGCTGCGACGGGGATATCGAGCTCCCGCCGGTATCTGGTCCGGTGGATTGGACCGCTGGACGACAGCTGGGAGCCGCGGGAGGTGCTGCTAGCGGACGTTCCGGACTGCGTGGAGGCGTACGAGGCAGGCCTTCCACGGGGCGCGACTCCTCGCCGCGCCTAGCCTCGTGCAGCGCTCGCTGGAACAGCCCCACCAGCTTGCGCTCGGCTTCGGAAAGGGGTGTGGCGCTTGTGATGCGCTCCCAAACAGCGTCCACGGTGTCTCTGTCCATGTTCGTACTGCTGCTGTCGCGGGTGGCTCTTTCGATTGTGAAGAGCTCACCAAGCTGTTTGGGATCATCGCAGCTTCAACCTTACGTAGGGGTGGTGTGACGGGGTACCGTCACACGGTCGCCGTGGCGCACGGCGACCAATTAGATTAGCTCTTAGTTTTGTTGGCTCACGGCGCCCGAAGTCGGGCGCCACACAGATTGAATAGCAGAGTTAAATTCCCCCACAAGCACCGCCCCGTTACAGCCATCGAACAAGAGCTGTGTGCCTTCGCTGACAATCATGCTGACATCCCATTAATCTACTTTGGCTTTCAGTGTGGTGATTGGGACCCGCGTCGTGTTCAGGACCTCGTCGCCGCGGTTGAGAAAGCGGCCCGAAAGGCGAACGTGCGCGTAGTGTTTCAAGGCTATGAGAACAGCAGCGATGGTGCTGCGTTCTTTGTGGGAGGAACCGATGTGGTGTTCGAGATCGACCAAAACTTCCCTGTTAAACGTATCCTTCAGCATGTGACTGCTGCTATGCACTGGGGGATTTATCGATCACATCGACCTGTTTGGCTGTAGGCAAGCCTGCGTGTGTTGTTCCGCGCAACATTACGCAGCGAATGTGGGCTCAGGCGCTGGTTCTCTCAGGAGTGGGGGTAGAGCCTTTGGAGGCGGATGCCTTGACACCGAACAACCTGTTTCACATGTTTCGTGTGTTGCTGGACCCGAAACTCTCACACAGTGCCAAACGCCTTGCTCAAAAATCTCGTCATCAAGTGCGATCGAGGCTGCTGTGTCGGCTTTCTACAGCAATCTCCCGTTGGACGGCATGACGTGCGACCTCGACCCAACGCGGGTTGCTCGTGTCTACGACTCGGTTCACGAGCTGAAACTATCGTATGAAGCGAGGTTGGTGGTGCATCAGCTCACGGGCGACAACGGCAGTGCGGGGGACTTGAAATACAAGCCGCTGAAATACTCACAGCACCATCCACCACGATTCTCGCTGCGAGAACTAGACTCTGCGTTACTCCACTCGTCGTCATCGGCTAACTCGAAGAAGCACCACCCGAAGGTGCTTTACGTACGATCCTGTTAGTGAAGAGCTGGCAGCAAGAGCTGACGAGCGAAGGGCGTCCTTGACTTCTTCGACCTCGTCCGCTGGATCCGAGAAGAAGAAATCGGCGAATGTACTGGTTGGCATTGACCGCAGGAGACGCAGTTTGTTGTCGCGCGCTCAGTCCATGGCGCTCAATGTAGTGGAACTGCCAAAGTTTTGGGACTCATCGGAGGAGCAGGCGAACTGCACCGTGGAGATCAACGAAAAGTACGAGAAGCTATTGAGGAAGCGCAACTTCGCCAACGGTTCGACGTCGTCGATGGCGTCGTCTGTTTCGCTGTAGGCGGTGTAGGCGGATGATTATCATCAGCAGGAATGGAATAGAATTTTGTTTGCACTTCATGGCAAGGCAACTGGAAAACGGAGCCGTGAAAAATCCACGCGTGATAGGGGGCAGTCTTCGTTCATGCAACACCCAGACTGACAATCAAAGCGCGCGGGCAAATGTTTGCTCGAAGGGTAATCATCTGCGCGCTTGATCGAGATAGTGCATGCGACGATGTGTGCGCCCCCACTTTTATTTTCGCCACAATCAGTATTCATCGGCAAGGCGCAAGTGCGTCTACTGAACGGTGCGCACCTCGACATGTCCGACAGCACCCAAGCACCGGCCAAGGCCACGTCGCCAACCAGCAAGGCAAAAAGAGGCTTCAAGAAACTGCGAGCTGCAGTTGTTGCGCTTCACAGCCTGGACGGACATATCAAGTTGGAATTCCCGGATGAGGACAAGTTGGAATTCCCAGGTGGACTGGAGACGACACCGTCTGTCACTGCGGGGCAACCCGCATCAGAGGAGTCGCCCCGACAGCAGCAAACCACTTCGCGATCCAGCACTGATGACAGCGAACCGTTGATCTCCGTACCGCCGTTGATGACCATCTGCATCATGATCGTCGGGACACGAGGCGACGTGCAGCCATTTCTCGCCATTGCTCACCGACTGCAAAGATGGTCACCGCGTTCGCTTGGCCACACATGCAGTGTATCGGGAATTTGTCATGAGTCATGGCGTGGAATTCTACCCTCTCGGTGGCGATCCCAAAGAGCTGGCTGCATACATGGTCAAGACCGGTGGCCATTTAATCCCGACCAACATCAAGACGCTCACCGAAGACGTGCCGCGAAATCGAGAAATGATCAACGAGATTGTGCTCTCCACGTGGCCGGCAGTGGCCGATGCAGACCCGGATGGCTGTGGTGCCGGTGTGCCGGGGCCTCCGTTCCGAGCGCAGGCGATCATTTCGAACCCGGTGACCTACGGCCATGTCCACGTGGCGGAACGACTCGGAGTGCCGCTCCACATTATGTTTCCGCAGCCGTGGGTTCCCACCACGGCATTCCCTCACCCGCTGTCGAATCTTCCGTACACGGGCAAGTTGCAGAAGAGGAATTACATTTCCTACAAGCTCGTAGACCTTCTCATGTGGCAGGGCACTGAAGGCATCATCAACGTATTTCGCACAGAGGTGCTTAAGCTGCGCAAAATCCGCAGTGGAGATTTTGGCCCAGACATTTTGCTAGATCTTGGCATCCCGCACTCGTTCATGTGGAGCCCAAAACTTGTTCCAAAGCCCGCCGATTGGGGAGATTTGTACGATGTTATTGGCACTGTCACCTTAACAGAAGCCGCGTCTACATATTCACCGACGCCAGAGCTTGAGACGTTCCTGGGCGATGATGGAGGACCCATTTTTGTGGGGTTTGGGTCGATGATCTTGTCGGATCCGGCGGCAACTACAAGGATGATTATCGAGGCGGCAAAGCAGGCGAATGTGCGCGTCTTAATCCAGTCCAGTTGGAGTGACATGGCTGGAGATCTCGACATACCCGACAATATTTTCTTCTTGGGAAATTGCCCGCACGACTGGTTGATGCCGCGAGTGAGTGCTGTTGTGCACCACGGTGGTGCAGGCACTACCGCTGCCGGGTTACTAGCTGGAAAGCCAACTTTCATCGTGCCGTTTTTCGGTGATCAGCCGTTCTGGGGCCAGGCGGTTGTAAGCGCACAAGTCGGTGTGGCGCCATGTCCGATCACACAACTTACCACGGAAGTTTTGCGGAAGGCGTTTGTAGATCTCGCAAGCCCAGAACTACGAGCACGAGCGGAGGCCTTGCGAAATGTGATGCAACAAGAGGATGGAGCAGAGGAAGCGGTGCGCAGTTTCTACAAGCACCTGCCTTCCCAAGACATGTGGTGTGATCTAGATCACGAACGTATCGCCACGCAGTGGAGTGTGCACGACAGGATCAAACTCTGCGATCGCTGTGCATTTATCGTCCGTGCTCGCCCCGAAAATCAACGCAAGAAACTCATGCGCTACAACTGCGTCGACTATTCCGCTCGGGGTCCCAGCTCCCTGCTGACCGGTGTCGGCACGGGAACTATAGTACTCTTGCACGAATTCGCCGGTGCATTTACGGGAGTCTTACTAGAGCCTGTGAAAGGGGTCGCAAAGCATGGATTAGTCGGTGGCGTGAAGGGAACTTTTTCCGGCGTGTGGCACTTTTTCGTGCGACCTGTTCATGGAGCCGTGCTCTTTGCAGACCATATTGCTGTGGGACGACGAAACGCAAAGCGAGAGGAAGGCCACCGTAAAGAGGCCAGTGTGTTCGACCGCCATCTCATGAGTGCACTTGGGGAAGAAAGTGGTCTGGCTGACACGTATTGCCTGGAAGTTCTCCCCAATACTGTTGACATCGTGATTTTTATCCGAAGGAAAGATCGTGAGCGGTTGATTAGGCATATGCGGCACTACCAAAAGAGTTGCTATCGTGCACAGTACAAGACCATCTTACAAGCTCAGAAAGCTGCGAAAAAGCAGCAAGAAAGACAAGCCTTCGTAATCCATTCGAAGATGGCAAGACGACGAGTCCAGTACAACAAGTGTCTGAAGCGAGTCCACGTTCCAATGACAACACCTTGTGCTCCTATTCAAATGTCGAGCGCATCAACACTGGATCGAGTAATACGTCAGCAGTAACCCTGCAATCGAACCACCTGACAGCTACAGGAGTTGTGGAAATGACGCTGAATATTCCTGATGAGTCTGCTGATGCCGTAAAGCCCACAACTATTACCGAGTGGGAAACTTATCAACTGGAGCGAACAATTCAAGCCAACGACGATGGAGTACAGCAATCGTTCCCGAGGATGAATGTCTGCCTGGCAGCCATCGGTACATGGAACAATGGTGTGAAGCAGTTTGTGGCAATCGGCATCAAGTTGAAACAACTCGGGCATCGCGTTCGTGTCGCCGCCAATGAGCGTTTCCGTTCGGAGATAATGATTCGTGGCCTTGAATTCTACCCGTTGGCAGGAGCGCCCGAGAGTATTCAAGATTTTGTCATGCAACTCCACGAACTCCAGAATCGATTCGGATCGGGAGGAGTTCAACTATTCAAGGAGCTCATTTACTCCTTGTGGCCAGCCGCATACGGATCTGACCCTCATGGAGGTGGCATGAACACTCCCGGCGAACCTTTCCGCGCAGATTCGCTCCTATGGCACCCACTGTTGCTGGGCCACGTGCATGTGGCTGAGCGACTTGGTATTCCGCTTCAGTGCGCAAGCTTGGATCCATTGTCGCCGACGTTTGCCTTTCCTCACCCTCTCAGCACGATTCCAGGGGTTGAGCCTTCAGTCTTGACGCTTTGCCAGAGCAATTTGCTTTCGTACGGTGCCGTCGATACGACTCTTTGGTATGGTGGGGTGGCGGATGTTCTGACCCAGTTCCGGTCGTTTATCGGTCTAGAGGTGCACTGCACTCGACCAGATCTCCTAGTCCGGTGGGAAGTGCCGCATATTTACCTGTGGAATCCGACGCTCCTGCCGAAGCCGCTTGACTGGGCCTCTGAGTTATCCGTGGTCGGCCATGTGTCACTGGACGACACGGCGGGGCTGAGCAAGAAGCAGCGCAAGAAGCGCCAAAGGAGAGCAAACGATTCCGGTGGCCCAGCGCATTGACTGAGTTCGCATTCAAGTCCGACACGCCACCGCTCATTTACTTTGGTGTCTCATCTAGGATGATGTCGGCCAGCGACCTGGACGAGTTGTTAAAAAGGTGGCCGCTGCTGCAAATGCCCAAGATCACCCTGTTCGCATTATTTTCCAGACCCGGGAGGACGGCGGTGGTGGTGGGGAGCGTGCACCGTTTCGATCGGGCAACGTTTACCAGGTCGATAGCAACTTGGCGTACGCACGCCTCTTTCAAAAGTTGCAGCTGCGATCCACTGGGGAGACCCTGACATCGTCGCTGAAGGCCTTACTGCCGGAAAGCCTGTCGGTATCTGTGGCAGGCACTCGTCGCAGCAATTCTACGCCAGCGTGTACGAGCAGGTCCAAGTTGGCATACCGCTGATCGACTGGAAGACGTGCACTGTGGAATCGCTGGCCTTGAGCTTTCAAGGGCTGCTGAAACCAGGCATCGCTGAGAAAGCGCGGTGGGTGGCAACAACGTTTGACTCGGAGCAAGCCGTCGGCGCTGCTGTGAATGCCTTTTTCAACAACCTTCCAATCCAAGCGATGCGGTGCGACTTGGACCCGAACAAGCTCGCTCGGGTGTTCGATCCGCGTCATGGCGTGAAGTTGTCTCTTGGAGCGTACGTGTCGATCCAGCCACGTCATGATGAGAGCAAGGGTTTTGTGCCGTACAGACCGCTGCGCTTTGGTGGAGACCGTCCTCCTCGGATCTCCCTTCGTCGTGAGCCCGGAGAGCTCACGCGACGTCAGGCCAGCTCGGCACCAGGACGCCGTGTTACTTTCATTGGACGCCATCGCTTCCCAGATGAACGAGCGCTTCAGTGCGTCGAGTGGCTTCTCCTCGACAGCGTCGACACCATCGAGTCTCGCTGCCACGCCAGCAAAAATCGCACTGTACTGGGCCTCGGCCAAAGAGGAGGCAGCCGTCCGCACGGCAACCAATATGGCCTACGAGCGGTTAGTGAAAAACCCGCCGCGTAAGAGCAAACTAGACGCAATAAAGCGCTTGTTTGGCGCCGGGAAGGAGGAAAGACGGCGCCAAGAGGTGCAATACTTGACAGTGCAATAATACATGTACGCCATCATTGTTTTGCTTGCCTCGGTCTCGGTCGTCGCCAGCACCTTGGCTCGGGAGCTGGAATGTCGGCTAGACGTCGCTGAAAAGAAGATGGAGGAGCTCAACAGGTTGCTGCAGACCCGCAACGCGTGCAAGCAGGCAGCGGCAGAGCAGTGAAGGCCCCTTTGGTTCTGCTGCCAACAAGCTTCAGCTTGACGCTCCGAGCCGAGAAGATGAAGAAGAAGACAGCGCCATTTCTGAAGACTTGTGTTGGCGACCGCGCCAAGAGCGGCATCCGAGGTTTAACCTTTTAACAAGAGGTTATAAACTGAACCGAAATAGGGTAATACGTGGCATCGTCAGTCCTTAAAGCTCGACGAAGCGATCTCTTCCTGCTGTGCTGACGATGGCGAGTGCGTCGTGGGTGTCCAAGCTCAAGGGGCTGGACGCGTACCCCAAGACGATCGAGGAGTTCAAGGTCCGCACGCTGCAGGGAGGGCTCTGTACGTGGCTTGGCTGGCCGTCTCCACTGTTCTGTCTGACCGACCCTTGCTCTCTACCTGTCTGTAGTCTCGCTCATGGCCTTCGCCTGCATCTCGGTGCTGCTGGTGTCGGAGCTCGGTTACTACTTTACGACCGACACGGTGGACAAGATGATGGTGGACGGTGGACGCAACACAATGGTCTCCATCAACTTTGACATCGGATTCCCCCGGTACAGTAGAAACAGCTCGAGGACTAAAGGCAATGCAATTGTTGACGTGCTGTTGGTGCTGCCAATGCGACTGCAGAATGCCGTGCTCTGTGGTGGCCGTCGAATCTGCAGATATGGCTGGTAATGCGCAGGTACTGGGCACTTTATATTCCAGCAGCTCAGATGGACTGCAAGCTAACCCTGTGGAATTGGATCTGGATTTCGTTTTTGCCGCAGCACGATATCGAACACAATATCGAGAAGATCCCGCTGGACCGGAACGGACAGGCGCTGATGGAAGGCATGCGCGATGTGGTAAGGAACACACGGCTGGTGGAGCATATTTGGCAATGGAGTTGTGGGGGACTGAAGTGGTATTTGTTATGTGCAGATTGGTGGGGCGTTGACGAACGGAACGGACCTGCATGGCGAGACGGAAAAGTGCTCGATTACAAATTGAAAGGGGCTGGTGCCGTGTCGTTGCTGACATTCATTTGGTGCTGTGCAGACCTGCGTGTGGGAGCTGCTATGCTGCTGGAGAGCCTGGCGAGGTCTGGAAATGATTGTGTGGTGGTTTGTCTAATTCAACTAACGTCGGATGGTTTGCTTTTCAAAGTGCTGCAACACATGCGACGACGTTAAGGCTGCGTACGCGCGCAAGAGCTGGATGATGCCAAGTCTCCACATGGTCTCGCAGGTATGATGCGAAATTCTGTTGATTGCGTCTTTATTCTGTGTTGACAGTGATTTGTGTCATGTAGTGCCAAGAGATCGAGATTGAGAAGGTTCTTCGTGGTGAAATCAACGAAGGTTGCCGCATCAAGGGCTCTCTTGTAGTGTCCAAGGTAAAGAACGATACCTATAGTGATGCAGACAGTCGATCCAGATTTTAATTGTGAAATGCTGCTTTAGGTCGCGGGGCGGATGTACTTTGCTCCGTCCAAGTTTTTCCGCTCGGGCTACCTGTCAGCGCAGGACCTGGTGGATGCTACCTTCAAGGTCTTTGACACGTCGCACACGATCCATTCTCTGTCGTTCGGCGAACTGTATCCGGTAAGGTGCCTCATGAAGATTGAATGGATAGATAGGAAACTGCAGCTGAGTTCCTACCGCCACACTCGAACAGGACATGAAAAATCCGCTTGACAATCGCCGGAAGGACCTCCCGAATGAATCCACGCGCGGCACATTCCAGTATTTCCTCAAGGTCTGTATTGATTCGTGCTGATGGCAAGATTTGTGCAACCTTTTAACCATCTTGGCTGTTTGCTTTTCCTAGGTCGTGCCGACGGAGTACACTTTCCTATCGGCTAGCCAGATTAGCACAAACCAGTTTTCCGCCACGGAGCACTTTCGTCAGCTCACCCCTGTGAGCGACAAGGGTCTGCCGAGTACGTTGTCGTTCAGGACTCCGGTTTGTGTGTGCGTGTGTTTTCTTTCTAATCAGTTGTGCTGTCGCAGTGGTTTCCTTCGGATTCACGTTTTCGCCCATCATGTTTCGCATCGAGGAGTACCGCGTGGGTTTTCTGCAGTTCCTCACGAGCGTCTGCGCCATCGTTGGCGGCGTTTTCACGGTGTGTCATCGTTGTTGTTGGCGATTGTATCGTTATCGTATTAAATTGACCGGTGTTATTGCACTATCCAGATTCTTGGCATCATGGACTCGTTTACATTTGGACTGCTGAGCAAGACCAGCGCCACCCCGTTGCTGTAGTAGCGTTCGCGATTCTAATGCATCGCCGACGAATGCCCTCTACCAGTGCTATTATTGCCGTTTCCTTTTGCTAGCTCGGGGGCCATCATGTCCGAGGTCCATCCACTGCCTCCAGAGCTGTGGAATCTGTCTGCAGTGATTGTGGTTTGCTGTCTCTTAGGGTGGGCGGTTCGGCTCGTGAGGCTACTGCTGATGTATCTGGAAGCTCGCTACTCTGTCCAGCACGACGCGGTGAGTTGGGGGCCGCAAATATCCATTCCTTCACATCAGTATTCATCCCTTTATGTCTAGGTCCTTCACCTGGAAAAGCTGGGGCCGAGGCAAGTTGTTGGAGGCATTGAGGCGTGACAAAATCACCACTAACGCCTGCTTTTATCAGTTTGCACGTGCTTCGCAATGCGTCGATGTGGCATTTTCACCAGCTACTGCGGACGCAGCTCCAGGGCGCTTCGGAAACGATGAAGCGCGTCCAAGTTCCGTTTGATTTTATTGCGTCGTCGCTGCAGCTCGTCGAGGCTTCGGATGCCGCCCAGCCGCACACAAGTCTGCGCGTCGAAATAAAGTGCCGAGCAAAGTGTTCGGTCCAGTGTTTTGGGACGTCAAAGTTGCCGCCCTAGAACTAGAAGGAGCTCGCCGAAATGCAAACGAGTCGAGTCCGCAACCGGTGAAGCAACTGCGACGCTGGGTTGATGGCAGTCTGTCGACTCGCGCCATGCAGAGCGCCGTCCATGCGGTGCGATCGATTCCAGACAAGTTCTACGACACCGGGTTCTTGAATACTCCGCACCGCTTGCTGGAAGATGACGTCGGCAGCAATCAAGTTCGCGGGGCAGCTTTGGCAAGCCAGCAGCATCCATTTTCCTGCGCTGGGTTGTTTGGAGGCGAGAACGCATTTCGCTCCCGCTCGACGATGACAAGGTGCGCGCGCTGGTGTCGCCGGTCTTGTGCTTTATCATGTAACAACATCTCACCTGGTTCGCTTCCTGCCCTCAGGTGCTCGGATCACACTGATGAGTACGTCGCCGCACTACCGAGCGAGCTGTTCCCGGACCGTCCTGTCGAGGAGATCCAGTCCTCCATCGTGGCCACCGACTGCGAAGACATGCCACCAGCACCAACGCCTGTCGTCAACGAACCCCGATACGCGTGCGTCATGGTCATCGGCTGCTGCGACTTGGTTGAGAGCGTCAGCCCCAGACAAACAAGCTCGTCAACTGCCAGCGACGTTGAGGACGAGATCCTGTGCCAGTGCGTGGCCATCGACTTCCTCCCGACGCCTGCGCAGCCCAGAGGCCCCCGTCGTCGTCAGGAAGCTCCACTTCACTGCCAGCAGCGTCTACAGCAGCCAGGAACTTTTCAGCTCCGAGAGCGAGTGCGTCATCTGTCTGGAGCGCGCTGTCTGTGCTGTGCTGCTGCCTTGCCGCCACTTGTGCGTGTGCCGCCCCTGCCTCGAGGAGATCGACCAGTGCCCCATCTGCCGCGCCAAGTTCTCCACCTACGTCTGCTGTGAGCAGGACGCTGCGTCCTCCGAAGTCGCCGTGGACGTCGTGTAGTGGACGTGAATACAGCTCTCCCATTGGTCCATTCTATTAAGGTCGAGTCGAGCATGGCGTACGAGGCGCTCGGGCTGGCGCAGACGGCGCAGCTGTACCTGCTCGTGGGGCTGCTGGGGCTCGTGCTGTACGCGCTGGTGGTCTGCTCCTTCCTGGCGGCCCCCACCATCAAGGCGCAGCACCCGGCGGCCACGCTCGTGGTCTGGCAGGCCGCCTGTGGCTTCATGACGTCGGCAGGTTTCGTGTTCGCCTTCCTCCTGCAGCGCCAGGCGTCCGAGGACGACCCGGGACTCGTCCACAGCCAGTGCGCCATCCTGGCGCCGTACAACCAGTTCTTCCTGCTGGCCGGCGCGCTCTGGTACCTGATGCTGACGCTGGACCTGCTCGTGGCGCTCGTGAACCCCTGGATGGGCTACTCGTGCAAGTCCTGGGCCTACCACACCATCGTGTGGGGGATCAGCGCAGTGTCGGCGCTGCTGCTGCACCAGCTCAAGCTCTACGGGCTGTCGCCGCTGAATCTGTGCTGGATACAGAGGACGAGGGACCCGATGCAGACCAACACGCCCAATTGGGTCTTTCTGTTCGTCATTGTGGCGGCCATCATTGTGCTGTCGCTGGCAGTGCTGCTATTCGCAAGCTTCCGCTTCGTGAGGAGGCAATTGGACGTGACCTACAGAGCCAAGAGGAGGAACCTGATCCAGTACTACCGCTATTTGCTCATCTTTGGAGGAAACTGGTCGGCGTGCGGCACGCTGTACTATGCAGCATATCGACAGGGCTTCGAAGGGAAGGTGGCCAAGCAGTTTGAGCTGGCGTTTGCGCTGGTGTTTGGATCTTACCCCGTGCTACTGCTGATTGTGTGGGTGCTGAACACGGAGCTCTACCAGCATTTCTCCAGCGAAAACAACTTGTCCAAGTCAGAGCGAGGGACGGGTGAATCGACGAGCACGGAACACTTTAGCGCTGCGCTGCGCAAGGACTTGATGCGGTATACGACTGCTGGAATTCGCTGCAGCATCTGCGAGTCTCCAGCTGACAGCCTGCGGTCGCCGCTGCTTAGTTTGATGCGAGATCGCTTCGGGTCAATGGATCGCAGTGCGGCGCTATCATTCTTGCAGATGGAAGAAGGTGGGTCTGCTGGCTTGTATCACGAGAAGAAGAGGCTGGCGACTACAGTCTACAACGGCGAGTATCGGTACTATGAAAAACTGGGCTTCACGGACTACGCACCGAAAGTTTTTCAAAACATCCGCGAGATCTGTGGCATTGACAACGAAATGTACGAACAGTCCTTTGCGGACACGCTTCTCGAGCGCGCATCTGAGGGAAAGTCGGGAATGCTGTTCTACTTTACGAGTGACCGCAAGTACCTCGTGAAGACGATGACCAAGAAAGAGCACTCCTTCTTGCTGGAGATGCTTCCGCTGTACCACCAGTACATTTTGAAGCAACCAAACTCGCTTTTGTGTCGCTTTCTTGGCTGTCACTCGATGCAGCTTCCCGTGGGGTGGAACAAAATGTTCTTTGTCGTCATGGAAAACATCTTCTCCGATGGGCCCGTTGACGAGCGCTACGATCTCAAAGGGATTTTTCATCAGTCCAACTTCGTATTCCAGGAAGGAATTGCGACACCAGCATCAAGTGAAAAGAGCCGTCGGAGCAGCAGGGAAGAAGAGGGAATTGCCAATGTCATGGCGGAGGACGAAGCAGCGTCCAGCGACAATCAAAGTGTGGACAGCGAAATGGTTCACGTGGCAGAAAGGCAACCTCTCCTCCGTCGAGGGAGCTCGCGTCCGTCACTACGATACGATAACGACTTTGTAACCCGCCGCGCCTCGCTTCGTGTGAACCCGACGACCCGGTCAAATCTCCTTGCCCAAGTGACGAGCGACTGCGGATTCCTGCAGGAATTGGGGATCATGGACTACAGTTGCCTTTTGGGCATCCGGCATTATAGCAGTCGCATTGAACCCGAAGTCTTGAACAACTTGGCGCACAATGCGGTGGTCTCGGCAGACCAGAGCGCCGTGTACTATCTGGGCTTTGTGGATATCTTGCAGCATTATAATTTGGGGTGGAAAATGCAACATTGTTTGCTGGCAGCAGTGATTGACAAGAAGCAGATCACTGCGCTTCCTCCCGCGGAGTACGCGCTGCGGTTTTTGAATTTTATCCATGAGTATTTGCTGCGAGACCCAGAAGGTTCCCACATGCGCTCGTATGGCAGCATCGGGTTCTCGCCATCGAGCTTTATCTGCTAGATCCTCACCCCCGAGTTTTCCTAAAAATACGGGGCAGAATAAACATAAGAAGAATGCAGCACAGCAGCTTCGACGTCGAGTTGCAGTGCACGCTCAGCGAGCTATGCGTCGATCTGTTCGTTGTTCCGGCGCTGGAAGACTGCAGCGCCATTCTGAAGTCACTCGCTCAACTTGCAGACACTTTTCCCCAGGCCCAAGCACTGCTCGGCAGGCTGCTGGCTCAGAATGGAGAATCACAAGATCGATCACAGGGTAGGGTCGTCTCCAGGCTTTCTGTGTTATCCGAGAGATTTCTCTACAAGACTGAAACAGCTCACAGTGCGGTGTGCTTGATAGCGGCACTCGCTAACAACAACATGCGCAACCAACGTCGCATCATCCAGAATATTGTTGGGGCTAAGATAAATATCGATCCCACAAAATGGAGTCGAGCGACGAGCTCTTCCGGGGCTGCCTGTAGTCTTTACGCGCTAACAGTCCCAGCTGCTGTCACCAGCACCTACAGAAAATGGCGCAGACGACAGCGAGAACTGCGGAACTGTCGCTTGCCGAGTGGTGTTCCTCCAGCGCACGATGGGATTCCGATGCCGTGTTATTGTGACGATTGTCTTGGTGCCGAGCAATTTCTTTCAACGTGGCAATGTCATTTTCGCGACTTGTCTCGATGGACGAAAGACTCGAACCAAGACGCATCTGCGAATAAGGCGATACCTTCTCTGTCGACCGAGGACTTCTTTCGTGTGTTCCTTGCTGATTATCACGTGTTCACGTGTACGACTAAAGAGATTCAAAGCAGTCCACGCGAAAGCGAGATATCGTGTGTTGCTGGACTGAACAAGCGGTCAAGTCTCATCTTCTATTTCGTGCCACCCGACGACGAGACTGCAGCTGCTGGGATGCCTCCGCAGTTTAATGCTCTTCGCCATCTAAGTGCCATCGCGATCGCAGCTGAGATAGACGTTGCAAGCGCCAAAACGGCAATTGAACACAGCACGGAGCACCCCAAAGCGTACGAGAAGATCGGCTAAAAATGCTGGATACGCAACAGGTCATTCTCCTTACCTGTATCGCAGGCATTCAAACCTGTGCATCGGGTCCTGACAGTGGTGAAGCCGTTTGTAGGGCTTCACCAGAAGCAAATCACCAAGTCGCGGAGGTCCTTACCAAAATCTGGGAGCGAGATGGCGATCTCGTCCAATGCGATCGACTTTTGACACTTGTAAACGATGACGACAACGGTTTTGCAGACAGCACTCGACAAGTGGTTGCTGGAATACTGGAGTTTTGTGGTAGCGATGACCACATCCCAGTATCTGCATTTCACCGCATTTTCGCCGGTGTAAGCGACGGAAAAGAGACCGAGCCAGACGAAAGTTCCATACCTGACGTGCATCGATGGAATTGTAAAGTTGTCATGACGGCGCTGCTGTCGGAGCAAACGCTGCAGGTTGAGTGCTTCCCGACGGATGGTGCCAATTCTCAGCAATTCTCTTCGCACATATCGTCCGCTCTGCTAACAGGCGGAAGCAGCAGCTTTAGTCTTAGCTTGCTCCGTCTCACAGATGAGGCACTCATGGTGCTTCTACAGCGTTGCCGGATCTGTGACTGCGATGACAAGGGTATCCATGCAGATCTTAACTCGGAGATTTACTTGCGGCAAAGCGCTTTCGAAAGAAAAGTTGGAGAAGACGACCAAGCCGAAGACGTGACGGAAAACAATCCCGCAGAGAACGACAGCTCCATCACGTTGCCTCTCTCGGGGCTTTCTTCCGCAAAGCGCTATCTCACTGCATTAAAATCATCCGCGCCCAGGACATGCGAGGACATTACAACGATAGCGCACAAACTGGCCAAGGTCATCACGAGCTGCAATGACCGGATCTCGTACCTCTCCGTTGCACGAGATAAAAATCTTCTTCGCGCTGCACCCGAAGTCTATCGCGCAGCCGCAATTGCGCGTTGCCGGCACTGTCGCGACCTACTCATCCAGCTCGGCAAAAAGCTAGCTCTGCAGATGAAGGCACTTGATTCGACCGTATTTATTTCCCAGCCAAAGCTCGCCCGCGTATTGAAGATTCTGCACGCGTCAATCAGTGACACGCTGAGCCACAGCGAGAACTTTGACCCATGGGAGACACCCGCACGTGTGGAGAAGCTGCACTTGGACCGTCGTCTCTGGGCTAGCGGCTTCCCTGACGCGGCCTATTTCCAGGACACGAACAAGCGCCAGCGCGCCAACAGGAAAAGGCAAGAGCAGCTTAGTCGCAAATTGCTGATCCAGCAACGAAGGTCAAAAGACCGAAGCCGCGCCAAGCAGCGAACAACATAGCTCATCACATTTCCTTCTTTGTCCAGTCGCCAAACATGTGCTGATAGTCCTCGAGTTGCCTCTGTCAACACAAACGCCACCCCGATCAGCTAAAGAACGCAAGCAAATCCTCTTCACAGTCGCGCCCTACTTTGAGTTGGTTGTTCTCGTCCAGCAGCCGAAGATATGCCTCGGTTTGACTGTCCGTCTGTCTCTTGAGAGCTTCCAGCTCGGCGTCTCTCTGGTTGGCCTCCCCAACGCTCCTCGAAGACACAACTCTAGGCCTCTGGCGTAGGCGTCCGCTGCCTTCTTGTACGAGCCCAATCCATACAGCGCCTTGCCCTTCCTCGAGTAGGTCTTGGCCCACTCGGGGTCCAACGCGATGGCGGCATCTGCATCCGCTTTGGCGGCCTGAAATTGGCCCAATGCGCAGTACGCGGCCTAATGGATCAGAACGAAATGAATGAAGCAGCTTCGTACTGCATTGTAGGATGGTAGCTCCCTACTGAGCGGTTGCTGTGCAGCGTGGCGGTGGGTCGCCGCTCGATGCCCAGCGAGTACTCGCGCACTGCGCCTTCGAAGTCCTTGAGCTTGAAAAGCTCGTTGCCGCGGTTCTTGTAGTACGATGCGTCCTCGGTGGAAGGAGCGCTGCGCCCCTGCGCAGTAGATGCCGACAGTTTGACGCTCGCCGAGCTCGCGGACGACCCGAACAACCAGTCCATGGATGACTTGGTCTATGAATGCGGCGATCGCCGACCCGGCTTATCCTGTATAAATACATATTTTGTATGTTATATAATACCTTTTAACTACGATTCTATAGACAGACTGTTATTTTAACCTGTTATAGTACATGAACTCGTAATACTCGATACCAAAATTGACGAATGTCGACCCAGTCGGCGAAGAACGACCTTCTGTCAACATCCGAATTGGTGCTACACCAGCGAGCGCCTCTGGTACGCGGCGGTGATTTATGGTGTGATGCAGCTGTGTGGACAGCCCGACTCTGCTACGCTCCGGCGG
>JAAVTH010000187.1:0-69829 GCA_011947325.1 Phytophthora macrochlamydospora
AGTCCGTGGAAGAGAAGGCCACTCAAGACAGCAACGGCCCTTCCATGATCGGCCTCAGCAAGCTTTTCCTTAAGGATAAAGCAGCCTACCGCAAGGTAACCGACGGTGCTCTGGACCCTGCACTGATCGATGCCGACGGATACCGGGACATCCCGACCCTGCTGGCCCTCACGGAAGCCCTTGACCCACGGCGCAAGCTTCAGGGGGTCGTTTTTCGACCGAGCGCTGGCACGGATCTACCGTGACATCAAGTCGTCGCGTAGTCACCAACCGCACTGGAAGAACGGTGGTAGTCCAGCGGCTTGGGTTGCATTGATCCACAGCAAGCATATCCGTCTGTTAGCTGAGCAAGTAGACGAGCAGCTCCGCGATAACCAATACGAACCCCCGTGACTGATCCGTTCGACGCCAACAAGGACGCTGCCTCCGAGTACTCGGACTATGAGGAAGAAGAGTCCCGTGTCTTCACCGCTCTCCCACCGGACGGACTCAGGGACGGTGAGCTCATTACGGAGGAAGAGTCCGTCGCCGAGGAGACCGCCACCGAAGAGAATGCGGCCGACCACAAAGCGTCCGAAGAAGAGGAGGTGGACGACGAGGAACGCAGTAGCGAGGACGAGGAGGGGAACGGGATCGAGGTCGACGACGTGGTGGACGAAGAGGAGGACGACGACATCGAAGATGACCACGATTCTACTCCCAAGGCGTCTCCAACCAAGCGTTCGCCCAGGTCCCCTAAGGTCAAGCCCTCGAAGTGAGTTTTCGGGTAGTTCCATCCGCTCCGTACTCCGCGTAGCGTTCTTCAGTTTCAGTTCTGATACGTAAGCTCCATTCTTAATCAAGTAGTTTTCCGTTAATCTTCATAGGAGCGTTATTTTCACCAAGGTCCGTTCCGTCCTCGACCAGACTTGGTCGAGAAGAGGACCATCACATATGTAAAAGTTCAAAGCCAAATGCAGATCCAGCGTTGTCGAACTGCCAACACCATTCCGTTCGACACACGCTCACTACAGACCACCTTCTCCACGTCACGCAAGGCGGTCCGTTCCACTGTCTCAACACTTAGAAGAGTAGCTCGTAGTCGTCAGCATCGGCGTTCACCTCAGCCAACCGAGCATTTCTTCTCATTTCTGGAGCTCCTTCATCTGCCAAGCGTTTGTCATCGAACGCATCGACGAGATGCGAGACAGGACCCAGTTCACTACGGGGTAGCCAAATAGTACTGTAGTTCGCCAGCAACGCCAGGTACTGCCGTTCCCGCTTGTACTTCCTTCTTCCTACGATCTCCACGATCGGTTCACTCACGCCGGTTATCACGACTTCTTCATCGCCCACGACGCGCCGCTCAGCGAAGCTGTTTTCAGGCAGATCGTCTTCTTGCAGAGGGCCTTCATCAGGAGTCGCGTCGGTTTCCAGTGGAGGAGCCTCGTCACGGAGCGGGCGGCTCCAAGTTCCACGGAACGGCTTCAGTCTGTTAACGTTGATCGTCACGATCCGGTCAGGGTGAGAAGGTATAGCGACACGGTAAGCATTGTCGTTCACCTTGTCCGTGATCCTGTAAGGCCCATGCCAAGTGAACGCAAGCTTACGCGTCGTCTTTCTCCACTCTTAGCACGGAAGAATTGGTTCACCCATACGGCATCTCCGTCCTCAAAACTTGCTGGTACTTGCTTGCTCAGACGCTTTCCATGCCGATCCTGCACTTTTAGGAGTTGACGCTCCACTAAACGGCGGTTTTCACGGAAGGACCGGAACAGATCGCGGCGGTACTCGGCCACCTCGTTCTTCTTCCACTTCTTGTTCGTGTTCAGGAACGCAATGTCCATCGGAAGCGTAGCGTCTCGTCCGTACAAGCTGAAGAACGGACTGTCACCCAGAGCTTCATGGTAAGAAGTACGGTATGCGAACAACACGCGCGGCAAGTACAGATCCCAGTCGGATTGATGCTCGTCCACGTACATCCTTAGCGTGCTGATGAGCGTCCTGTTGAAGCGCTCAACCAGGCCTTGCGTCTGCGGATGATACGCAGCACCGTACGAGTTTTTAATCCCAAGCGTCTCATAGAAGGACTTTGCGAGCTTCGATATAAAGTTGGTTCCACGGTCACTCAGCAACCGTTCAGGGATTCCATGTCGTGAGATCACTCCGTTGATCATACAGTCCACATACGTCACAGTATCCAGCGAACACACAGCGAATGCTTCCGCCCATCGGGTGTAGTAGTCCACAACGACCAAAATATACTTGTTGCCGCGCTCTGTCGTCTTCAGGGGTCCTACAGCATCCACCACTAGCAGCGAGAAGGGCCCCGTGAGCTCTTGGACTGGAATGGGTTGCATCAGTCCGTTTCTCCACGGTCGAGGACCCTTCGCGGCACTGCACTCACCACAGGTACGGACATATTCTGCCACATTCTTCTCCCATCCGTGCCAATAGGCGTGACGACGCACCTTGTACGTCATATAGTTACAGCTCGGATGGCCAGCCAGCACGTCCTTGTGCATGCAGTGCAGCACAGTCTCCACGAACGCCAACGGAATAACGGGAACAGTGACTGTCTCTGCGTGACCTCCAGTCGCTTGCAAGTACACCTTACGATACAGCAGTCCGTCAATCACCTTGAAGTGCGGGGCCACCCGTAGCACCTTCACGCGCATTTGCGGGTCGACAGTCAGCGCACCGCTCTCCAGGAACGCAATCACAGCTTGGATCCACGGAGTAGCTAACTGTTCCTCACAGAACTTCTCGCGGTCGAGTCCGTACAAGTCGATGTTCGACACGGGCAGGTTTTGATCCGTGTCACCACCTTCATCGGTTTGAGGCGTTGCGTTCCGTCCAACACCAGAGCGTCGAGAGGAGGAGGAGCCGTGGAAGGCTCCCCGACCAAGCGTTCATCCTCATCGGCTTCAAGCGTAGCGTCGCCCACAGTCGCTTCAGGAGCAATGGGGGTCGTAGGAGACTCCCGACTGAGCTAGTATCATCCCCAGGAGTCACAATGTGTAGATCGCGGTTGTCGGGAACCGAGGGGCTCCCGACCAAGCTAGGACCGTCATGGTCGGCACCCTCATCGCTGTTGAGCAAATCTCGCAACGTGAGCGCGTAGGCACCAGCGTGATGTACCCTTGAGCTCATCGGCATGGCCCATTAGAGTTCCAGCCTTCTGGTGTACCTTGAACCGTAGTTGAGATAGCTCCATCGCCCAGCGGGCCAGTTTAGCATTACTAGTGCGATTCTCGGGGCTGAGCACCCATGTTAGTGCCTTGTGATCCGTGTACAGGTCAAACTCCCTTCGATCCAGGTAACAACGGAACTTCCGGGTGGCCCAAACAATGCCCCAGCACTCAATCTCCGTGATACCGTCCGTGTGATGGATCCAATTGCGTTCTGATCCAACCAAGAGCTTATTAGCATAAGCCACTATACGGTCGTGTCCGTCTACGTGCTGCATTAAGCACGCACCAACGGCTATCTGAGACGAGTCAACAAACAGTTTGAACCGTTTAGAGAAGTCCGGGTAGATCAATATTGGAGGCTTGACCAGTACACGCTTCAGCTTGAGGAACGCATCCTCGCAGTCTCCGTCCCACTCGAACACAGCGTCCTTTTGTTTCAATCGCTCCAGCGGCGCAGAGATGCCAGCGTAGCCAGGAATGTACCGCCGAAAATAACTTGTCAGTCCGAAGAACGCACGAAGCGTATGTAAGTCACACGGACGCTCGACGTTCATCACAGCCTTTACCTTTTCTGGATTGGGCAGGATTCCGGACGGAGTGATAATGTGACCCAGGAACGCTACTTGGCTCCGTCCCCAGTGGCACTTCTTCATCTTTAGCTTAAAACCAGCGCTTCGGAAGCGTCCTAGCACCTGGCGGAGACGCACGAGATGCGTAGCGAAGTCCGCGCTGAAGACCACACAGTCGTCAAGGTAGACAAGACAAGTTCGCCACTTCAAATCAACTAGTACGGTCTCCATCAACCTCTCGAACGCAGGTACAGCGTTACAAAGACCAAAAGGCAAGACTAGCCACTCGTACAGTCCGTACTTGCAGGTAAACGCAGTCTCTTCCACACTGTCAACATGCATCGGGACGTTCCAGTACCCGGACGCAATATCCATCGTAGAGAATAACTTAGCGTTGCCTAGCACATCCAGGATGTCATCAATAAGAGGCATGGGGTAGCTGTCCTTGACCGTCACAGCGTTTAATCGTCGGTAGTCGATGCAGAAACGGATTCCTCCGTCCGGCTTCCGTATCATGGGCACAGGACTGGCCCACGGACTCGTTGAGGGACGGATGATACCGAGTTCAAGTACTGCTGGATTTCGGCCTCCATCACCTCTCCTTGGCCTGAGAAACACGGTATGGACGCTGCTTTATTGGCTGATGCGTTTCAGTATCGATCGAGAACTTTAAGAGATCCGTTCGTCCAGGTTTCTTAGACGTCTCGACAAAGATCACGGAAAGCATTCAGTTCCTTACGCAGGATAGCGCGCTGCTCCTCAGCCAGCTTCGAGCCAGAGAAATCCACATCTAGGGCGTCGTTATCTTCTATTATCTCTTCCGCCTTCAACCCTGGCATGCCGACCGTGGTATTCATGTCCGCACTCACTCGTCCGATCACGGAGCTCACGTTGCCAGCCGACTCATCCGTTGAAATCCGTTCAAAGTTGGCAGGGGACGGTCCTTGTTGCTCCCACGCAAACGCCGAGTCGGGCAAAACAGTAGTATTTGCCACCACGGAACCTCTTTCTATCAGGATCTCCTCCGTAGTTGCATTACACAGTTTCACAACTACTCGATTGTCCTGCACGGCGCACTATGAGCAAGCCACTCGCAACCTAGTGTTCGCTTCAGAGCTGCTTTCCACTAGAACCACGGCGCCGGTTTCAATGTCGCCGTCCACTTGGGTAGCCAGCAACACTTGGTGACCGGGAGGCAGCACGGTAGGCTTTGCAGCTCGGACGAGATGAGAGTCAATCACTTGCTCCACACCTAGTCGGAACACTTCGCCACTAGACTTCAGGGTCATGGTCCGCTCTTCCATGTCAATCACGACACGGAAAGCAGTCAAAATATCTGTCCCCAGAATCGCATCTACGTGTAAGTCCTCCGTGACAATGAACGGAACCACCATCTCCACGGATCCAAGTCGTAAAGGAAGATCAAGTTCTCCACGGATTCTGATTCCGTGACCTGAAGCACTGGTGAGGCTACGGTGGTACGGACGCAGCGGAGCGTCCAGAAGGCCTAGGCGTCTTAGCATCTTTCGGTTTAGTAAGCTACCGATAGCGCCTGTATCGATCAGCAACTCAGCAGGTAGACAGTCCAGGTAACCCCAAGAGGTAGCCTCAATCCCCTTCACGCTTTGGATGGAGCACAGAAAACGCTTTCCGTTCGAGTAGACACGCTGAGACTTAGAACTCCCAGCAGGTTTCCACTCGAGTAGACCAGGCTTCCGTTCGCACGTACTATTGGTCTCCGTGTATAGACTAGAACACTCCAGATCGGGAATAGTAACTCCAGTCGCAAACTCCTTAATGCCTCGACGTAGTTTGATCTTGGCACAGATTATCGCAACGTTCTCCCAGAAGATTGACTCCATGTACTTCATAATAGAGTCCCACAGGCGGACAGGAATGGAACCACTGAGCCGCCTTAGGTGTTCTGCAGCCAGCACTTCATCGAAATTATCCGTCCAGTCGGGGTCCACCACAGCACGCAGGCTTAGAGGCTTCGATTCGTGCTGCGGCAACACGTTCACTTCATCGCAAATCAGCTCGTAGACAGCTTGCCTGGCCACCCCACGCCACCGACGAGGCAGCATAGACGGAGGGTCCGGGTACGGCCAGTCTACCTTCGTGTCCGGTTCATCTCCAGCGACGTGCTCCGTGCCGGAGACACTAGGAACACCGTTCACAGACGGCCATCACGTCTTCGTTCACGCTTTCCATGTCACCCTCCAACGCCACAGAGTTTACTTCGGCGCGATTCCCCGCCTCTAGGGCACCACGGAAGTCACGGTTGGCGCGCTTGGCCTCACCAGCAGTCGCCAAAGTGTCTTGATCCAGTACTCTTCCGTACCAAGCTCACCCACGGACGCTTCCTTGGTCCGTCTCAGGGTTTCAATAGGGATGTCTAGAACGGTACTCAGGTATTCGAGGGACGGCTCTTTTAAGCGTTCAGCGTTCGTCTCCATTTTCTTCGTCAGTTCAACCTCGTCAAGAGGGAACAGTCGATCCTCGATTTCCTTGTCATATTCTTCAGCTTCAGGCTCCATTGCATCCCACCGACCTTCTTCGATAGCATCCAGCTCGCTATCGGTAAACACTCTCACATGCGAAGCAGGGTAAGGTATAGTCGAGGCAGCTGTCAGAGCAGCATCGGCCTCCAGACCGTCCACTACACCTCCTCGCACTGAGTCATCACTTGGCGACGAACGCTCTTCGTCCGTTCTAGTCGCCACCTCACATCTTTCGACACCCTTCACCCGCTCCACATCACTCTTGGCGTTGCCAAGGGCAATCGTGCTGGTGTCCCTACTAAGGTCTTCGCTTTCTCCGTCACGTGAGATCACGCTATCGAATTGTACACTCTTCTTCACGTGAATCTCCAAATCAGCATCTTCAGTCACATCATTCACTTCGTTCACACTTGTTTCCACATCCGTTCCATTTTCAGAAGCCACGGCGACATCCTCATCAATCAACTCAACCGTGCTTCTCACCGTGTCGGCTTCCAGACAGGAGGAAAGAGCGACACTCCCTTCCCACTCCTCCTGTCCCCATCACTGCTGGGACGGAGGCAATGCAGGCCTAGGTGCCTCGCCGGTCACACCACCAGCCGGATTTTGCCTAACCATTGCACGGAACTTGACCACGTCGGGACACTTAGCGGCCACATGGCCTTCGCCTTCACAGAGAAAACACGTAGGAGGCCGTCGGGGCGATCGTCCACCTCCGTTTCCACGGTAGCCCCTAGGCTCAGTACACTCCATCGCGAAATGGCCAAGTTGCCCGCACTGGATACACTTTCCAGTCTGGCGCGGGCAAGCGTCCCTACCGTGCCCAAGACGGCGGCAGCGACCACAGACGGTAGCTCTTTCTTGCGTACGTTGGTCAGGGCCCATGCGAATTCCACGGAACGGTTCACCACCACCTTGCCCACTAGATCCGTTCGTCAAAGCGGGTCGCGGAGCCACGTTGGACACAGTAGCAGTCGGAGCACCACGGTTCCTCGGGGAACGAGGCGAACGCATCTTTGTTGCTGCTCCTCCTCCATCAGCATCTGCTGCGCCCTTAGTAGTGACTGCATCTGCGCGAGACGCTTGTCGACTTCGTCAAACACAGGATTGGCCTTGGGCGTCATTTCGTCAGCGAACCCGTCATCTTCTTCCACGGGGCGATGCATTTCCATGCGTAACAGGAACTCACAGGCGTCAGGGATGTTGTTGACGAAACTAGTACGGAGCACGGCACGGATGGCCTTGTTACGCAGGCCCTTGCAGAACAGTTGATACCGCATCTTCGGGTCTTGATAATGGAGAGAGTCGCACAAATCCGAGACTCGATCTCCCCACTCCTCGATGGATTCCCCGCGCTCACGCTTGAGTGTATCTACTCGGGCCCAAAGCTCATCCGCCGACTGACTCACGAACTTGTTGTGGAAGCGTACTCGCAACGTGTTGAAATCACGGATGTTCGACGAGCTCCACCATTTGCGACCAGCTTCACCCTTCAGTACACGCTGGAACGCTGACAACCTCGTGGATTCGGGCAATACCGCCGTGTTAGCCTCGAACGCATCCCAGAACTGCCGAGCCTTGACCGGAGTGGATCCGCCCGAGAAGAACGGAGGTAACCAGTCCACCAAGCGCAACATCACGAGTCAGAGGCATCGGAGGTACCGTCTGTCCCAGGGATGGAGTCGTAGACGGTCTGGTAGGCACCGCGGAGTATCCACTGGTTGGCACCGTTGCGTAGCTTCCGGTTGGCGTTCCAGGATAACCACTTGAAGGCACGAACCCTTGTCTACTCGACGGCGTAGCACCGTGCCTGGCAGTGCGGCCGGACGCCGTAGTCACGGGTTCTCTGGTCACATGTTGGGAAACAGGAACGGAAGGGGCAGCCCCAGCCACATAGCCTCCCTGCTGAGCGCTTGTCGGGACGCAAGTCGGAGGGAGGCGATAAAGTAATGCTCCCAACCGAGGTTGCTTCGGCTCACCACCTTGTGCAACCGGCATGGATTCTGTCTTCTTGGATACTGACGCTGTTCCAGCTCCACCACCGAAGCCGTAGCTGCGTCCATAGCTCCACTGTTGTTTCATCCTGTCAACGCCAGTTCCTGTGGTACGCTGCTCCGTTCCGGTGTACACCGGTATAGTTCCGCTCTGCAATTTCAGCGAGGTCGGCGCCTCATAGAAAGATACATTCGACTTCGACCCAACTTCCTTCGAGGGCTTCTCTTCCACCTCGAACACGCCCCCACCAGAATGCTTTGTTGGGGCATATCCAACAGCGTGTCGCTGCTGCAGCGTCCCCTCAGCGGGCGAAGCCGCTCTCGGTGAGCGTGAAGCCCTTCTCGGGGAAGGAGGGGAGAACCTCCTGTTGTGGACCAGAGAGGTCGAGATGGCCATGGGATCAGCCATGCTCCAAGTGGAGAACCAGCGCGTGGCGCTTGCGATCTCTAAGCTCGAAGGGCGAGCGAGAGAATGGGCCTTGACGTCGGGGACGTCTGTCGAAGGGGCCTTCCCGACCTGGAAGGAGCTGAAAGAGAAGCTCCTGCAGGTGTTCTCCCCGCCTAACCAGGCGTATCGCGTGAGGTCACGCTTCCTTGCCACCCGCCAGGGTAAGAATTTGGTGGACTATGTCCAAGAGCTACGAACGCTCATCGCAGGCATGGCTGCCGACCCTCTACCCGAGGTGGTCACCGTGACCGTCTTCTTGAAAGGGCTCCCAGCTGAAGTGGCTCGCACGGATGTATTCCGTCAGAGCCCGGCCGACTTTGAGAAGGCCGTCAGTGTCGCATTGAATGCCGAGTTCAACTTTAAGTTGTCTCGAGTCGGTACCAACATCAGCTCTACCGGATCGAGTGATCCTGAGCCCATGGACCTCAACTATGCTGAGGATGAAGCCGAGGAGCTCAGAGCTGCTGAGCAGTGAGCAGGCATCCGGCGATGCTCTATGTGTGTGGGAGCACCCGCCACTTGAGGCCGACATGTCCTCTGCGCAGGCAGCGCTCCGGCCAGCTCGGCCGCACCCCTGCCGAGAGCCAAACAGGCTTGGCGCAGGAAACGCAGGCTCCCAGTAGACGTGGGGGCCTACTGGGGAAGAACGGAGTTCTGTAGTGCCTGTGGGAAGTGAGAGGCAGCAAGGCTCAGCCTCAAAGAGCTCCGTGCTCTATAATACGGAACGTGTATGCAAGCCGAGCTTGCTGGTCGTCCTGGTCGAGAACGCCTCAAGGCGCAAGCTTGTTAAGCGTGTCCTGCTGACTAGGAGTCAGGTATGCGAACGCTGCCTGCTCCATTCTCACAGAGGGTCAGTCGACGACTCAGGAGTCGGATTGACTACAAGTGATACCAGGTGCAGCGGGGCTGCGTAGCGGTGCACGTGCACAGAGGAAGACGTAGGACTCCCCGAGTCTGTCTCTTTGGGCGTCCCGCCTTCGGTTCTATGCAAGAACCCAGTACAGTCCCGTAAGTAGGACTCGCAGAGTCAGTGTCCCCTAAAGCAAGGACAACACAATTAACTGCAAAAATAGAACTGAATGGAATTGTTTATCTGACCCTGGTGTAAATATATAGACTAAACTATATAGCATAGTTAATCTAAGAGATATGTAAATGAGTGGTGGAGAGCTAATGGCTACAGAGTTGAAACTCTACGCACGGTTAAGAGTTTCGTGCAACCCCAAAGTCAACTCACAGTTATGATTTTTGTGTAATTCCGTTATAGATGTGAAGCGTCGACGGCTTGCCAGTGCGGGGACTTCGACACAGTCTTTCAATGACGGGAAGCAAAGGGCAACAATCAAGTGGCGCGCAAGGTCTGAAAAGGATAGGGTGGTAAAGTGGTGCTGTCTACTCCGTAATATTCTTTCTCGTTGGCTGCTTCGCTACTAGCGCTGGCAACTTCGGCACAGATACGTTCTTCGTCTTCATCAGCAGCTTGGCCTTCTTGAATAAACTGTAAGGTTATTTTTAAGACGCGAGTCATCTTGGTTTGTTCTCGCGTGGTCTGCTCCGTCGACACCTCGTCACACCTTGCACGCGCTTGGCTTTCACACAAGGTTAGACAGGAGGTCTAGTTCTCGCGTGGACTTTTAGCTCGGCCTGGTGTGCTTTCACCAGCGCTGGGCTAATTTGGGGCAAGACTGGTATTAGTAACCCTGACTTTGTGGCCGCTAAGTATCTCTGGTGTCGTTCCCGCATCAGCGCTCGGTACTCATCGGCGAGTTTGCGTCGTCTTGCATCTGCTTCTAGAGCTGTCAACTGGGACTGGGGAACCCGTCGTTCTAACTGCGCTCAACGGACTGTGCTAATACAAAACTGGCAGAATTTGTATTCCAAGATTTAACTGGCACAAAGAAACTCACCTGAGTGACATTGTTGGCCCGTATAATGACAGAGGTCGTATCCAAGAAAATCGCGACGCAGGAGGCTTCTTGAAGAGATGACATCCCTCGCGGACGACTCAGCACCTGATGCACATGACCCCGACGGTCCAGGCCCCGTTCCACTTTACTACAAAATGAAGCCCCAACACAACCCAGAGTTTTGGCAGTTTATCGACCTTGTCGCGAAGTACAAATATCACGACGTTCCCCACCAGAAACTGCGAACGAAATATGCGGTATACTCATGGTGCTCAGTATGCAAAAAAAAAAGTATTTACTGCACGAAGGGTGAGATCAGTGATGTCAGGAAGCATATGATGTCGAAGCACGCCCGGAAACTGGGGAGATTTCTTGATACAATGCGCGAGGCGCATCAAAGTGCAGCCCAGCGCTCGCTCAATCCTGATTTTGTCTGGTGTGCCGAGCCACCGAGAGAAAAAGACGAAGACGAACGTCTCAAGAGATCAGCAGACTCATGCAAACCGACTACTAGCAAAATGGACTGCTACGAGCTTGCGCCCAATCGCGATCGTTGAAGACCAGGTCTTCCAAGACTACGTGAGCTATGTAATGGGAGATGTTGGTGGCTGGGAACTCAAAATCCCGTCGCGAACCGAAGTGCGCGGGGATATTATGGAGCTAGCAGATGGGCTTCGCAACAAGCTGAAAGACCGCCTAGCACACGAATGCCGTTATTACTCATTAACGATGGATATCTGGACAGATCACGCTCAGCGGAGTTACATGGGTGTTACGATACACTACGTTGACGACGACTTTTATGCTGCCAGCTGCACGTTAGAAGTGCTGCCGTTTCCTGGTAAACACACAAGAGAAGCTATTGCCGCTGCAACGAACTTGGCTAATTGGGGTTTGGATCAGAGGTATTGTGAAAAGGTTCTTCGTGGTGGTGGGTCAAATGGAGTTGCGGCTTGTGATATCTCGAGTATCCCTCAAATGCATTGTGTTGCTCACTGCTTGTGCCTGGTCATTGGCGACGCTCTGCTGAAGCCAAAAAAACAAAGAAAGACAATAAACAAAAGCAAAGGAAGTCAAAATCAACACAGCCAAATAGTTCTACAGCAAATACTGCTGGTACAGCTGGCGTGGCAAATACAAAGGCGAATGATACCGGCGGTGTCCCAACCACTTCGTTGTTTCGGCCATTCCACGCCCCAGTCGTAGGTCAAACAACAACAGTTGAGCCGATTTCAAATACTGATACCAGTGTTGATCGTGGTGCTGATGTCAATGATGTTGATAGCGTAGGTCTAGACGACACAAATGTGGAAACCGCTGGCACTGTCGCTGATGAGATTGGCGACGATGAGCCTGGCGATCGTGAGATTAGCGATGATGATAACGCCGCTTTGACGTGCGGAGAGGATTTTGAGATTGAATTGATGATGATCGCGCCGCAATTGTTCACTTTGTGAAACCGCATGTGATGCAATTGATGAGTATTTAGCCGAAGTGACAACCGAGGCATCGTCAACCGATAAAAATGGCGTTAGTTTGGAAGCTCTCAACCAAATGCGGGCAACGGTACAAGTATTTTGTAAGCTGGCATCGTATTTTCACCACTCATCCAAAGGAACATCACGGTTGAAAATAATTCAGGAGCGCTGTAAAACAGACATAGAACTCAATCTGATTCTTGATTGTCCGACACGATGGAGCAGTTGCAACACAATGCTACAGCGCTTTATCGGTTTGGAAGAAGTTGCCTATAAGTGTTTCCAATATTTTGAGTCAGCTGAAGGTCGTAAGGAGTTTATTTGATGTAAAATTGGCCAGGTCAAAGCTGGAAGAATGGTTATCGATACGGTGCCTGTGGCGTTTATTGGGACCTTTGCAAGCGCGTCGCAAATGCTTAGTGGTCAAACCTACCCAACTCTAGCTTTAACGCTTCCCCGTCTGCACTACATATACGACTCATGGTGCGATGAAACGTTTAAAGAAGAAGAAGCGAAAGCTGGGAGTTCAGCTTTTGTTGCTGCAACGATTGCACGGATGGATTGCGTACGGAAAACTTTACTTGGATTACTCAGGTCGCGATTTACAATAGTTAGCAGCGAGTTACTTTGGATAACGCTTTTGGGTCCTCTCTATGCGAGTCTCAGTCGTTTGACTGCAGTGAGAGGACTACAACACACAATGAAGTAGTAGATGCAGCTTAAATGCTGCTTCAGACACACCTGTGGCAACTCCACAACAGACACCATCCCGAGTATCAGCCTAACAAAATGACATGAATAAGCTAGTCAATTCTTTACGAGGCGAAGGTGGCCATGCTTCAAGCCAGTCAACGCACCCCGGTGTTTCCGATACCAAAGCAAAAATACGGAGTGATCTGTGTCCACACCTTAGTTGAACTGCGGAAATCAAGATAACGTCGAAGACAAATGCTTTCAAATGGTGGTAATCCAATTGTAATTGTTTTCCTACCATTGCATCGCTGGCTTAGTGTTGTAACTTCTGTGCCAGCCAAATTTGCTTATCAACGGGAGGGGACGTCAAAAAACCCATGTGCACATAGAGGCCAGATTCGTCAGCGACATTATCTTCATCGCTAAAAATTGCAACCCCCCCCCAATCATAGCTTAACTGCACAGGACATTGACAGTGAGTTGTATGTTTGTATTCACCTCATACACTCCTGAACACAATATTACGCTCACCGCATTTTTTACTCATACCTATTTCCACTACGAATTCCAGCTCACTGTTTAGATTTGTCTTGCAGACATCTACAAAATACATACTTCTGATCGAAAAATGCGGAATTCGCACTACGAAGACAGGCTCCAGTACAAAAAAATCAAGCGTCGGTGCTAAACAAAATATTCGACCGGCCTGATGAAAACAAGGGCCTGTTCTGCAAATCAGCCTTACCAACCAGTCTGAAGATGAAATAATCCCAAGCAAAAGCGTTTGGCTGATTGATCGATCAGCTATTCTGGCGGCAGATCACGCCTAGCGGAGATCAGCAGTCATCTAAAACCCACTGTCAGATGTGGCAGAGCTTACAATATAAAAACAATGCAGTATATTTAAGTATGAAATTGGGCTGACCTTCACGCCATGGTGGTGCCTCGACAAACGAACATCGACATTTCGCTGCTGCAGAAGCACATTCTGGACGGCGGTCGCCAGCTCTGGGGCCTCAAGAACCAAAAGCCAGTATGGGCACTTCATCTTCGTTCGAAATTACTCTAGTTGTGACGGTCGCTTTCGTCAGATTCGTTATTGGAAAATAATAGAGGTCGAGCGGGCTTGGCTGTGAGGAATTGAAGTCACTTGAGGGGAAGGGATGAAATGAGGAAGTGGGAGTTCTTTTGAAATGTTAACTCGGCAGGCACAAAGGTGCACGCCCACTCGTCCAATCATTCTGCGGGTCTAATCAGTGGTAGCGTAAATAGCGCACCGTAATCACGCGTGGTCAAGTTAAACCGGTATGGGTACCAGTAAACCGGTAACCCGCAACAGAAAAACCACTAGCGTCATCTGCTTCGGACGGCGAACTTTCGGCTTGTTCAGTGTCGTCATCGAAGAACTCTCGAACCATGTAAGACCGACCCTCATCATTTAATTTGCAAAACATCGTGGCAATTTCTGTCCTGGTGGCTAGCATACGATAGCACTGAACCCGGTCAGGGGTGTCGAGCGACCTGGCTCATGAACTCCCTGCTTGCTGAGCAGCGGAATCCTAGCCGAACCCACTGTTTGTCTTTAGAAGCATGAATGTCTTGCACTTCCTTTTCAGCTCTGTGAACTTATTTTGGAGCTGCTTTTGGTGACAGTTCTGGGCTGTTTTCTGTTGAAAATGCTTGTGGCGAGATTACTTGATGCTACTGGCTGAACGCCACGGAGAGGTAGTTATCTAGTTCTGGCAATCCCCGAGGAATAAATGTGCTTAAAAGGTGTCGACCGACAATCAGTCTGATGGATCAGCTATCAGCCCGAATTCGGGCTGAAAAAATAATCTGAACGAGAGCAATTTTCAGCAGTTTGATGTACGTAGAACACAACAGATTATTGATCGATCAGCTAAAGCTTTAATATCATCTGAAAGAAGCCCGATCAGCCATAATACATGTCTGCAGAACAGGCCCCAAATTTAAGTCAAACGTATGCACATCATTCTGCCATTCATTAGCTTGAGAAGTTCTCCACCATTAGTAGCATGGACAGGTGCAAGCTCTTAAAGCTGCGCTCTTGTTGTCATTTCACAACCAGATGAGGTGAGGATCAATGATGACCAATGCAGACCGTGGGTGGATTTAAGGACTCATCGAAAGTAGCATTAGTATCCGAGTTATTGCGAAACATAGTCAAGCGCTCGCGTGATTGTGTGCAGAGAGCGCTAAAAGGGAAGTGTATTCGTCGCCAAAAAGGCAGAAAGCCGACGTTTAGGGAACACCTGATGCGCCACGTTGTCAGGAAAGCTGTCACTGAAAACTACAGCTTGATTTGCCTGATCTCGTGTGCTCGACACGAATCCTTTGACGTCTCTTGACTGGCATCGACTTGCTGAAAGTTCGACGATAGACAACACTCTTCCCCTGACAAACCAGCACAAGATGACACGAATCGACCAGCCTAAACGCATGATTTCTCAGCCGGACGTGTGGCCTCGTATTGTGTTCTCTAATGAGGAAGAGTTCAACCTCGACGGGCCGGATGGGCTCCTCCATTACTGACGTGACGTGAGGCGACCTAAAAACAAACGGTGCGTCGTTAGAATGATGGCTCTGTCATGGTGTGGAGGAATTTTAGTATTTCGGGAAAGTCGAAGCTAGCGGAGCATTATGTCTACACAGTGTCGGAGTTCATGCTCCTGTTTGGTCACATTCATCATGGCATCGACTACATCTACCACCAGGATACCGCATCCATTCACCGCTGAAGCTCACGGCTGAGTTCTTCAAGGTGGAGAGCATATGCGTTTTAGATTGGCCACCTCATTCGCCTGATCTGACCTGAATCCAATCGAAATTGTCTGGGCCATGATGTGCTCAGATTATCTACTACAACGGACGGCAGTACGACAGCGTAGCAGATTTGACAAGTGCAATTAAACTGCTTGGGACGTTGTTGACGCCGCATATCTGACGAAGCTGTAGAGTTGATGCCTGGCCGCTGTACTAAAGTTATCTCAATACTGAGCAGCAAGATTCAATAAAGGTAACGGCACAATGATGTGCATACGTTTGACTTAAATTTGTTTTCATCACGCCGGCCGAATATTTTGTCCAGCACCGACGCTTGATTTTTGTACTGGAGCCTGTCGTCATAGTGCGAATTCCGCATTTTTTCGATCATAAGTATTGCGAGTTCTACTCGAAGTTTCCTTGCGCGGTTGGTTGAATCGCCCGAGCCCAATCGCTCGAGCAATCGCCCAGACTCTGAATTAGAATGAAATACGATGGAAGGTGGGTGGACGTAGTCTAGTCTTGCCGCTCGGTGCGAAAGTCATGATGGCTGCAGCAGTGAGGCGATCGTCTCGTAAGCGCCGCAACCGGCGCCCAGAACCATATCCTGTACCCGTTTGTCCCCTGCCTCAAGAAAACCCATCCATTGTGCTGCATGAAGGAAGATCGCTGTCTCCAGGTCACTCGCCGCAAGAGACCCCGCTGTGTGAAGGAACCACACCGAGTTGTGAGCGAATGCTGCTCCAACAGTCCGTGCTGGATGAAGAGGATCCACTGCTTGGGCAGATTCATACCCGTGAAGAGGCCGTGCTGCGCCAAGAAACTTCACCGCGCCAAGATCCCTCTCTGCCCCAAGAGCTCGATCCAAGTGCGGAGGGGCCGAAGCTTGAAGAGACCCCGCTGCTTCACGCGTGCTTGCGGCAAGAATATCCGATAGATGAAGAATTCCCGCCACCTCAAGTGTACCTGCCTGAGGGAGTCCCGGTCGGTGAAGAGAATTTGGTGCGGCAAGTAAGCCACCAGCTACGTAGAGAGTCTCTGCTGCCTGAAGATGTGACATTGTCTGGAGAGAACTCGCCGCCTCCAGCGAGATTATTCCCGCGTCCTATGAGCCTACTAGAACATGACATTTCTCGTTCTGCGGAGACGTTTCAATCACCGATGCAGACGTTGACGCAAGAACAGCTTTCGTCCTCAACGACGGAGAACCGGTATCAATTAGTTGTGTGACCAATTGTTAAAGCAACAATTGGACAGCGTGACACATCCGGCAACACTTTAGATGATCTTGTCGTCAATGGAGACACATTCAGTACAATCGTGCGGAAACTCTGGGACCAGTATTCCCCCCCCGCGTAAAATGCAAAGCGTAAAGACTGATCAGATCTGGTCCACAGAGCAACCTACTGTTGACGAATGGTCGAAGGTGATTCAATTCAAAGTGAAGAGGCACGTCGTCGAAACAACGAAGTCTGAGCAAGCGTGGAACCGGTGGCTACTAAAGACTCGTGGCGAGACTGCGACTCTTTTGATCTACGAGTATGGTGTAGCTATCACACGAGCTCATGACTTAGATGTGTTCAAAGCTGCGTGCATTATCTCCGAGCAGACCGATCGCTCTGGTGCTACAGCTGAAGTTTCACCACGGGATATTGTTGCGAGTCTGCAAGAAGAGTGGGAATCGACATTTCGAGGTGAAGCTGTTGTGTGGCGGATGTGGGGAACCATATCACACGCAACCTCAACAAGTCCACGTGGGAAGCAGTTATAAAGCAACCTCCACCAGAATGCATAGCCAATTTGCTACGGCCTTCGGATTCGTCATTGCAGGAGCATTTATCAAACTTGGCGCGTTCTGCAAATGTGGCTTTGGACGTCGTTCGTGGGTCTATGGCTGATTATCAGCAACTTCGACGGGACTGGGAGGCGTTTGGGCGACGCCTGGAAGAGCACGAACGAAACTTGGAGACGCGCAGAAGCATCATTCAAGGCTTCATCCAAGTTATGGCCCCTCCGTCTCCAAGTACCGTGCCTGGCCCATTTGTTGAGCTGGAGAATGCTGACGATGTCGACCATGCTGACTGAAATGGGTGTTTGATTTCCAAGTTCTTATCTGCGTTACCTTGTCATTCCAGCTAGCATTGCGTTGAGTGGTGATGTAGAAAGACGCAGCTAGCGGTGCATGTTGAATTTTAGTTCAAGGTTGAGGTGTCTTGATTGCATTCACCGACAGAAAGCAATCTTGTTGGATCAAAGAAGCCCTGGATTCGCCAGCCACAGTGCTCAAACATTGCCCATGTTGAAGTCTTCGAAACGACGAAATGTCCGAACCACGAAAGGCAACAAGTCCCGATTGCTTGATTCAACGTAGTGACGCTGGAACGAGCGCTTCATGTACCCAAATGAAAACTCAATGGGATTGAAGAACGGGCAGTAGGCAGGGAGGAAGATAACCACAACACCTACGCTCCGAAGATAGTGGACAATTTCTGGGTGGCGATGAATGGCAGCACCGTCAAGAATCCAAACAGAATTAGATCCCGGGTATTGACGAACTTGGCCGTTTAAAGAGTTCACAAACGTTTGACAGCACTCTGTGAACTCCACACGATCAAATGTTCCATCGGTGTTGAAGTAGTCGATGACTCCATTGACTCCAATGAAAGCAAGCACTGAAACCCGTGGCTTTCGCTCGAATCTCCCCGAATAGCGAGTTTCTTACCCTTGAGAGCGTATCCGCGCTTACGTATCATGCCCTGTTGTCAAAGGAGACCTCGTCCAGAAAGACTAAATTCTGGTGGCTCCAGTCTAGCTGACTGAGCTCTTCAGTAAAGCGAAAGATGTCTTGCTCCTTGATATGCTTGGCACGACGCCCCAGCACATTCCAGGTCAACCTGCTCTCGTGAATGATGCGCCAGACGGAAGATTTCGATATCTCAACCGGTGCACGCGCGTGAAGGCATCTTGGGCTTCGTCTAGATACGCGAGGGGTGTTTTTCGTAGTAAACCAACCATTTGGGTTGATCAGCGGAAAATGTTTGTTTAGGTGCGTTCTTCGCGCGCTGGAAGACTCCCGTTTCCTCGTAAGTCTTTATCCAGTTGCTTAGAGTGCACACAGATTTGCTGAAGATGTGCGCGAGGTGCTGCTTGGTGTAGCCAAGCTTGTAGTACGCGTACAGACAGTGATACACTGTGTTGGGGAGCGCATGCTGCTGCGTTGCCGCTTCCTCCATGGTCACTTCAACTTCCTGACCATCACTCTTGCCAGCGAATATTAGCCAATAGTGTTGCTACGTCGGTTGATCGACGATTTTGTTGAGACATGCAAATCGCACTATTTCGGCAAATTTGGACGGAATTGACAATATGTACTTTGTAGATGTCTGCAAGACATAAGAGACTGCGTCAAACAAAACCTTACCAATCAACCAAGGTACAAATCGCGATTGAGCACACCATTGTAAAGCGGAGCGTCTCCTCTTTCCGTTGAGCCCCCAAGCGAAGAAATCTATTAAGCCGTTTTCGAGAAATCGGTCGACGGAAAAAATATTTCGGCTACGAGGCGCAAAGTCGATTTTTTTATTGGCGAATTAGGGGTAAAATCGTTCAAGGAATCACATGATGGTATCCATTTTAGATAAATCGAACTCTAGTAGCTCCAAATTGTCCTTTAAACGATGTAGCCAAGTGTAATGCTTGATATTTTTACAAATTTCGAAATCATATACAGCGCATAGGTAAGTATCATTTCAATTTACCAGCAACATCTGCAACTAAATCTCAACTACTTCTTGCGCTTCTTCGCTGGAGCTCCGCCAGTGTCCTTCTTCACCTCCTCTCGTCCGCGACGATCATAATTTGCCTTCACAGCTTTTGCCATAGCTGCACGGTGCGCCAGATGCGCCTGCTTCGCAGCTATTGCGTCTACTCCTTCCTGCTCGGTAAGTTAAGCGTAGAGACGATCGCTTCGAAATCCCTCCGGCACGTACGGACAGATAATATTATAAATGCTCTCCCGCTTTTCCACATTTGGCGGCGGCGCTGGGAGTACTTCCACGTGTTCGGTCATCATTGTCGTCACCTTCGCCTTTGTCGTGAGACGGTCGTCAATCTTACGGCGCAGGTTCTTGATCACCGGTTCATCGTCATAACTCGGCAGGAGACACTACCCGGGCTGGACTCATCCATCGAAAAATCTGGAACTGCTAAATCCCCTCCAAACGCTTGTACAGCTCCGTCAGCACTTCTTTGTAGGTTTTAAATTGCTCGCTTCCACGGGGAATGTGGACGGTGACCGAGTTCACGGCTGCTTCTTTCACTATATCCACTACATGCGCCACAGTGTAGCACTCGCCAGAAGCAAAATGCTTGCGAATGTGACCGAATCCGCGGTCGCAGGAATTTTTGTGTGGCCTTTCACATAAAACTTGTAATCAACATGCTTCAACATCCCCATGTCAACCTGCGCCAGCAAGAACTTGATTACGTAGTTGTTTTTGTTTTGACCTGAACAGTTGTCCGCGTAAATAGTCAAGCGTGTCTTGCCCTCATCCAAGATCTTGGTCCGCAGAAAATGCTCCAGCATCGAGTTGATCTGATCACTGCCTTTGTGTCTTCCCAGTGCCTCCGATTTGTCAACAGTAGTACCGCTTCGCATGTTGGCCTGGTAGATCGAGCAGACGTCGCACACATTGCTCCTCGGCGACCGAATGCGAACCGTCGGGCAGTGAAGGGTCAGCAGCTTTCTCAGCGTCGAACGGGCCGGCTCGCGCACCTGGAGGCGGATCTGCTCTACATAGGTGTGCATCTCGTCGTAGATCACGTCCCACGTGAAGTGTGCAGGCACCAGCGTATACATCTCACTGCTGTAGTACCTCTTCACAACACCTTTCTTGGTCTTCTGCATTCGCACAGGCACCACCTCGCCCACTTCTTCCGCGAACTCCTTGAACCACTTGACCAGCCACACCAAATCCACTGCGGCTGCATTCTTGTTCAACTTGTTGCCATGGGCCTTGGCCCCGATATTTCCATCACGAATGTGCTTTTATAACGCTGCACAGAAGCGGAGTTATTCCATAGCAGCGAGCAAACGTAGGTCGGCAAACCTTGCCAACAAACGGAAGGTAGTAGTTGAACTTGGCGCGGAGTCCATAACTACGTGCTCGATCGACAGGAATCTGCATTAATGTCCCCAGCAGTGTGCTCAGGCTAATTGTCTTTTCGTCTCTGCTCATCGTGGACAGGGAACACACGAACGACTCCAGCTCCTTCGCCTTGCCCTCAACGCAGCGGTTTTTGCACTCGTCGGCCTGAATAATCGAGCTAACTTCCTGCTGCAGATCGTGGTTCATCAGATAGATACTAATGTCCTTGTCCCCACCTGCACCGTTGTCAGTCTCGGCGCTCTCTGCTGTAAGAGGCTCTTCGTCCTCGCTAGACGCTTGAGAATCGGGGGTGAAGTCCTCGTCCCCCTATCGTCCAACTCATCACTGTCACCGACTTCACTGCTGGCGCCGTCAGCTTCGTGATCGTCTTCGTGATCGTCCTCCTCACTCACCGCCGTGTACGTAGCCGCACTATCCGCCTTGTCAGGTCCACTGGCGTCAGGCTTGTGAGGGCGATGGTCGTAGCTCTGGTCGAGACACGTCAATTCGCTGCTTTCCCCGTCAACGACAGCCGCTCCAGACGTGTAAGCTGCAAGTTCTTCCATGGTTGCTGCTGGCAAAACACTTCGATCGAATTTTTGAAAATGGAAAATGCCCTCTAGCTGGGTAATTCACTTACGTACCATTTTCGGTCGGTCAACTTCAAAGGCGTTTATCTCGAAAACTCTAAATGGTTGATTAGTATCGTTTGGTGCCCCGCAGTCTCATATCTAACCAGCGAGCTGTAATTCATAATAGTCAAAAGGTATAAGCAAAAACGCGGTGGCCGTAATATTGTGTCCAGGAATGTAAGTCCTTGACATTGTTTTCATTTATAAAAGAAAAGGAACTGCTTTAATCTTGAGCTTTTTTTGCGTCTATGGAAGTGCTTAAAGGTGACCTCTGTATCTTGCAGCTTCCGAAGCTTCTTCCGTTTGTCGTTCTGAAACCCCCACCGCTATGAAAAGCAAAAGTGATAAATTCCAGCATTTTTCACGAGCTATAAACTGCAGTCGCAAAGTTTTGACTTGGCGCTAATAGCTTTCTCTTTTTATTTACGCTGATATGGAGAGCGTTGATCTAACCTGTCTAGCTAGGAGGTCTCGTCCTTATGCTTCTTGCTTTCATATTTTTTTTGCTGAGCGTAGATGAAGCGTTGCCTGCAGGCTACAAAAAAATACTGTCCCTGGCTCTTTATGTTAGCTTAACTATTGATTCATGTTTTGCGAAGTTTAATCTATAGACCTGTATTTTCAACAAAATAGTTAAAATGTTTTAATTAGGATAAACATATAATTTTCATACGGCTTGAACTAAACGTATTATTTACAAATTAGATATTATAGTTTTAGAAGCGATGTTACGAACCTAAAACTGAGCTATTTTAAATGTTTGTATCCTTTTCACTGAACAAAATACTGTTCCAAAAGATAACATTCCTCTGAACTATATTCGTATTGATAGCAGGTAACAGTATGAGAAAAGTGGTGGCTATTTTGTCAGTTGAGTATAAAATTAATATATAATAAGGGGGGTTGAATTGGCGTTTCAGCGGTGATTTTCATAGCTCGACGGTGGTCATATTTTTATAGTAACTGGCCATTTTATTTTGCGAAATGGCTTACCTATAGGGCTAAACCATATAAAAATGTTCGGCCATTTCGACCGTCCGACGAGTCATTTCGCGCTCAGTCTCGAATTTTTGGCCGTAGCACGCAGCAGTCGCAGATATCGCTCCTCCTACACCCTCCCTGGTTGGTGACACACCTCCTCTTGCTCTCTACAGGCTCGAGCAACTAACTGCATGCACACTTGTCGCTACATACACTGTGAATCGTTGCTGGAACCACCACAAGGCTCGCACAACACCAGTTGCGCCGAGGGCTGCGAAATCTAGGCTCTAGTAATAAGATCATAAATTCATGTGCTCTTCGACTTCAAGCACATCTTCTGTGTTGAAGTCGCAGAGTGATGGTCAACCGCAAAATGTCAACTCACTGAATTCTGATATTTGTTTTCGCTGCAGGTCATTTCGCCGGCGCATTAGTGGTGATATTTTTGTACCATTTCTCAATCTTGACTCCCCTATTGGGTTTGCTTCTGTAGCGCGTTAAATGTTTTGCCCTCCTTGATCCGAATAGGTCAACCTGACTATACTACTTTACCTGTAACAGCAAGTATGATAATGCCCTGGTTTATTCGTATCGGGATTTAATGAATCGATATAATATCACCGTAAACACCTAGCATCCATAAAAAGGCGTTTTATTCCTACCTCTGGGGGTGGTGACACTTTTCGTTAGCTACGTTAAGTTGCGCAGATAAAAAGCATGGATTCTCGCAAAGAGGCTGTAGTGATAATTTTTGACAGCGTTACGGTCGCAGCGGCTGCTCTCGTAGCCTCACAGGGTTGAGTGGACGCTAAGTACGACAGAACAGTCACAAAATTGAATTTTGAAACGTTGTTATTGTCACCGCGTTGGTTTCGTGGCAATTTCTGCTGTTGTTAAGATAGTTCATGCACATTTGCTCGACATTCCGTATTTCTACTACATTTGGATTTTTACAAAAGTGAGTTGTGAACGATATGCACACAACGCTTATCGTGCTGGGATGGTTGGAGGATAGCTCTCTCAGGGCAAAGCATGAAGGTATCTGCCTGACATTTTGTTTGGTTGGCAAGACTTGTCAGACTCGGAAAACACTTTGAGCGGGATATGTATTGGAAGAGGTGGCTGGAGGCAGATAGATGGACTGTCCTTTAGTGAAAATCCCCTGAAAACTGTCGAACGGGCTTGGCCACGAGGAATTGCAGTCACTTGAGGGGAGGAATGAAATGAGAAAGTGAGAGTTCATTTAAAATGTTAACCTGGCGGGCACAAAGGTGCACACCCACTCGTCCAATCACCCTGCGCGTCTAATCAGTGGCAGCGTAAATAATGTACCGTAATCACGCGTGGTCAAGTTGGACCGGTATGGGTACCAATAAACCCGTAACCTGCAACACGCCCCTCAACGCGAACACGCGTGAACGCGAAGTGCCGCCGTGAGTTCGTTGTGGCGAGGTCCGGGGAACGCCTTAGTCAAGATGTCCGCCAGCATGGTCGCAGTCTCGCAGTACTCCACAGTCACTTCACCGCGCTTGACTTCGTCACGGATGTGGTGGCACTTGATGACAGTGTACTTGGCGTGACCATGGTTTACAGGGTTCTTGGTCATCTTGATGCAGGACTGGTTGTCTTCGAAAATTGTCAAGTCCGGGGTCGCTAATCCCGCAGCCGCCAAAATCTCGCACAAAAGTCGGTGCACCCATTTGCCTTCTTGGATCGCCAGACTCAGCGCGATGTATTCGGCTTCGCTCGTAGATAACGACACACTTGATTGTTTCTTGGAGCCCCACGATACGGGCCGCCAACAAGTTGGAAAAGGTAACTGGAAGTCGACTTGCGATCGCTCACGTCGCCGGCCCAGTCAGCATCCGAGTAGCCAAAAAACTCAACGTTTTTGCTCGGCGAAATGCGAATTCCGTGCGCCTTAGTGCCCTGAAGATAGCGAAAATTCGTTTCACTGCAATCCAATGTTCGACTTTGGGGTTCTCCATAAATCGTGAAACGTACCCCACAGCAAAAGCAATATCCGGGCGAGTCGAAGTCATCAAGTGCATGAGTGCGCCAACGGCCTCGCGAAAAGGTGCGTCCAACTTCGTCAGTGCGTCGCTCGGAACAAGCTTGGTGCTAATGTCCACCGGACTCGAAGCAGGTTTGCACTTGTCCATGCCAAAGCACTCCAAAATGTCGCGGATGTAGCGAGGCTGGCACAAAGTCACACTGCCGTCAGCATTGTCGACCACTTCGATGCCAAGAATAAACTTGCACTTGCCACTATCGGTCATCTCAAAGCGTGTCTTGAGTTGGCGCTTGACTTCAGCAATTAGGTCGGCACAGCTTCCTGTCATTAAGACGTCGTCCACATACACTAGCAGCAGCACGCACTTGCAGTCGATAACTTTGATATAGAGACATGGATCATAGGATGAAGCGCGAAAGCCGATGGAGCGAACGTATTAGGCAAAAGTTTCGTTCCAAACCTGTGAAGCCTGTTTGAGACCGTAAATTGCCTTGAGTAACTCGATGCAGTCGAAGTCATCGTCCAACTCCACACCTTCCTAGACATCCAGGAATTGTGGAATCTTGAGCTAAAGCAGTTATGCATTGAGTGTTATCTCGCTGTTTGATAATCTTCGGTCCGACATACACAAGACAAACAGGGGTATTAGGCCTGGCACGTACTGAACCCCGTTCAGCAGGCCTAGTCGTTTAACGACATCCCCGTCTTAGCGTAAGGCAACAACTTGTCCAGGATCTGCGTCGGCAACTCCAGCGCACCTTGATGCGCTAAGTCCTTGATATCCTGGGGCACTTTCCAGTCACGACATAATCCCGGCTGACGGAACAGCGGCGTCTTGCATTTCAGCGTTGGATGACCTTGTTCATGGCAGCATCCGCAGACAATGTCGGCCCAACAGCTGTCGTTTGAATGACCGAAGCGACGGCAATTCTCGCAGAACAAGTTCATTCTGGAGTCGTCAAACCCAGAGTTTCTGGATTGCTGATCCGGCCTCCACCCCATGATCTCCAAAGCTCGGTACACCCCACTCGGAAGCGCAGATGCAGAAACTTTGGGACAAGGCGTGCTATTCGGTGCAGCACTCAAACTCTGATGACGCTCTTGCGAGACTATGGCCCTCTCTGCTTCCGATTCCTGAGATTCAGGATCCGAGATGCGGACATGTCGCTCACCATCATCTTCAAAGTCATCCTGGGCTGCACAGGCACGATCTCTGCCTCGACTCTTGGATCGGAAATTGCCACGATCGATGTTACCCGCTCTTCCGTCTGAAATCTTGGAATTACGAGATTCGTGATCATTATCGCGGTGCACAGCTTTGTCCGCTAGGAGGGCTGCTTCCATCTTCGGGATCGTGTACATCTTGCCTTCCAAAGCTGTCCTCAACCCCTCGCTCGTGAATCTTGACACGAATTTTTCGAGGTGTCACTTTCGTTAGACTCGAGGATGTCGGTATTTGGCCTTGGCCTTAGAGACTGCAGCGTTCAACCGGTACCAGAATTCCAGAGGTGTCTCGCTGTCTTTCATCGTCAGAGTGTAATACGTCTGAGGGTGAGACAACTTCGTCTTGCAGTACTGCTTCTCGAACTTCTTAGACACCTTCTTCCAGCTGTGAGATTCCAGTTGAGTAAACCAGTATCTCAGGTTTGCCGAAAACTTGGATTTCAGCTGTCTGATCTTCTCTTGAGATGTCCAATTGCCTTGAGTAGCCATGTCCTTGAAGCGATCGAACCAACCGCTGTGTTCCACAAGGGGAGCATACTCGTCGAATTGCTTCAGAGCGACGTGGCTGATGTACGGTCGGTAAGAGAAGATCATGGACCCATCTCTGGTTGTCTGACTCACGTTCCACTGGCCACAGTCATCCTCATCTTCTGACGTCGAGCTCCCCGACGAGCCATCATCGGAGTCTGAGTCGCTCGAACTCGAGCTTGAGCTCGGATCCGATTCAGGATCTGAGGAGTCCGGAGTTTTGGACCTCTTGCGCCCCTTTTCCGACTTCTTCGCCTTCTTGGGCTTCTGAGGTTTCCGAGGCTTCTTATCAGACTTGTCATCCTCAAGAGAATCATCTTTCAGCTCACCAGGAGACTTCGTCGACTGGACAGTACGAGTGCTTGATCTTCCTCGACTAGCGTGTTCTCGGATCACTTGATCCAAGTACCCTTCGTTTGAGGTCGAGTCAGCAACGCCCACTTTAGAGTCCTGGGGAACCGTCGTATTTCCGAGAGTCTCTTGTAGCTGAGCAGCCAAGAACGAGAACCGGCAGTCCAGCCAACTGCCCCAGATTGAACAAATCCCCAGAAGCCGAAATCGAGAGTTCCACGTAAGTGGTGCGCTTGGCGCTGAGTCCATCCGGAAGCTGAACTTGTCCGGGATCAGCGTTCAAGGGACCGAGAGTTCCAGAGGTTCTGAGCCTGTGGATATGGACGACGTGTCTTATCCATCAGCCGAGAGCTCGCCTCAAGGGTTTGATCAGACGGTGAGTACGCAGGAGAGTGGATCATCATTGTCTGCTATCTCAGTGCGGCATCGCACATGCCTATGCTGGCCTCTGCTGGCGCCGTGCACAGAGATGCTGTTCTACGAGGTGTGCTCCAAGGTTCCAGTGGAGGAGGCGGCAGAGGAATGTTAGTCATTCAGCCTAATCCAGCTTACCAAGCCCCGGCAGTCTTAAATCCTGAGAGTTTGAAAAGGCTGACTCAGGGATCGAGAGAATCTGGGCTCAGGCAGCTGGTGGATGCCGACGAAGACATGGACGGAGACATGGATGAAGACGAGAAGATGTTGGAGCACGACGATACTCCTAGTGAGCGACGCTCATCTCAGCATTCATCGAAGTCACGACGGCCGTCTGCCCATTCGAGTCGCAGAGCTCCAAGTTCTTATGCTGGTTCAACAGGATCGGCACAGATTGCAGTGGACTTGCTTCACAATCAGCAAGAAGAAAATCGTTTACAGAAGGAGGAGCTGGATCGCCTTAGGGCGGAGCAGCAGGCCCTCAGGGAAGCTAGTCTGCAGTCTGAATTCGAGAAGCAGAGGATGGTGGACCAGCAACGCTGGGGAGCTGAGTTCCAGAATCATGTGAACTGAGCTGCTCTTGCCGAGGCAGAGTTGAAGGAGGCCAAGGCCAGACTTCAGACCCAAGTTACTGAGAACGAGGAATCCAGGACGGTGGGCCAGAACGCTGAAACTCTGGTTCGAGGCATGGAAGAACGCCTAGCCGCAAGGCTGGAGGCCGAACGACAAGTCTATGAACATAATGTGACGGCGCTCAAGCAGAAGCATGATGCCGAAGCTGACGCGTTCCGGAGTCATGTCCTCGAAGAAGCCAAGCATCATATCTCTGAGCAAATGACTAGTGTACACCGTCAAATCCAGAAATTGGAAGTGGAGCGAGCTCAAGAAAGGGAGGCTGCAGAGAACATGCAGAGATATCAATCCGGCAGGATCAAAGAACTGGAAGAATCTGTGGAATAGTGCCCGGGAGAAAGCGGGCGCGTTGGCGCTGTACGGCGCCGAGGTTGATGGAAGGCGACGAACCGGAAGCCGACGGGAACGCTGACGGGGTGATGGGCTGTGTGACACGCGTCTGAGTCCAATGCATCGTGGGATCAGGCTGATCCGACGATCGACCCGGGCGCCTGTCTATGCAAATCCTGTCAACCCAAACCCCGTCATGAAAACTCCGCCACATCGGAGTCATGTTTACGGAACGCAAATCAGGTTGAAGGTGCGTAGTGGAGGCCCGACAGAAGTAGAGTTAGGCATGGAACGGTAGGCTAGCAAACAGAGGGAGCCAGTAGCCAGTAGCAAGGACACACGATAGGTAAGGACTCAGTCCCGAAATTTCTCTGAACCACAAAGACCTTCAGTCTTCTCTGCGGATCTCCAAGGTTCTGGGGAACCACCAAGCACCAGCAAGTCGAGCCGCAAGAAACACGTGGCCCCCTGTCGCTCGCAGGTTCGGGTACTCACCCTTCAACCCCATGCCCAATAGGAGGGACACGTTAAACTATACCGCCTATGTGCGCCCGATAACGCGCTGCCCAAGGCGAAAAAGCACTAATCCGATAATCGCCGTACACAAGACCCGCGTCGGACCGATAACGCCGCACGCCCAAGGAACCGACGTCCTGAGAACAGGAGAAACGCCCCCAACTCTGAAGCCTGCAACGACTTGGGCCTGTATCGTCGGAGATACGCTACTCCAACAACCGGGAAATTGCTCGACGAGTTTGTGCGAGGACGAACTTACGGCTTTCCGTGAGGGCGCTACTCCACAAATCTCGTAGTCAGAGATCCAGTCCTGACGACGCTGTTGCAGCATCTCCAAAACTGTGGCTTCTCAATTCCAGAGTTCCTCAACTTCTGGCTTTGAGACGAAGTATGTTTCCAGCCATTCATGTGCACCCGCTCGGGAACTTCCCGTGTAATCCTGCACCACTCGTTTAGCTCCATCGCAAGGTAGCCTTGCAGCTCCAGAGCTAGACGATAAACGAGCCCATCAGCGACTCCAGCCGTACCACTTTTCTGAAATCCAAAGATCATGTTCACGAACTCGAAACCAGAGTTCCACAATAGTGTCTGAATCACCGCCACAACTTCGCGGGGAGCAAACTTGGTAAACTCCACTGCAGTTGTATACATGTTCTTGATGGCGGGGATTCCGCACCGTCCTGGCCTGAGGCGATTGATCCAGACCTCGTCCAAGTTGCTGAGGTCGAAAGCACTGGTCAAGTACAGGTTGGTCTTAATTGCAGCTTGGACACATGGCTCGATGTTAACTGGCCCAGTCCAGCTGTAGACTACTATACGTCCTCGCACCAAGTTTCCAGGGGCTCGGATCCAGCTACTCAGTTGAATCCGGACGCACTTCGCATGCAGCTCTTCAACAGTAGGCACCACGACGAGGCCCTGATCCCGAGAACCAGAGTCACCACCACCACCTTGAGCTTCGCCCGCAGGCGACTCCCGAGGAACGGCTTCACGACGTGACGCAGTATCTGTTGTCGGAATATCTTGGCGCCCGGGACTCGGATGAAGGACCAACTCTTGGTTTCCGACATCCTGGGACTCAGGGTTCTCGGACCACTCTTCTTCGACTTCAGCTCCTCGAACTGCCAGTGCCATCTGAAACGCTTGAGCACTTCCGCTGCTCTCAGTCTCGTTCACGTTCATATTCGGGGTGACGGCGCGCTTCTCCTCAAGCTCGTCCATCCTTGAGCCAACGCTTTGAGCCGGAGATACAGGAATCGTGGACTCTTTACTTCGATCCTCGACTTCTGGTTCTTCAACAGGCTGACTCTGAGGAGGTGACTTCTTGGCTTGAGAATATCGACGCCCCCACGTCCTGAAGACCCACTTCTTTAGGCAGTTTACCTTGGAGACGCAGAGATTTTCGCTCTGGCTCCGACACTTCTTTTTGCGCGTGGTTTTCTGCTTTCCACACGAAAGCAGCTTCTTCACAGTTAACTGTCTTCAAAATCCAACTGCGGTGAAATCCCTGGTTCGAATCCGGGCACGCGCACCAGTTGAGACGAGGTCGGTGTTCCTTGATCGCCCAAAAGGTATAGTGGCCCAGATAAATTAATATATGTACCTTGAAATCGAAGATACCCCGAACGCTGACGCCCTGATCTCGAATATCCGAGATCCAGGAATGTGTTCGGGCGGGGTGTACCTAGTGCAATCCCTGTGGGTTCGGTTAACCCCGAGACACCGTCCACCGCCGTTGAATCTTGGAGAAGTCGAATGTGTTGAGGCTGGTCTCGAGCGGTACGACTCCAAACTCCACGAAAGCAGCCAGATATTCAGAATCTCCACTTGAAATCCATCTGATCCAGACGTGAAATCGAGGAGTCCAAGGTTGTTATCCAGGAATCCAGACTTCTAGACACAAAGCACTCCAAACAATAGCAGAAATAACCAAATACAGAGTTCCTAGATACGTCACGATATGTAGGTTGTTCTTGAGCCGAGGACTTGGGCTGGTCTCAATTAGGCTTCACGCCCGGGGCAACCAGCAAAGTCCCAGGCACCTGTCGTTACGCGCACCCCCCGCACCCCGAAGTGGGAAATTCACTTGTCGGTTCACGCCCTTGGTCGTCGATCCACACTGCAGTCTCCACTCACGAATCCAGACTCCGACTGCACGTCCAGGAGTTCAGGATCTCTGAATATGAAATGGACAAGCCTTCACCCGCCTAACTAATATATGGAATGGGCGGGGCTTGTCCCTGGCTCGCAGCGCGTCCAGGACCCCCAACTCAACTCGACTTGACTACGGTTGGAGTCCCGCGACGCTCTTGCAGACGCGGTCCGTGGCGCACGACGGTAGGACACCTGGGCCTGCTCGCACTCCTTTGCTGGGCGAGCTAACGCGGGCCTTGCGCGCGCAGAAGGACAGGAAGGCGCGCCACCAACACCGGCGGCAGCGACGACTTGCACTTGACACAGACAAATGAACTCTGGTATAGTTAATCGCTATCATCTTTTCTATGTTATGTGGTCCACACAACTTTTTGACTTGGTTTCAGTATGGTACTCAGCGGGCTGGCTGGTTGCAACCTGCGAACAGTCGTCCCCCCATTTAGCAACACGTCCCTTCGCGCAAAGATCGCACCATTTCGCACACAAGGGGGCACCATGGGGCACAAAAGTCAATCTGGGATTCCGGGGACCACGGTACTGCCAATCGACTACAAATCGTAATAAATTATGGCAATGTTCGAGGCTCCACCTGAGACCCGAAGTTCTGGGTCTCAGGATCTCAGGATCTCAGGATCCCAGGATCTGGCGGCTTCAGGAGTAGATATCTTGTGATCCAGGATATGTGACCTGGACCTGGGAGTTCTTCACAGAACTTGCTAATGTCTGGGCCTACATCCATCACAGTCACACGCTGGCACTTGTAATTTGATTCTTGGTGGGGTCCCGTATAATTTTCAAACGGCCAAAGCGAGATCTCTCTGTTGGATACATTTCACAGCAGAAGTTTGATCGCTGACTTAATAGCAACTCGCACACTCAGCAACGATGACCGGGACCGAGTGCTCATGGACTCCTGGGAATGCACATCCAGGAGTCGCCACTTCCTGGCCAAGACCACGGCCGTCACCGGAACACCCCTTCAGACATCCAGCTACGCCAATCCTTCTCCACAAAATTCCACACCCTGTCGCGTTGGCTTCCAGCCAATCACCCTCTTACACTCCACCTAAACCAATCAACAGTCGTGATCGCTGAAAATAAAGAGCGCATCGTGTCACGATGATGCAGAGTGAAGATTTACGCGCTGTGTCAACCCTCTTACGTCTCGCTAAGACAGTTCTTCCCGATAGAACAAGCATCTTCGATGCACCTGAAGAGTAGATCCAGCCTGCCGACGGACAAAGTGAGCACAACTTCAGCACCCTGACGGATATCGGAGTACCCTCCGTTAGTCGGTGCCTGGGCGCAGTGGAAGCGGATTTCGTTAAATTCCGCTACGCTACACTTACAGGAACGGTTTCATGCAGCCGTTGCCCCTGCAGAAGCTGCCAGGACCTTTCTCGTTAATCGTGGTGAACAATGTTGGCCTGTTGGTAGAGTCACCTCGTGAAAACAGGTTTATGTTTTTGTCGACTATTTCAGGAGGTAGGCCGAAGTTTTCCTGGTGGCGACGTTGAACACAGCGACATAGACTCGTAAAACAATTCGATTTTACGCTGTTGCCGATGCTGCGCATGTATATTGACGAGAGTCAGATGGAGTGAGACGATGTTGTTTGCCTACAGGACAGCGTATTACGAAGCGATTGGGGACTCGCCGTTCTTCAGCTTGTGCGGTCGAGACTCCGTCCTCCCAATTGACTTGGATTTCCTCAACACGAACGAGCGCTGGGCGAGTGACGAGGTAGCATTGTATCGACGAGAACTGCATCGATCCTTCAAAGACTCGCAAAGGTTTGTGAAGCGACAGCTACTCAAAGCTCAGGACAGACATGAGATACGGTTACGTAAACAGAGGGCAATGAAGTTCGAGGAAGGAGGGCTTTTCAGTTCTCTAGGGCGAGGTGGAACGAGCGCAAGATCAGGAAGTTGGCCTTCTGGTGACACGGTCCATACCGAGTCGTCACCAAGATAGGGCCTAACGCATGCCATATTTCGACTCCTTCGCATCCAGTAAGAGTTGTCATCGTCATCGTCAATCGTTTGAAGGGTTTCAGCGGACGGTGGACGCGGCCTCATAACGACGAAGTTCCTGCTTTTGGAGATCAAATGTTGGATCAAGAACTAGGGCCTGTGGAAGAAGATAATTTGCCTGTCACTAGCTATGCTGAGAGTCACGTAATTGGAGATGGCAACTTGGCTATCGCTGGAGGTGATGACCCATCGTTGAGGTGGTGGCGAAGCGTGTCATGAAAGGTCAAGAATCATTTTTGGCACGGCCTGCCGATTACTCAATACATTGTGCGCAGTCTTCTGAATTGCTGTCGATGTGCAAAATGTTATCGAAACCGCTCGAGGCCGAGAAACGACAACAGAACAACCAACAACCACTGCGCCAGAGCCTGTGGTTGTAAGAGGCCAACACTGTGGTGGATGAAGATAAGTTGCTGCTATAATGAGCGTGAAAAATGCAGCACTCCGCCCTCGAAGATGCTGAGCAGGACGCAGTGGGGAGATTGAAGAAGGAAATTGAGTTCTGGTGGAAGTGAATGATTTTGTCTCTCTCATTTACATATGGATTTGCTATTGATTCCGAAGATATTGCGGTCTCTTGGTGTAACGGGGTTACACGAAAGTCACGCCCGTGCGTTGACTTTAGAGGTTACACAAAACTCTTAACCGTGTGTAGAGTTTTGACTCTGTAGCCATTAGCTCTCCACCACTCGTTTACATATTCTTAGATTAACTACGCCATATAGTTTAGTCTATACATTTACACCAAAGTCAGATAAAACAATTCAATTCAGTTCTATTTTTGCAGTTAATTAGTGTTGTCCTTGTTTTAAGGGACGCTGACTCTGCGAGTCCTACTTACGGGACTGTACTGGGTTCTTGTATAGAACCGAAGGCGGGACGCCTAAAGAGACAGACTCGGGGAGTCCTACGTCTTCCTCTGTGCTCGTGCACCGCTACGCAGCCCCGCTGCACTTGGTGCGATGAGAACGATAGAAAATCGTTTGCACTTTGAACAAGGTTATGCTGGGAAGGGAACGAAAACTGTTATTGAAAGATAAACGAGACTATTTAACGCGACGCAATAACGCAAAACTACTTCAAAACGCGAATCGGAACGGTCACTTGGAGGATTTTTTTTTAAGGATAACGACTTTGTGAACTTCAATGTTTTCTGCGGCGACGTTTCGGCGGCTTAGGTGCGGTCAACGTCAGTCCCTTTGCCTTCGGATGCGTCCGAGTCATCGGCCTCCGTCTTACCGTGGTCGCTCCGTCGTCGTCCTCGAAGTCCGAATCGTCGGTGCCAGTGTCAGCGCGGCAGCAAGCCTCAGGCGGTGACGTATACGCGTCAATGTCTGGGACGAGCTTGGCGATGTTGCCGCTGGGCAAGAGCTTCTCCCCGTTCGATGTATTGTCCAGCCAATGGGCATGTGCCTTGACGTTGGAGTCTGCATCGTGGCGGAATATTGCGAGCGACCGTCCGAAAGACGCAGGCGGGACTTAGCATTGGAATCCGCCGCATTGGTAAAGCCGGGTAGATGTCATAATCAGCGAACTCGGGGTTTGGAGCTCGTCCGATAATTGCCGAGTAAGCAATGGGATCGTCAGCGATTTGGACAGCCAGATCCAAGAGAAATGGTACTTCGCGACCTCCAATACTGGAAGCTTGTCTGCATTGCTCCCGAGCTGCCCACCAAGCCAAAGCATAAAGTTGTGTTCGCCGCGGCGTTTGTGGAGACGCAGGAAGCCGTAGCATCCTCACGTTTCGATACAAAGGTCGAGAAACTCGAGACACCCCACGCTGGCATCTAGCTTGGCCTTGCGACGAGAAGTGCTATCGGCCTCGGATCATTGGAGGAACACCTTGCGATTCTCCATGACAACCCGGTAATGCGCGTCGTAAACATCCGGGAACTTGGCGAGATCACACCTCAGATGTCATCCGACATGGCCTTGCTAAGGTCATCCGCCGCTTGCGCTAGAATGTTGTATGATTGATGCGAGACCAGTTATGTGGCGGGCAAAGCCTCACGCAGAGGGACGATACGAAATGTGGTTTTGGTAGCAGTGTTTGTGGTATGTGGCATGCATCAATCCCGTTGGAGATGAACGCCCATCCTCATCATCTAGTTGATATCAGGACCGGAGTCACTTATCGAGCCGTAAAACACACTGGTTGGTAGCCTAAATCTCGGGGTAGCTCGAAGAATCGACTGGAATTCCCAATTGCTGTCGACGAGGTATACCCTCAGACCAAAATATTTTGTCGCCCTGAGCGTCTTGGAATACAAAAAATCTCATACCATCGAGAAAAACGGCATGATGCTGCCTCTACTACATTTTAGGTGGGACCAAATAGCTGTCATTGAGATCCGTTCTCGGCTGAACAGTTCGAGTAGCAGGCGTGGAAGCGTGACGAAGGCATATTCTGCTCGAAGCTGAAGACACGAATGAACCCTCAACCACGAGACAATCAGCGGTGATTGGCACTGAACCTTACGAGTCTACGGGAGATGGCTCTGCAGGATGCACAGCCGTAGCCAAGGCAGCAGAGAGCTCCGGGATGGCATTGATTGTAGCCGTAGTCACGGCAACATGGGCCGCGAGGGTCTCGGGCGGGACACATGGTGGATAAGTCCCAGCTCGTCCGGCAGGGAGCAAGACAGCATTTGGTTCGAGGGCAGCACAAGCGTCTCCACAATCCGAAACATTCGCTGTTGCAAAATCGGTGGTGATCTCTTCGCCATTGACGTTAGCAGAAGTATTGATAGTTTCATTGGCGATCCGTCCAGCAACGCTGTCGATCACAGATGGTATAGCCTTCGCGGACGAAGATTGGCCGGTAACGGACGCTAGATCTCTGGGCTTGGGGTTAGCCGTATGGCCGTCACGACAAGTAGTGTTGGCAGCAGAAGACCTCAGGACAATTGCGGCAGAAGCCACGAGGCTAGTTGCAAGAATTGCAATACTACCAGCGTGTACAACTCGGCTAGTAGACGCAGGACCTACTTGGGCAGCCCCAGTCGGATCGAAGACGCAACCGTCAGATTCATCGACCACAGAAATCGTAATTTCGGTGATTGCCGCATCGGTAGCAGTAGTTCTCGAATCACCACCATCATTTACAGGAGACACCGGTCTGAGCGTGGCATTCAACAACAAAGAGTTGACGACAGCAGAAGATAATGGTCCAACCGCGGAAGCGAACACGAGATTATCGGAAATAAAACCAACAGGAGCTGCGGGAGTAACACCAGCAACTGGACCAATACCACCCCGTGGGATCAGCACCAGTAGCTGCAGGATGAGTGCGACGAATTCAGGGTCGACAGCTGGACCAGCACAGTCATAATCAGCATCTGCAGGACGGACATCGGGCAGTGTTGGACCGGTGTTAGCAGGCGCAGTTGTGACGACGAGGGGATCAGCCCGAGCAGTGCGCCCGCGGAAGATGGTGGCTCGACAGCAGTAGCAGGTACAGACCCAACTTCGAGGCCACCAGCAGCAGGCACAGGACTGACGGTTGGGGGCGGCCCGACAGCGGCGGGAATTGACTTGGTTACTGCAGACACTGGGCCAGCATTAGGAGGCACCAGCTTGGCCGCAGAAGGCACGGGCTTGGCAAAAGGAGACGTGGGCATGGCGACGCGGTAGTATCACACGAAGATTGCGAATGTGAACTGCGCGCGGTCGCCGTGTGATCGACGCGCAGTCAGGGGGCGGTTGTGGTAAAGCGGTACCAAAATATGAGTACGAATCTGATCTGATCCCCAAAAATCCAGTTCAAGCTGAAGATCGAGGATCTATATTCAAGATCAATGAAGATGGACCTAGATTGTGATCTAGACTCAAATCTCGATCTCGACCCAGATCAGAAATATTGCCGACGCTGGATCACTATTCTACGATCTTGAAACAGGTGATCCCGATCGTAGGATCGAATGATCTTGATCTCGAAGAAGACATACCACATCTCGGGAATGAAGACAAGCGGTATTTTAATCCTGATCTTGAGATCATGATCTTGTGATCCTGGTCTTGTGATCTCGATCTTGCGCGATAGATGCGGGATGATCCCTATTGACCCTTACCAAAGGAGCCAGTCTACGCAGCAGGAAAGAATCCAGTACAAGGTATCCAGGAGGGGTACAGAAATACGTGTCGAGGTACGCCAGACGGAAGCTCGTAGGAAAAACTTTAGGATAGGATAACACAAACAGATTTCGTTTTACCTTCTAAGACACAAGTCGCCTTCGGAATCAAGTCTGGGCACGGGAAACTACATTGGCCCACCCAAGACAAGAAGATTCGACCCTGCTACGGAAGTGCGGTGGGTATTGGATAGCTTGGCCAGCCCCATCGACTCTCAGCTCAAGTCCCCCGCTAAAGGAAGCGGCAAGCAACTGGAAAGGAACAAGGCCATCACATCGCGCGAAGGCAACTCCAGGGCGTCAATCCCGTCGACCCGTGATCTCGAGAGACTCGATGACAGTTGACAACCCCATCCGGCGCTGCGTGAGGATTTCCGCGCAGTGACCAAGGTCCCATCATCTCGCTAAGAGGGTTCGACTTGACCCAGGCGCATATCTCCCTCGAGTCATCTAAGGAGAGCGACCAGCCCCACCGGCGCGCACACAAGGTGAGCTGCATTCAGCATCCCACGGATATCGGAGTACCCCTCCTTAGTCGGTAGTCTCGAGCGCCGTGTGCAAGTGTACCGTGCGATCAGCGATTTTCGTACATCCACTCTGCCATATTCCAGAAGCTGCAAGACACGGAGGTCTCATTTAAGCACTCCCATAGACGCAGAAGAAGCTCAAGATTGAAGCAGTTCTTTCCTTTTTTAAAAGACAAACAACGTCGAGAACTTATGAGGTGAATACAACGTACAAATCGCTGTCAATGCCCTACGCAGTTGCGCTATTGAAGACAATGTCATTGACAAACCCTGTGTTCAGCGCACATATTTTTACAGTGGCAACGTTCCCTCCCGTTGAGAAAACATGTTCGGATGGCACAGAAGTTGCAACACAAACTGACCATTCTCTAGCCAGCGAGCCAAGGGAGGAAAACTATCACAATTTGATTGCCACCATTTGAAAGCATTTGTCTTCGACGTTATCTTGATTTCCACAGTTCGACTAAGGTGTGGGCACAGATCACTCCGTATTTTTGCTTTGGTATCGGAAACACCGGGGTGCGTTGACTGGCTTGAAGCATGGCCACCTTCGCCTCGTAAAGAATTGACTAGCTTATTCATGTCATTTTGTTAGGCTGATACTCGGGATGGTGTCTGTTGTGGAGTTGCCACAGGTGTGTCTGAAGCAGCTTTAAGCTGCATCTACTACTTCATTGTGTGCTGTAGTCCTCTCACTGCAGTCAAATGACTGAGACTCGCATAGAGAGGACCCAAAAGCGTTATCCAAAGTAACTCGCTGCTAACTATTGTAAATCGCGACCTGAGTAATCCAAGTAAAGTTTTCCGTACGCAATCCATCCGTGCAATCGTTGCAGCAACAAAGCTGAACTCCCAGCTTTCGCTTCTTCTTCTTTAAACGTTTCATCGCACCATGAGTCGTATATGTAGTGCAGACGGGGAAGCGTTAAAGCTAGAGTTGGGTAGGTTTGACCACTAAGCATTTGCGACGCGCTTGCAAAAGGTCCCAATAAACGCCACAGGCACCGTATCGATAACCATTCTTCCAGCTTTGACCTGGCCAATTTTACATCAAATAAACTCCTTACGACCTTCAGCTGACTCAAAATATTGGAAACACTTATAGGCAACTTCTTCCAAACCGATAAAACGCTGTAGCATTGTGTTGCAACTGCTCCATCGTGTCGGACAATCAAGAATCAGATTGAGTTCTATGTCTGTTTTACAGCGCTCCTGAATTATTTCAACCGTGATGTTCCTTTGGATGAGTGGTGAAAATACGATGCCAGCTTACAAAATACTTGTACCGTTGCCCGCATTTGGTTGAGAGCTTCCAAACTAACGCCATTTTTATCGGTTGACGATGCCTCGGTTGTCACTTCGGCTAAATACTCATCAATTGCATCACATGCGGTTTCACAAAGTGAACAATTGCGGCGCGATCATCATCAATTCAATCTCAAAATCCTCTCCGCACGTCAAAGCGGCGTTATCATCATCGCTAATCTCACGATCGCCAGGCTCATCGTCGCCAATCTCATCAGCGACAGTGCCAGCGGTTTCCACATTTGTGTCGTCTAGACCTACGTTATCAACATCATTGACATCAGCACCACGATCAACACTGGTATCAGTATTTGAAATCGGCTCAACTGTTGTTGTTTGACCTACGACTGGGGCGTGGAATGGCCGAAACAACGAAATGGTTGGGACACCGCCGGTATCATTCGCCTCTGAATTTGCCACGCCAGCTGTACCAGCAGTATTTGCTGTAGAACTATTTGGCTGTGTTGATTTTGACTTCCTTTGCTTTTGTTTATTGTCTTTTTTTTTTTTTTTTTGCTTGAGCAGAGCGTCGCCAATGACCAGGCACAAGCAGTGAGCAACACAATGCATTTGAGGGATACTCGAGATATCACAAGCCGCAACTCCATTTGACCCACCACCACGAAGAACCTTTTCACAATACCTCTGATCCAAACCCCAATTAGCCAAGTTCGTTGCAGCGGCAATAGCTTCTCTTGTGTGTTTACCAGGAAACGGCAGCACTTCTAACGTGCAGCTGGCAGCATAAAAGTCGTCGTCAACGTAGTGTATCGTAACACCCATGTAACTCCGCTGAGCGTGATCTGTCCAGATATCCATCGTTAATGAGTAATAACGGCATTCGTGTGCTAGGCGGTCTTTCAGCTTGTTGCGAAGCCCATCTGCCAACTCCATAATATCCCCGCGCACTTCGGTTCGCGACGGGATTTTGAGTTCCCAGCCACCAACATCTCCCATTACATAGCTCACATAGTCTTGGAAGACCTGGTCTTCAACGATCGCGATTGGGCGCAAGCTCGTAGCAGTCCATTTTGCTAGTAGTCGGTTTGCATGAGTCTGCTGATCTCTTGAGACGTTCGTCTTCGTCTTTTTCTCTCGGTGGCTCGGCACACCAGACAAAATCAGGATTGAGCGAGCGCTGGGCTGCACTTTGATGCGCCTCGCGCATTGTATCAAGAAATCTCCCCAGTTTCCGGGCGTGCTTCGACATCATATGCTTCCTGACATCACTGATCTCACCCTTCGTGCAGTAAATACTTTTTTTTTTGCATACTGAGCACCATGAGTATACCGCATATTTTGTTCGCAGTTTCTGGTGGGGAACGCCGTGATATTTGTACTTCGCGATAAGGTTGATAAACTGCCAAAACTCTGGGTTGTGTTGGGGCTTCATTTTGTAGTAAAGTGGAACGGGGCCTGGACCGTCGGGGTCATGTGCATCAGGTGCTGAGTCGTCCGCGAGGGATGTCATGTCTCCACAAAGCCGCCTGCGTTGCGATTTTCTTGGATACGACCTCTGTCATTAAACGGGCCAACAATGTCACTCAAGTGAGTTTCTTTGTGCCAGTTAAATCTTTGAGTATCAGTTCGCCCAATTCTATACTATCACAGTCCGTTGAGCGCAGTGAAAACGACGGCACTAAATGCGAATGTTGACGGAATGTCGTTCTTCGCTGACTGGGTCAACATTCGCCGGACTTGGACTCCGACCTTTGAAGATATCTGCCGAACATGGCCGACTCGCTGGAGACGCTGATCGTGCGCACGCAGGAGCAGCTGCAGCCGCTCATCGCCAAGCCCAAGCTGGCCGACAAGCTGCTGACCAAGCCGCCCTTCCGCTTCCTGCACGACGTGTTCACGGCGGTGACGCAGAGCACGGGCTTCGGCCAGGGACTTTACAATGACTTTGAGCTGGCGTCTGCGAACCTCAAGGACAAGCCGCAGAAGACCGCCTTCCTGGACAAGATGATCGTGTGTGTGAGTCAGTGCGTCGGCAAGGAGGTGGACGTGCGCTCCTCCAAGATCGTGGCCGGCCTCGAGCCGGAGAACACCAACGTGTTGCTGCAGGGCCTTGCCGAAGTTGCCAAGAACAGCTCGCTTGACTGGAACAAGGCGATACAGACCGCTCTGTCAAAGGTCCCGTCTTGGAGTGCTGACGGAGAGATCGCTCCAATGGCGGCCCCTGCGGTGGCTGCCGAAGCCGCCCCGCGGCAGCGCGACCCTCTTCCAACGATCGTAGTAGCTCTGCTGAAGCCAAGGAAAAGGTACGCCTGCATTGGGGTTTAATTGTTGTTGGAAACACATTCCGTTAAAGTGACATGCGTTAGGCTCGTCGCCAAAAGGATGCTGCAGCTGCCGAGAGGAAGTCCGACGCCAAAGGAGAAGCAGCAGCCCCCTCGCAGTGCCGAGAGTAAGAAAGAGGAAGACAGCAGCATGCAGGCACCAGCAAAACACGCAGACCCAGAGACTAGACGCGCGTCCAGCCGCTCCAACAGTGCTGGCAAAGAGGGTGGGCGGAGCAGCACAAAGGACAACAACCTTGACGAGGCGCTCCTGCAGAGCATAGCGGAATGCAATGGAGACATCGAGCGGACGAAAACGCTCGTCGAGCAGGTGATCTCGAAACCCAAGATGTCTCCGAAGTTGCTAGGCAAGCCACCGTTCCGGTTCTTACACGACATCGTGTCTGAAGTTACGCGTGCGACTGGCTTTGCCGATGGGCTCTTCTCCGGTGAAGAACTCGATTCTGGTGCCATCAAAGAGAAGGGGCCCAAGATGGACTACCTTACCAAGATCATTCAATGTGTCGGGTGCCAATTGAACGTGGAGATGGATGCCAAACCAGCCAAAATTGTTGCTGGTTTGGAACCGGAGGCGACCTGCAAGTTCTTGCAGCTATTGGCTATCGCCTGTAAATCCGGCAGCTCAAGTGAAGCTGTCCAGCGGGTGCTAGCAGGCGACACCGCGGTCCGAAACCCTGGTGTACACGTCAAGAAACCTGGTAGCCGTGAAGGAGTGCCGGAGTCGAGGCATCCGTCCCGATCCAGCACACCGCCCCAGGATAAACCACGTGCAATACAACAGCCTGCTGCCGAAGCGAAGGAGAAGCCAAAAGACGCCGAGCCAGGCAGCTTCTCGGGCCCAACGAAACCTATGGCCATCAAAAGTGGCGATACAGACACTGACAACGAAAGAGATGATGACGATTCGCGTTTTGGTGCTGGCTTGGTGGAGACGAAGACAGATGAAGGAGACAACAACATCCCACGGATGGGCACTAGCGGTCCAAGAACAAGCGGCGGTGGAACCAGCCGTACATCGCGTCCAACGACGGCGAGGCGCCGTCCGCCAAAACTTAAGGAGAACGTGACCGAGGTTGGAAGGCTGATGGTGCAAGACGCAAAGGCAGTCCCGGTGGCTGGCATAATGAAGGACGGTGATAATGGCGATACCGACAGTGAAGACGAAGCTGGTGCTGGAGCGGGGGACGATGGCTCTCAACCTCACTCCACTCTCTTATCCGGGGATGCTGGCGCACATGGACGCTTGGTGCGTGACATTCTGAAAGACCAAAACGCCGAAGAGGTTGCACGTCGCGCCAAGGAAGGCGAAGATGCCACCGCAAACGAAGCAGAAACGGGTATCCGTCTGGGTCGCCGTAGTAAGTCCTTTAAGCCGGATCGCATGATGAGCTCTAGTACTTCAGCTGCATCGTCGCTAGCTGAGATGAATGCGCTTCGAGCAGACATCCAACGGTTATGTCAAGCAGCGAATCCCGTGGGTAAGAGCGTTGAGTTTGTGCACGAAGACCTGGATGCCATGTCCAAGGAACTCGACTTCTGGCGGAAAGAATATGCACGCAAGCGCGACGCGTTAGTCGAGGAGAAAAAGCATACCGAAGAGGCTTTGCAGCCACTTCAAGTGCAGCTCCGAGAAGTGGAGGAGCAAGTCAAGGAACAGCTACACAAGATCAACACGATGAAGGCAGTCATCGCCAAGAACGAGGAGAAAACCCAGCAACTGCTACGCATGGTGGTCTCCGCTTAATGCATTCACAAGCTAGCAGTACCGAAGGTACAGCACAATATCGTTGCATTATCTTTAACAGTCCAATCTACCCTTTCGACTCGGCTTCGGGCTGCTTCCGCTTGCCTAAACGCTCTCTCACTTCTGGCATGTCCTGCTCGCGGCGCTTAACACTCTTGGGGACCCACGCCTCATGCTTCTCACGACGCAGGTCGTCGAGTTGGCGGATTGGGATCCGGCCGGATGTCCACGGCTCCGCCTGCGCTGCCTGTGTCGGGTTACTCACCAATCGCGGGAGCCACTGGCTGCGAATGTCCTGCTTCTCTTGTTCACTGAGGTCGCCACGCACCTCGGGGAACCAATCCAGCAGTCTCTGCAGCACCAGCGCTGTCGCTACGGACAAATTGAGACTCTCGCTGAATCCAAAGAGCGGCAAGTACACTCGTCGGTGGGCTGCCCGCAGCATCTCTTGGCTCACCCCGTCCGTCTCCCGGCCAATGACCACGGCGAGTCGACCCGGAAGCTCCCTGGGCTTGGCTCTGCCCACGAGCGGCTCTGCATGCGGCGACAGGTCTGTCGCCCAGATGGTCATGCCATTCTCACGCAGCGCCTGCAGACAGTCGGCGATGGTGGCGAACTCGCGCACCGACAGCCACACGGCGCAGTTCTTGGTGATCTTCTTGCCGCTGTTTTTGATCTTCTTGCCTGTATCCACGTGGGTCTTGAGCTGCTGGCCGTTTGCTGCGATGAGCCACACGTGCTGGATGCCGAGCGCTGCAGTGTAGTAGATGAGACAGCGATAAACGCTTTGCAGCCAACGGGGTTGGAGCGAGGAACATGACAGGCAATACCTTCGGCGGTTCGCAACACAGCCTGGTGGTTGTGCGAGTCCATGCATTGCTCCAGCACCAGCACGATGCGGCTCGTGCGCCAGGATAACACAGTCTCGGCCCTGCGCAGGCGCTTGGGGGCGTCGGCGGCGGCATCGCCGTTGCACGTTGCCATTCTTTTGTAAAGTACTAAAAATACTGTATGTTTTAGCAACGACTGCGAAAAACGGCATTTTTGGGGTAGCCCGAAACCCAGTTTTGTAAATTAGCTGGTAATATTTTTGTGCCATTAAATTGATGTTTTTCTAAGAGAAGTGGGGGCAGTGGCATGATTGGATCTGTTTTGGTGATTGAATTATCGTAGGTCAAGCATAACATTCCGAGCAAAGTGGTTGCGACTTTTCTATAGTCAAAATCTAAATATCGTTCGATTGGAATTATCTTTACATAGCGTCCTTGTTCTTGGGCTGTCTATGCCGTATCTAGTTGTATATGCAAAATAATAAATGTTTCTGAACATATAACATGTCAAAAACGATAGAATAGTTGGTCATTTTGAGGGTTTTCCTCAAGAAACTGTTTTTAGCGGGGCATCTAGAGCGCTATGCTTGAATACACACCTTAACGCAAACGTTTAGGCAATATTGAAAGCCCTGTGATTGGATGTGTGTAACTATTTTTGGCTAAGATACCATCATTTTTAAACGAAACACTTATCGACAATTTTTCAAACTTGCCACCCCCTACATGTCATGTAATATAAGTTGAATGGACGCTGGTTCCGCAACACAACCTAGCCCACTATGTTTTATACAATGACAGGATGTATTGACACAGTTTATCGATGCCTCATATCTATTTTGGTAAAATTAGTTTTCGACCCACTACGAAAAATGGTCTGGTTGGTTGAGTCAGGCAATCGTTGTTAAGGTTTACTCCATTTTCGTAGAGACCTGACATTGCAACTTTAGGTGCTTGGACGGAGGGTTCATGATCTACTCGTGCAACTTGATGACGGTGAGGATTCTTCCTTTGCTGATGGCGATTTCTCGGGCTGCTTGGAGTCTGGACACGAAAAAGTCAACTAGCGCACAGAATTCGGTTAGCAAGATATCTAAGATCACAAGTAAGCTTCGCGCGGATCGGCGCTTGCTCGTCAGTTAGTCGTAGTAGTAGATTGGTCTCCTGTTGAGCCTACTCGCGACCAGCTTGACGATGTCACTGCGGTGTAAGATTACTAGACCCGATGGAGAACACATAAAAATCTATAATGACTAGCTTCTCATGGTTTCGTCTTGACGACCGCAGGATCTACACGCCGATCGCTGCCAAGTGGTAAATTGCATTGACGTAGTCGATGTAGATTTCAACCGCCATGCCGCGGTCACAAGCAGCCTCTAGTGCTACCAAAACATCGGACGGCGTTCCCATTTAGGGCGACGTTAATCGGAATTGGCAACATTAATTAGGAATATCGGTTTAGCGGTATTAATATAGTAATGTGTAGCGCTAACATTGTCAAAACGATTGTACACGAGCTGGTATTCCAAACAAATTGACAAGCTAACATTTTTCAATTAAATGTTGTCATCAACAGCCAAACCAAGTGTCTGTTGCGAGCCGCTGTGTCTGCATCGGTTGCCTATGAGTTATCTTTGCCTCTCTTCGTAAAGACGCTAGTCAACTCTGCATCTGTAATACAATCAGTATCTTTGTCTTCATCGTTAAGCGGGATTTCGTGAGAGTTGCAAAGCAGCATCCACAACAAATGAAGCCACATTGCCTTCACGTAGTCTTTCATCACAACATCATAATGGAAACTGCGATTCCCGCGAACAAATGTGTACACCATCCCAACAACCATGACACTACAGCTATCCCCTTCAGACTGAACAGGTGCTGTTACCACGTGCTTTGGTACGACACTCTGGAACAAGTAGTCGGTAGCGGGTTGAAATGAGTCCCAGTCCCCATGCCATCGTCTTAGAAGCGGCTCCAAGTCGCATTCCCAGGCCTTCTCGAGCGATGGCGGTACTACGTCAATAGCGTTTAGCGGGTCGTAAAAAGTGCAGCCAGATCACCATCGGTGTGTTACCCGATAAGTTTCCAGTTGAGACAACATTGCGGTCACTATTCTCGACGGGATTACAAAGCTCCATTTGTACCCGGACGTTTCACTTTGAGAGTCTTCAAATACCTACTGTCGAGACGTGCATAATGACTGGGTATAGTTTCAAAACTTCCTGAACCTTGGCCAGGTTTCGGGTGTAATGAGCCGAATGCACGAAGTCAATCACGTTCACCGTCATGAATCCCTTAACTGGGTATATATAGGTATGTACTTCAGCATTGAAGCAACAGAGCTCAATTTCTGGCCTTCTGCTCTATTGATTTACCCTTCGTGTGATGGTAAATCCATAGCATCAACCGCTCGTCGCTTGGTCAAAGTCTTTATGAGTACTTGCTAAACGGAAATTTGGACATCTGCATGGTTCCAATCGCTAACTTTCTCATCATAGCCGTTTGGGGGCACTACAAACCACATCCTGACAGTAGGGAAGTAGGGAGTTCTCTGCGGCTCGCCGTTGATAAATGTGACATCTCTGATATCTCCAAACCTCGAGCGACACCTGAGATGCTGACGAGTATGCATCTACGTCTTTGACACAATCCATTTGGGTCCACATAATGCGCAGCTATTCGTTTAAAGCTGGAGGCTTACTACATCAAGTTCATCTGCTGGAGGTGGCTGCATAGAGTGACCGGATGACGTCGCAGTATCTAGACATTAAATCATCTCGCTCCAATAGTTAGTCCATTTCAAAGCAATCATCCTCAGAATCTGCTTCGGTGCTTTCATCTCCAGACTTCGTATCAGTAGGAAAGAGGTGCTGCAGTTTTTATCCGTAAGTTTGGTAGATGCTTCTTCGCACCTTTGAATCTCTTTGTAAAACTTGGCACTTGATAGCACGATAGTCGATCGATCACGGGGTCAAACACGGACCTGGCTAGGTTGTATTTCTCAGCGTGAGATAGAACAACGTGCGAATTTCGTTCACCCGGCGTCAGACGCACGTACGCCACTTCTCGCGGTTCGCTATTCCCAGGTTGTTGTGTACTTGCATCGCCGTGTTAACCTTGCGAGATCTGTTAACGTTGCTCTTCGTCATCTTAATAGTATCTAGCACTGGATGCATATCTGGTGCACCTAGCATCATTTCCTGTCAGAGTCCTGCCGCCAACTTGATATTTCATCTCTTGTGCAATGCTGGTATAGGTAAGTAAGCGAATCCATGTTCATCTCGAGCAGCCAGCATTAAATGCTGACAAGGCAAGTGCTGCGTTTAGTAAAATGAACACGTGCACCTCCAACAAACACTTCTCACTGAAAACCCTTCAATCTTCACCAAGAGGATTTGTTTCTCGAAATAGCAAAATGATCCCATTGGCGTCGAACTCGTGACAGCAAATAATTACTCATGACTGACGACATGCGCCTCAAAAATTCGGAAATTGTGCGTGGAACACGTGACTGCAAGCCATGGTGCTGAATATCCATAACCACCTGCTCATTTATTGTGATGTGATGTGTCACTAAAGATGTCAGCATCGTATCGACACTACATTAAACACAGCATTTAGTGTGAATAACACTATTTGCGAGAGTTCCTATGTTAAAACCAACATAAATTAGTATTTGTAAGTCTAATGAAAAACTAACACTATCTAAGGTACCATTGAATAGTGTTATTGCTATACTCAAAGTAGTTAAATGACCAACCCAATGTCATGAATTTTAAATTCGGGTCTGGAGGTGATGGCATGCAGCCTTGTACAGACGGAATTACCATTAAAAATGATAGAAACTGTTCATTATAACGCGAATATGATAGAGAAGTGGACCCACAGGGTAGAACAAGTTGTAGTGCGCAATAATACGAAAATATGTGAATCTCAACTTCATTTTGACACGGAATTAGTGTTAGTTTTTCTCGGCACTCAGAGCTCACATGTGTCAGTGTTAGTAACTCTAATAAAAACTAACACTAAATGCTGTGGTTAGTGTAGTTTTGTTTTTCCAAGAAGCCATTTGAGAAGACGCCAATTGCTCTCGATCCGGTTGGTGGTCGTGCTTCCAGATGGAAAGAAATCGTTCCTCAGGTAATTTGCCCACATACTTCACAGGATCCCAGTTCTTATCAAAGTAAGACCCAACAGACGGATGATTAACTTTTAAAAGTGACAGAAATGCCGTATGCCATCTCCTGTATCCAGAGCTTGTGAAACTGCTGCACTCACACACTTGATAAATTCCAATTAGCAAAAAGTGTAACCGGATCTCTCACCTGTAAAGCATATTGGCAAAACACTTTTGTACTACCGCCTCCCTTTCCAAAAGCTTCAATTTAAATCGGTTTGAAAGCAGCTCCCTCCACCAAGCAAGAGCATGAAACTGGCACAATAATACTTTGGCAGACGGGAAACACTCTTCCAGCACTTGCCACTCCACGAAAGGTTTATCGCTCCCGAATGTTGAATCTTCTCGCTCATCCGATTTCTTTCCTCGGAGAAATTGAACACCGCCGCAATCGTATCTTTTCGCTCGCTGAGAATGAGGAAATCAACTACAGGAATGCCGCGTCCTGTGGCAATTAGACTCCCTGCAACGCAAAACGAATAAGTTATTATCAATAACGATGCTTCGAAAACGTCAGCGTTGCTCAACTTACCGAGTTGGAATCCCAAATTGTTAGTGCCGTGAGTAAAGTCTAGAGCAAGATTACCACCCCATTGCTCGAAAGCCAGCTTTTGAACGCGACTGTGCATAACAATTCCACAGGTGATGTCCAGATCATCTTGGATCAGCAGGGCGTCATTTTGCTCGACTTGTTGATATGCGTGGAGAAAATTTTTTCAAACGATTCTGCGACAACAATCCTTGATGCATTCACCGCACCAGGTTCCGGATGAGCTGCGATGTCACCGTGCGACCTGAAAAGGAAACAGCTAAGTTATTCCATGAAGCACTACCGCAAATACAGCGCTTTATGTCGAAACGTATCGAGTGCGGTAGTTACAAACGTCACGATATCACGAGACGCCGTGTTCGCGTCAGCCATTGCCGCGGCGGTGCTTGCAATAGGACCTTCCATGGCCAAGTCACTTTTTATGGCAAGAATCCATGTCTGCAACATGGTGGTTATGCATGCACCATTCATTTTTAATGATGATGCGCCTCGCTGGCGGCTCGGACTCCTTGTTAATATTGATCACAACGGCGTCAAATCTTGCTTTACTGCCGGTGAATCAAACTGGATAGTCACGTTGACCAGTGCTTCGAGATTTCTGCACAATGCCATGAGTGCAACGAAAATTCCGGAAGCCAAACTTGAAGGCATTTGAAAAATTGACTGCGATTTCCTGTAAGCAAAAAACAAAATAACAGCACGTTAGCAGAAACGTACACAAAAAATAAAATCGTGTGCATAATCGTTGCAGCAAGCAACCCTGTGGCTCGTTCGGGTACGAAAGCGATGGTCCTCATCCTGCGTGTATTTCTTCAGCGCTTTCATAACTACTTTCCAGGACTTGTAGGGTTGACGTGGAAAACGAGAAGCACGGTTCGGAACGACTACGTGAGCGGCAGCCATTTGCTGTCGAATGAGTGTCGTTGCTCTCTCTCTCTCTCTCTCTATTTTTTCTTCTGCTAAAACCCCTAGCTCCGAGGACAACTCCACCGAAAATTTACCGTCGCACCCACCTCCATCTGAAGACGTAGCACCATTTTGTGTATCAGATTCAACTTCGACTACAATAAACAAAGCAACGTTAGTTGAAGCAATGTGAGACTTATTAGGAGAAATATACCTTATGCTGTCGTCGTTATTTGATTCTGTGATTGTTTTCCTAATGCAACACGTATCGTGTTGAGAAAACTAGAATCGACTGTTGGAAGATATTACCTTCTTAGAAAAAGGTAAGAAGAGTTGGTGACTCGTGGGCTTGTTATGTTTTTGCAGACTGAGCTCCATTTTTCCTTATCGCTCCTCTAATTTAGGAACCTGCCGCGCTACACCGTCTAACGTACGGACGTCATCGCACGGTGCGACTCGCCCTGAAGATCGCGTCCCTCGCATCCGTTCGAGAAAATCGCGATCCTTCCCCACATCAACAACTACAACAAATTGACTTACGTTTGGGTCTCGATGATCCTTTATTCATATTCGCGTTCCTTCCAATACCCTTTCGAGCAGCAACCTTCGGCTGCACGTGCTCCCGTCGATTTTTGCAATTTGCACTGCATGTCACGTTAAAAATAGCGTTTTGGTAATACACACGGAAAAGTTAGCGATACTTGCGCAATGTCGGCGGCTATGCTTGGGGTTTGAGGCAACGTTAGGTGCCTTTGTGCACGCTAATTCCGGAGGTTTTGAATTGGTTCACTCCCCTTTTTTATACTTATTTTGCTTTACTCTTCGAAGAGGACCTCTTTGAGCGTGTGAGCCGCCGCCCAACGATCTGACCTACTTTGTTCTGCACCAAGAGCAACAACTTAGCATCGGCTAAATTGTATCGAACTCCATGGCCTTCATAAAATTTCAATCGTTTGCAAAACTAGGCAGGATTGTCAATTCTTAGTTTTTTTACCACACACTGGTTCATCTCAGAGCGGACCATACTGCTCTGTGTACGTCAGCCAAACTTCTGTAACGTTTCTTGAGCCACAATCTAATTCAATTTGTGGTAGGCAGTCGCCGTTGGTGGTGTGGGAGGCAAGTAGTTTTCATTGATTGCGAGCAACACCATGAGCAAACAGCGTGAGTAGATGATAATATCCGTTGTGACGGCGCCTCATAACGTACTGCAATGAGCTTGATAGCCTATTCGGCGACATAATTCCTTCGTAAATATGGTCCATTAGTCTTTTGGAGTACCCAGTCTTCTTGCTAATCAAAACGGAAGATGAACGAACGCGTCGGAGCTGGCCTAAGCGTACCGCGAACTAAGCGCTGAAAACGCCGATCCCTTACCACTTGTTTGCATTGATACTTCATGTACACAACATCGTGTTTGCAATCTACATCGTCGATCACACACTGCTAATATCCTTTTATCTTTGGCACACATGTGCACCCAGCCACAACGCAGTAGACGGATTTAGCCCTTGTACGAACTTCAGGAATCCACACCGAAACTGGGCGCGAGAAAAGCAAGATAAGATCGGAGTCCTTGGGCTTGTCTTCAGGATACGTCAACTTTGGAGTAAAATAATTGTTTGTTTTGGCATCACACATGAGTATGCGTCTCTCGTCTGCCGTCATACTCTCACGAATATGGACTTCTGCTGGGCTGGTGCTGCCACCGTCTAAATCTTCCACTACTTTTGTTTATTTGAGCGCGACGCTTTGAGGGCGGAGATCGGAGATAAATCGGAAACGAATCGTTACTAGCTCGAGCCACGATGGTATGCCGGATCGCACAATCAGGATCCTCATCCTGGTCGTTCTCAAGGTTCATGATGCCGTGGAAGTTGTTGCCTAAGAGCAAGATCAAAATTCAAGAAGGTAATCTGAGCGCGTGGGGAATCATTGTAAGATGAAATTCTCCACTTGCTACTGTAATTATTAGGTTATCACATACCAAAGTTGAAGTGCAACCTTGTCGTGGCCTGGACGACTGCATTCCTCTCGATGCCGATCACGCTGAACGATCTCTATTGGTCGGTCCGCACCATACCAGAGCGAGCTTATTTCAGCTGCGTCCAGTAGTATTGGCCGCCAACACGAAGTCACCCTCGTTAACCTTGTGGAAGCGGACACCTTGGCATCTTGCATGGCGCTCTCTCGCCGCACATCGTCGCTTTTCACTTGCATCCACCATCTCCTCGTGCATTCCGTCGAGAGCAACCCGCACACTATTGAGGTGACGACGGGCCTCGTTGTCGACCCAGATAAGTGTTGCCTCGGCCGAGTCGTCAGGATGTAAGATACTTCGCAGTTGTGATGCCCCGGCAGACCAGTGGACGACGTCAGCGGGGTTTTGCGGCCTAGACGGTCGGACAGTATCAAGTTGAGAGCAGCCTGGACGATGACTGGCAGTACAACGGAACAGTCGCCTGCGTGCAGTCTCTTCTCGCTGATCAACGCCTTGACTCCCTTCAGGAGCTCGAGATTTACGGCTTCGATGATGCCCACGGCGTGTATGCCATGGTGAAATGGTGCTGTGCGCCTAGCGCACGTTATCGATTTTCAACAAGATGGTTCCGGAATTGAGCGTCCTGATCAAAACCCCACATGCGGACAACACCAAAACGCTTAAACCAATCGATGAGGCCTTGGTACACTTGATCGGACGCGGTCTAGCGCAAGGGATTAATTCCATATACTCGCTAATCCTGTCCATTAGCACGAGGGCGTACTTGACACCTCCGTTGCCCAAAATCATGCTCAGGAAGTCGAAGTGCAGCAGTTCATTCGGCTTTGATGCTTTTAACGTTTCGCCGAGTGGACGGGAAACACGATCACCCGTGGTCATCATGCAATGAAGACACTGACGGACAAACGAGGCCACATCCCCTGCCTTTGTGCGCAAAAAAACTGCATTGAGCGTCTCCGTCGTCGCCGCGATTCGTCTATGCTCATTCGCACCATCGTGAGCAACCACACATAGCCGCTGCTGTAGGTCCATTGCATCAAATGGGATCCACATCACGTTGTCATCAGTGACGAAGAGTTGCGGCCGTAATTCCAGGTGACCCCGACACGAACTTCGGCAGTACCGGTGGAATCCTGCTGGAGGGTCTTGATCTCGTCTTGCGAGGGCCAAACAAATTCTTCTTTCTTCAGTGGCGGCACACATTCCACGACGGCTAAGCGTGCCCCTCAGCGACTCAGACCCCCCAGTTGTTCGTCTCAGCAGAGATGTGTTCAATCACGTATTGAATTGCCATCAGCGACATTTCCCAGCGTTGGAGCTTATCTGTTCGATACCTGGCAATGGCTCCAACGGCGACGTAGGGTCATAAATATACACTAAGTGATCAGTAAATAGATGGAAATCGCGCAGACGGAGTAGCAAATAGTCCAGCCGGCGGGTGGCGTCCACGATCTCGTAAACCTCCTTTTATATCGCTGGCCAGTGACTCGAGGCCCCTGTAAATTTCCCGTTAAAATACGCTAAGGGGTTGTGATCTTGCTCTTCTGAGGTTAATTGCGGCTTGCCAATCTCCAGCTGCGTCAAATCCCTGCCAATAGTTTCGGGTGCACCAAAGCAACCATTCTCAGGAGTGCGGCACGGACGTCCTCAACGCCACGCCTTCATCATCTCTCCATCCAATCTCATCCAGCCGCACTTTAGAGAGCCTGTTCTCCTTCCTAAGCCCGGTCATGTGAGCAGTGCGCTTCGATGCGTCGTAGAGCTTGGTATTGATGCAAGTAAACTATGGAATACTCTGGCGCATCCAATTGACTGCACACATCAATTGTTGGAGTTCTCCAGCCGTCTGGGGCATCGGCATGTCCACAAGGTCTTGGATTCGCTCTGGGCAGTGCTTCACACCGCCAGCCGAGACGGTCCTGCCGCACCAGTTCGCCTCCGTTGCAACGACCTGACACTTCTTTGCATGCAATTTCAAGCCATACTTCTCGCATCTCTCCAATACTTAGTCGAGCACTTCCAGCAAGCTCTCCCCGTCCTCCGCAAATTTCGAAATGTCATCGATCCAGGCGAGTATACACACGCCGAGCAGATCTCCGAAAATTTCCTCGAAGATGCCTTGACCGTACGCCACCGCATCTGTCGCTCCCATCGGGACTCGCGTAAGTGTGTAGATTCCTCGGTGTGTAACAAACGAGAACAGCTCTTGCGAATCGGGGTGCAGCGGCAACTGCCAGTAGCCACGGAACCAGTCCTTCGCGAAATCACTTTAGCGCCTTCCAGCTCTCCCAGCACCACCTCAATCACAGGCATCGGCCACGGCTTGGGCTCCATGCACTCATTGACAGCACGGGTATCGATGGCCACCCACGGGTCAGCTGTCGGGTCTATATCCTGATCCTTCTTCCGGACGATCCTAGGCGCAGAAATGAGTCGACGGCGGTGAACCGAACTCGCCCAGGGTGTATAGGCGCAGTGCACTTCGGACGACGCCCAGAGACCTGATCCAGGTAGCTTCCCGGCTGAGGTCCTTGGCCCACGTGAAGTACCCCAGAACCAGTGATCTGATCCTGGGTGGAGTTTGCTCCTTGTGACAATCCCCTTACGGTCCGTTTAATCTGGAGTATCCACCCACCTGACTCAGGCAGAACAGGTTAGTTATGAGGCTGGTTCTGACACTCACTTCCCCGGAACGCTGTTCCTAGCGAGAACCAGGTCAAAACACCACCACAAAAGGTTAATTACACCACAATATATATATATACAAGTTCTATATTGTTAAACTTTGGCCCTGGAACTGGACCAGAAACGTCGGATGCTGTTGAGTAGGTTTTCCTGGATCACCCGACGACAATATTCAGGTACTCAGACGTGTTGAAACGCGCACCACATCCTTTGGACCTGAAACACAAACACTTGGACCAGGAGGACTTTCGAGTTCAAAGTAGATAGCAGTCGCAGTATGCGGTAGTCAAAGCAAGCGAAGATTCAGGAGGGGCGACTACAGATAGCCCCCACGAACCCTTATTAACATGAAATGGAACATCCCGCCCACACTTCCAGGTGACCAACTGGGATATGGAATAGATGGGACCTGGTTTTGCCGAGCGGCCCACTAATTTGGACTTGATTTAGGTGGAGCCCACACGGACACCAGTCCTAGCCGAGCGTGCCCTCACGGGATAAGCTTTCCGCGATAGTCGACACCTCAGACCCCACGGAGATCAACAGGCACTTGTGCTTTAGACGGCAAATTGAACTCTGTTTATGGTTTAACCTAACTACTATGGAAATTTACCTTGTGTGCTAATTTGACGTGTTGATTTGTATGAAGACTTGCGACCAGCGGTTTTAGATCTCGCGACCCTCTGCGGCAGTGAATTTGAGTAGGCGACTCTTGGTTTGGCGACTCTTCGACTGATATCTTGAAAGATGTGGGGTGAAACTCCCGTAGAAGCCTGGGGTTTTACCTTCATAATTCCAGGTGCCTGATCCAGGTAGTATGATCCAGGCACAACTTGTGATAATAGCTGATCCAGGTGACTTGCGTGATGTGAGACCACTTGACGCGACTATGCGACTCTGGAACCATCTTTGGGTCAGAGTACCATTCTCAGGTAACCTCTGATCCAAGTAACCTGGTCCAGGTATCATGACCCAGTTAGCACTTGTGGTGTCTGATTCAGATATCGATAACTTTAGATCCGTATATCTCGACAATATGACTCGGCTCAGGTCCAAACTTCTGTTCCGGAAACACATAAGTTAACCTGGATCCGCACTCAGTTGCCTTGGTTCAGATCAAAGTGTTCTGGATTACTATGGCGACGCCCCCGTGTCACTCCCCAAGTTCAAGTTGAACCCCGCAATCCCACACCCACTGTTGATAAAATCTGACCAATCAGCGGTCAGATTCAGGGGCAGCCGCAAAATGGTAGAATTGCATCGTGTCAGAAGCCCACCGGCTTGGATGATTCCTGTATATGCGCCCGAACTCAGTTGGTGTAGTTATGTGCCTTCGAGAAAAAGCACGGTCATTCGGGGAATAACGCCGTGGTTGAGTCCGTGCGAGCGATGCTTCAGGCTTCAGCCGCACTTGCATCGGTGCAACCTTCACAGGCGAGTCATGGCCGAACTGCAAACGAAATGAATCAACGCGGCCAGTCAAGACTTCCTCGGTCTCGTGCAGCCATCAAGCGACAGCCCCATCTGGTCCGCCACGCCCATTATATTCTCCAAATAACTGATCACCTCGGCCATTGTGGTGGGCTGCATTGTCGGTAGGGCCGTCCTAGCCTCACGGCACTCAAGATCGTCGGATGTATCCAAACATCGTCAAGTTCGACCGCCACTTGGAGGCGATACACGCACTCGAGACCTGAGGGCGGGTTCTGTGCTGTTCCTGATTGATCTTTGGCGGACGGTGAGCCGCCCAACTCCCATTTCGGCTCAACGCCCGGTCGGTGGACGTGAATTCAAGGTGAAGCGGGTCACGACGTTCAAGAAGGTTACGCTAACGACGTCGGCCGGGCCGCTGTTACTGAAAAACCTCACATATCAAAAAGGGGAGGACAACCTCGCTCTCGATCACACGTAGATCGGTCAATCATGAAGATCCTTGGGTATTCTACTGCTCGACTGCTAACCGAGGCCCGCGACGAAGTTCGGGAATCCTTAGGTGGCCAATTTGAGAATGAATTGAAAGTGCTTTAGCTACCGCTACAAGATGTTACCTGCTACAGCAGTTGAATGAGATGTTCATCCGACTTGCGACGGAGTATCAGGTAGTAGCCATCGTCACGAGGATGCTGTCACAAAGTTCACTAGGATTGGGGGCTTCTGTATAGTCCACGGTGGCGGTGCGCGTTTTCTATCGAGGGCTGCACGAAGGGATCGGTCAGCCGAAATCTGTGTATCAAGCACGGAGGCGGCAACCGGTGCTCTGTTGAAAATTGCAAGATTGCCGCGCGGAAGGGGATCTTTGGTCGCATGGCGGTCACCGTGTCAGCAAATTCCCGGCTGCTCGAAGGGTGCCAAGGTGGGCGGCTACTGCTGCTCGCACGGGAAGTGACATTGTTTCTCTGCGAGGCCGACATTTTTTTTGAAGCGCATGAAGTACTCGGGTATATTTAATCTATCAAATTGATGAATTGATCTCCTTACTCCTGAGGATTGCTTGTTAGTCACGTCCTCCGACTTGCACTTCTCGGCCTGCGAGCGTTAGTCCTTGTCGTTTAGTGCTCGTGTATTCCTTGCCCGTCGACTTCCCCACAGTCGACCCGTTCAGGATGCCGTTTGCGTCGATATCAAACGAGTCGTCAATCTGCGGGACACTGCGGGGCATCGGCGGCAGGCCGTCAAGGTTGAACTTGCCCAGCAAATTGTTGTCGCGGGTCATCGATCGCTCGCCTTCGAACACTTGGATCAACGCGCAAGTCTCCGCTGCCGCACAGTCTGGTGCTGGAGTTCATGAAGGCGCCGTCATCTGCGCTATCCAAACCTAGCGAAATTATCCACACACCGGGCTGGTTGCCGGCGTAGGTTCTTCGATCGGCACCATCGTGTTACGCACGATCAAGGTGCTCAAGCCACTGCTGGCCGTCTGCAGGCCGAGCGATCAATAGTGTCACGTCCACGGTCCTGCAGGCTGCAGCTTCTCCGAACCATCACTTCTGCTCAGGATGTCAGCCTACACGGTGGCGCCGAATGCCACAGCTTCGCCCAGGCTGATGGACTTGCACGCTCCTTGCCGTTGAAAAATCCTCAAAACGGGCACGCCAACGACATACGACTCGAAGACCTCCTTCGTCGTGAGTCTCCACCTCTACACTCGTCAGCACGAACGAGTCCGAGGCCGTTGGAGTCGCCCCGGTCGCTTCCGGACGATCGACACCGTGACAACGAGCACCGGTGTTCATACCAGCGCGGCGGTCAGGCCCAAGCGACTGCGTGCCGCTCAAGTACCCAAGGCAGCACACGCCGCGACAGTGAAGGCGTCGAACGGTACGGCACCTTGCACGCAACACCCTACGCGAACGCAGCACTGGCTCAAGTGAACCTTTCGCCAACAGTGATGTAGTACTCACCACCTATGGCGTGCTCTCAGCCGAGCATGACAAGAATGGACTACTGGCGGTGACAGAGTGGGCCCGCGTCATTCTCGACGAAGCCCACAGCATCAAGAACAGGTCCACAGGTTACTTTAAAGCGTGCTCGTCGATACGGGCAGCTCACAGGTGGTGCTTGACTGGCACACCCATCCAAAACTCGCTGGACGATATGTTTTCGCTTCTGAGTTTTCTTCAGTACGAGCCATGGTCTCGGGTGGCGTGGTGGAAGCGAGTGATCTCCAAACCGTACGAAGACGGCGATGATGTGAACGCACTTGGTCGTCTGAAAGTTATCCTGACGCCGATGCTTCTTCGTCGGACGAAGCACTCAAAGGACAAGGAAGGGAATATGATTGTCCAGCTGCCACCGAAGCACGTCCAGCTTGTGAAGTTGGACTTTTCTCCAGTTGAGCGTGCTTTCTACCAGGCCGTGTTTGACAAGAGTCGGGCAGAGTTCAATGGTTTTGTCGCGAGAGGCTCAGCCATGTCGAGTTATGTGGCCATCTTCGTGCTGCTTCTGCGCCTCCGTCAAGCTTGTGACCACCCGTTGCTGGCGCTTGGGAAGGATTTCGAACAGGCAGCAAAAGCCGACGATGCGAGTACGAAGACAGCTACAACGCCGCCAGTACGATCCAGTTTCCAGCCACAGCAAAACGAAACTTCTGAGGCCTACTACCAGCGCATTGCTGCGCGCCTGCAGCAAGATATGCAGGCCAGCAACCGGACCCAGCTCCTAGAAGACAGCAGCAGCGCTGGGGAAATGGAAGCAGCCAGCTCGTCAGGTGGAGGTTTGACCAAGTTGTACATCCAAAGCGTGATCGCTCAAGTCGAGGACGGTCTAGACTCGCAAGAGTGTCCTATCTGCTTGGACCCACCGCAAGACGCAGTCTTGACACCGTGCGCGCATCTGTTGTGCGAGCCATGCCTGCGCGAGAGCCTTTCAAACGACCCGGACAACAGCTGCCCCGTGTGCCGCACCGTGGTGGATATGAACAAGGTATTCAAACTGCCGCCTCCATCTACCTCAAACACTGCAAGTGGCGGCGACACAAACATAGTAGTAGAGCCGACGTCCGAAGAGCACATCAGCGAGAACAGCGTTACTGTAAATGACGATGGGACTGGCTTCGAGAGCGCCAAGCTGCAACAACTTTTGCGCGATTTGAAGGCCATCAAGCTGGAGAACGCCAATGCTGAGTCACCCGGCCAGAAGCGCAAGGTGGTTGTGTTTTCGCAGTGGACGTCCATGCTCGAGATGGTGTCGCAGCTGCTGAAGCGCAATGGCTTTTCGCACTGCATCTTCAACGGCGCGCTCAACCAGGAAGCTCGCGAGCGGGTGTTGACAAAGTTTGCGATGGACCCGGACTTGGAGGTTCTTGTGATCAGTCTGAAGGCAGGCGGCGTAGGGCTCAACCTCACGTGCGCGTCGGTGGTTATTCTCTTGGATCCGTGGTGGAACCCTGGCGTCGAAGAGCAGGCAATCGACCGCGTCCATCGCTTGGGGCAGACCCGAGATGTGCTGGTGAAGCGCTACGTGGTGAAGGACACGGTGGAGGACATGATCCTGCAGCTGCAGCAGCGCAAGGAGAAGCTCGCCAAGCACGTTCTGGTGGTGGCAAAGACTCACGACGACCGGCGCAGCGAGCGACTCAACCTCGACGACCTCCGAAGCTTCTTCCACAACTGATTGTCAATAGGCACTGTATGAACATTGGACACTTACGTACTTGACAAAACCTAGAGCTGCGAACAAGGTCGTTTATTGAAGACCTTGTCTGGACGGCAGCAGGTAATGCTGGTCGATCCATCCCGCCGTCACCTTCTTGGCGTCGTTGAGTTTGAAGGGGTCGTTGAGTTTGAAGACGCCGAACTTCCCATGTTCAAACCTCCGGGTCCGCACCACTACCGATGGAAGACGTGGAAGGACTCGGGCGAGCCATTCAAGGACTGGAAGGTGGAGCGAAGGGGGGCTTGACCGTGTGCTATAGGAAAGTACGAACAGCCGAACCACGCCGACAACTGACGAGATATCTTGCATAGTCGGAGATCAAAATCTAAACAAGGCGGCCATCGTCAGGAGAAGCTGGCGCTGCGAGCTCCTGCCTCCTACACGTAGCTGATCGAGATGAGCACCTCTGCTGTTGAAACCGGTGTGTCCTGCTGGAGTTTTTGCATGAGTGAGGTGCACGATGTGATCGCTGCTTGTTGCTGTGCAACGGACTGCTGTTGTTGCTGTCTGTAGATACAGTGGGAACCTTTGCTGTTTGGGCCACATCCCCGTTTGCGAGTTTAGCAGCTCGCGCAGCTTTTTGACGGGCTGCGTCGCTGGTTGTGCAGTGCTTGTAGTTACTAGCAAGGCACCTTGCGCACCATCACCAAGCGCTACTACGGATGTTGCGACGACGGGCTATGTGGGCATAAGCTTGCACCTGAGCGCATTTTCTGTGAGCGTCGCTCCTGGATGGCGTCGTAAGTATTCTGCACGGAGAGCCGACCATTTCTTTCGAATGTATTTGGCGTTTTACTGACAATGTCCTTAGGTAAGCAATGGTGTCTGCGTCTGGGGTTGCCAGCTTCCGAAACTCTGCAGAGAATATTGAATGTTCGTGTGCTGACTGTACTGCTTGAGTGGGTGCAGAATCTGATGTTTGATCCGACCGAGTTGTGGTGTAGGAATTACTCCACTTGGGAACGTAGCCTTAATATAGTAGTCCCTGTCCACAACAGCAGGTCTCGCTCTCTTGCGAAGGTTCGACGAGAGCTGAGGCTTCGCCTGAAGGATGTCCAACTCAACTCACCCAGAGCCAGTCAAACGCACTCTTTTCGATGTTTCGACTAACCAAACAGCGCCACTAACCCCGAGCTTTGGCTAGGACGCTTAACACACAATACACTCACTCGAACTCTGGGGTTCCTCTAAAGAGAGGAACCCACGCCTGGGGAAAGCGCTTCCGGAGCCGCAGCAGCAGAGCCACGACTAATAGGGGTTGGGCGGAGGCTAATAGGCTATCCTTGGCAATATAGCGACTTAGTACGCGCTGTGAATCACTCCCTTTCGGGCAACACACTTCTTGCCCTTGCCAACGAACACTCGCACAAACTGCTCACCGCGTTCGTCGAACTGGCATAATCTAGACACATACACACACAAGTCTTACCTCTGGATGTCCAGTAGCTTGTGCGGCTTGAGTAGTCGGTGGAAAATACTGTTCTGTTTAGTGTGGCCCTTCGGCCTTATCGTTTCCTATGTCTTTCAGTATGCCCTATGCAAATATACAGTGAACGAAGGTTCGTTTCGGATCTCGGCGACCCTCTGCGAAGACTCGAGCGGTCGCCGTCCACGGAGTTGCGCAACCTCGCGAGAGCCTATAGTAGGTCCGCCTAGCCTAGTATAGCCTGATTTCAGACTAGTCTAGGTTTTGCTAGGGTAGGCCATCCAGTCATCGCATAGCCTTAGACTCAGCGCTGGCTTGACTTAGTTTCAGTATGGGCACCAAAGCAAAACCACAGTTGCTGTAGCTGTCGATTCTGCGCAGATTGCTGGTGACGCAGAAAAAGTTGCAGTCGCTGAGGCTGAGGCTACGGGCTCTGTATAAATACCTAACCACTCAGCTGGTGATGCCGTGAAAAATTGTGTAGGGGCAGTCTTTGGGACCCCACTTCTGCTCCGACGACAAGTTGCTGACGTTCTTCTCCGGGCCGTTCAATATTCGGTGTTTTCGAGATTTTCATGGCAGCAGCATCGCTGCTGTTGCTTTTGTTGTCTCGGTTCTGGGTACGTTTTGGGCGATCCCACGTGTCCTGCAAAACTTGCCGCGCTTTGGTGTGATCCCGCTACAAACAGAAGTAGCGAAATTGAACACGATCCCGTACACTTTTTCTTGCACTTCAACAACGATGTGCTCACCATTGCGAACAGCTTGATGGACGGTCCTTTAAACTGCGAGCGGTGACCTATCTCCAGACATATTTCGTCGGTTGATAGGACACTGCTCGCTCCTTCGACAGCGTGTCGTCGTCGATAGATAGCTTGTCATTGGGCTCTTTCCTCTCAACCACAATGATTCAAGCGCTGCTGCGAGTCATTGTCATTTTCTCGAGCTGTGCATCAATTCCTGGCAAACGTCGTGAAATAGCGCAAAAGCTGCGCTTCTTGATTTTGAGAGATGGGTTATCGAGACGCTGTACTGCACTGTTAAACAGTATGGTTGCCGCGATCTCGCTCTTTTCCCACGGCATTTTTACCGAGCTGTTCTCGCAGAAGCTCTCTTAACAACGCGAACTCGTGTGTCGAAAACTCTCATACCCAGGCTCGAGACCCAATAAGTCGATGAAGTTAATTTTGCTTACGCTCGTGATACGATGTGCTCTTTACTTTCAGCGATCACGACTGCTGATTGGTTTAGGTGGAGTGCGAGTGGGTGATTGGCTGGAAGCCAACGCGACAGGGTGTGGAATTTTGTGGAGAAGGGTTGGCGTAGCTGGATGTCTGAAGTGGGTGTTCCGGTGACGGCCGTGGTCTTGGCCCGGAAGTGGCGACTCCTGAATGTGCTTCCCCAGGAATCCATGAGGACTGGGTCCCGGTCATCGTTGCTGAGCGTGCGAGTTGCTATTAAGTTAGCGATCAAACTCCTGCTGTGGAATGTATCCAGCAGAGAGATCTCGCTTGGCCGTCTGAAAATTATACGGGACCCCACCAAGAATCAAATTACAAGTGCCAGCGTGTGACTGTGATGGATGTAGACCCAGACATTAGCAAGTTCTGTGAAGAACTCCCAGGTCCAGGTCACATATCCTGGATCACAAGATATCTACTCCTGAAGTCGCCAGATCGTGAGATCCTGAGATTCTGAGACCCAGAACTTCGGGTCTCAGGTGGGGCCTTGGATATTGCCGCAATTTATTACGATTTGTAGTCGATTGGCAGTACCGTGGTCCCCGGATTGACTTTTGTGCCCCATGGTGCCCCCTTGTGTGCGAAAGGGTGCGATCTTTGCGAAGGGACGTGTTGCTAAATGGGGGCGACTGTTCGCGCCAGCCCGCTGAGTACCATACTGAAACCAAGTCAAAAAGTTGTGTGGACCACATAGCATAGAAAAGATGATAGCGGTTAACTATAACAGAGTTCATTTGTCTGTGTCAAGTGCAAGTCGTCGCTGCCGCCGGTGTTGGTGGCGCGCCTTCCTGTCGTTCTGCGCGCGCAAGGCCCACGTTAGCTCGCCCAGCAAAGGAGTGCGAGCAGGCCCTACAGTCGTGCGCCACGGACCGCGTCTGCAAGAGCGTCGCGGGACTCCAACCGTAGTCAAGTCGAGTTGGGTTGGAGGTCCTGGACGCGCGCCGCGAGCCAGGGACAAGCCCCGCCCATTTCATATATTAGTTGGGCGGGTGAAGGCTTGTCCATTTCACATTCAGAGATCCTGAACTCCTGGACGTGCAGTCGGAGTCTGGATTCGTGAGTGGAGATTGCAGTGTGGATCGACGACCAAGGGCGTGAACCGACAAGTGAATTTCCCACTTCGGGGTGCGGGGGTGCGCGTAACGACAGGTGCCTGGGACTTTGCTGGTTGCCCCGGGCGTGAAGCCTAACTGAGACCAGCCCAAGTCCTCGGCTCAAGAACAACCTAAATATCTAGGAACTCTGTATTTGGTTATTTCTGCTATTGTTTGGAGTGTATTGTGTCTAGAAGTCTGGATTCCTGGATAACGACCTTGGACTCCTCGATTTCACGCCTGGATTGCTGGATTTCAAGTGGAGATTCTGAATATCTGGCTGCTTTCGTGGAGTTGGAGTCGTGCCGCTCGAGACCAGCCTCAACACATCAAACTTCTCCAAGATCCAACGGTGGTGGACGGTGTCTCGGGGTTAATCGGACCCACAGGGATTGCACTAGGTACACGCCGCCCGAACACGTTCCTGGATCTCAGGTCTTCGAGATCAGGGCGTCAGCGTTCGGGGTATCTTCGATTTCAAGGTACATATATTAATTTATCTGGGCCACTATACGTTTTGGGCGATCAAGGAACACCGAACTCGTCTCAGGAAGACACGACTAGGTTGTACATGATGGTAGTAGTGAGGCAGCAGTCAGTCCACTCACGACCACAGCTCTTCTGTTCCTTAAAACTTGGCGCAGCAGTTCATACTCTTCCATTGAAAACCCCATGATACTCTCTGTATTACACTCGTCGAGGCGGAGAGAGTGCATGATTTTTCATGTTGCCAGTCTGCAAAATAGTTGCTTTCTTAATCAGCAGTTCATTCACGGATTGTGATGGCGACGAGACGTATTCATGTTAGGTTTAGAGCTACGTTACTGATATGCACTACCAAAAACAATTGCCGCCATGACTCAAATTGGTAGTCACGGCACATGATGGTCTCCTGTGCTCGACGAATGGAGGTTAGAAGGAAGCCGCCGTCCAATTCTGTCCAGGGTTGAAATTCTGGTCCAACATGCCACTAGCGCCTGTGGTAGAACTCCCACCGGTATTTATTAACGGTGCGAGTGTTGCATTTAAAAACCTGACCATTTCGGAGATGGTTGCCCCTGTGCGGATGGTCATCTCGACCTCCAGCGCGGGGAGGACCCTGGGGCGCCCACGCCGGCGCCGACCTTCGCCTGCCGTCGGCGCGACCTAGACCCGCTCCGTGGAGCAGGGATCTACGCAGTGGCCTATCTGAGAGATGAGCTGGTGGTCTTCCGCGCTTGGCTCACGGTCAAGGGCCAAAATGTAGTGACCATAGCTGACCGGTCGCTGCTGGTAATGACGCGTGTTTTGCGTTGGCGATGGCGGCGACGGCGTGCATTACTTGTACCCCTCTTGGCGCCGATGGAGAACAATCAAGACGACGAGCTCTTGCTGGAGGAGAAACAACCTGAGCGCGCGCCGACCGAGCTGTTTCTGTCGGTCAAGGACGTCGTGATTGTGGTCGATGACGGTGTTCAAGTTGACGGCGACGCGGAAGACGGACGCTCGTTCAGGGTTCGGCGGTTCGTCAGCCAAACGACGGTCGAGTTCGAGATGGAGGTGCAGGAGATCATAGCGGAGCAGTCGGAGCGGTTCGTGGCGGGGCTCGTGGTCGAGTTTGAGCCGCCCGAGGACGAGCAGCTGGAAAAGCTCCCTCCGTCTACGTCGCGATAGCGCCCGCTGTCGGTTGCGCCGGCGGCGACACCCGCGCACAAGTCGACTCCCGGGTCCAATAAGAAGAAACTCGTCAAGAAGATCAATGTCGATTGGAAGGTGCCGCTGCGTTCGACAGAGGCGAGAAAGTGAGCACTTGTTAGTCGAGGTGTTTTCGCAGACTAATCTATTATTGCAACTTTGCTAATTACGATCGTTCTCCTTATTGTAGCAACACTATCTGGTTGCCTACACACGGTGCGACTCACTATCGCGAGATCACGCCTGTTGAAGATCGCGATCCTTTTGATCACGGTCTCCGTGAGCGGGTCAAGGAAGGCGTACCCCTCCCCCGTCGATGATCATCGCCGAGTGCTGCGCGAAGATCGAGAAGTAAAAACACGCAAGGGAGCTTGCGACTACTCCCGAGTCATCGCCCACATCGTGGCAACACGCGGCATCAAGACCGGAAAGACGTATCTTCTGAAGCACTTCGATCGCCACCTCAAGGGCATCGCGCTGCCCAAGATGGGCACCATGACGCACTTCAAGAACTCGGTCCCCGCGATCGCGTACAAGGTGTTCAAGATGCCATACAAGGAGCGGTGCAAGATCGGCGCCACCACCAAGGCCATCGGTATGAGCAGAACTGTATACAGTAGGAAGCACGACGAAGTGAAGAAGTTCATCGTGAGCAATCCAAGAGTGCGAGTTACGGGCGCAACTGACGTTTCACTCGCGGAGATGATCAAGCGGATCCAGGGGGCCAAGGGCTTCATGAACGTTGCGTACTATGCGCTCGTCGAGAGGCACCTGGAGCCTCACGCCAACGACGAAGACAAGGTGCTGATCCGCGTCCTCGTGGATCGCGACTGGACGAGGCGAAATCCCACATCGACGCCTTGGAGATCTGGTCGAGGATGCTTGCTGCAGGCATCGACGCTCGGTATTTGGCGTGGATTCAATGTCACCACAAATACATCAAGGTGAACCGCTTGTTCTACAGCATCGAGAGCGCGAACGCGGGGAAGAAGGCGTACAGCAAAAGCAGTTTGGAGAGATGGCACAGATCAACGGCCCGGGCGAGCTCGACAAGATCCCCAGTTTTCGACAAGGTATACGAAACGCTGGCAGTCAAGAAGCCAGAGAGACAACGACCGGGTCGTACCTAGCGACGGTCGAGGAGGTGGAGCAGTGAAAGCAGCAACTCCTGGAGAGCATCCTGATGCGCAAGGAGGCCAAGGGCGGTATTCTGACGACGAACTCGACGAGCTGGTCGTGTGATTGAGCGGAGGAGGTACTTCTTCAACCGCACTGCTTCGTCCAAGACGCTGGCCGGTGACCCTTCTCCTCGCAGGTGCTCGAGTCGGTCGGCGAGTGGTTGCTGCAGGAGTTATCAACAAATATCACACGACCAAGAACTCAAAGTTCGAGCCACTGGAGCACCACTCAATCGTGGCCGCTGGCGCGCACCCCAGGCTCGAGAGGGCAGCAGACACGGCCTGGAGGTGATGGGCGTGAGCAGCTTCAAGGTGGTGACGACCAGGACAGAGCGCCGGTCGCTGCTCTCGCATCCGTGGGAGGAGGTCCACCCGCTGCCGTGGTTCCGCAGCCCCGAGTGGACCCAGAGGCCCGTACCGACTGCCAGAGCGGTCGCGCAGCATCGCCAGGCCGTCGACAGACAGACGCCCTTCTGTCCGTCGCTGCTGCTGTGCTGCTACAGCTCGTCGGCGGCGTCGGCGGCATCGTTGTACGTCGCCATCCTTTTTGTAAAGTACTAAAACAAGTACTGTATGTTTTGAGGTTTACTCCATTTTCGAAGACGAGCGACATCGGAGGGAGATGCCGGTGCTGCTGCTGTGGGCGCTTGTGCTGGCGCTGCTGGTGCTGGTAGCGCTGGTCGCGAGCCCGCGTCTGCGCAAGAGCGCCTTCATCTGGACGACGTACGTGACCATCACGGGCTGGTACTACTTCCGCGTGCTGCACAAGAAGTACAGCAAGGACAACTCGGCCAGCAGCCCTCACAGCAAGCCTCGGGCCGCGTCGACAGCGCCCAAGATCGACAAGGACGGCCCACAGGACCCGGACTTGGTCTACTTTGAGCCGCGCGAGGTGGTAGCGCGGCGCCAGCAGGAGATGCAGGAGCGGCTGGAGCGCAGCGGCGTGTCGGAGCGCTCGAGCCACGTGAGCGAGTCGGGCTCCAGCAGCGGCGGCTCGGACGCCAGTGGGCCGCGCAGCCGCAAGAGGAGCTTCTTCCACAGCCGGCGCAAGGCCGCGGCCGAGGAGGCCGTGCGGCGAGTGAGCGATGCAGCGGCCAGCGACCTGCTGAGCAGCTCCGGCGTGTCGGAGGACGTGCCCGGGACGCCGACGCGCAATAGCACGACTAGGCGAACCTACGTGGGGCGCAAGAAGCCCGTGTCGTGGGCGGACTAGTTAGCCAGGCGGAGACTGAGAGCAGGAAGCACCACGGAGCAGCGCGACGTACACAACACCCCACGAGACAGCATTGCCGCACCAGAGTTGGAACCTGCCGCGCTGCGTGTAAACGGAAATTGAATTGTGCATGATACATCTTCATCTTCGTCGCCTCTCGTTCGCGGAGCGCCTTCTTCTACTACTACTACTACTACTACTAGGCGTTCCTAGCCGACGTTGCCAACAAAGTGACGACCGTGCAATTGACACTGTTCAGGCAGTCGAGCTGCCGTCGCTGGAGAAGAGAAAGCAGCATCATGTTGTGGTTCTCCCACCCACGGCGGTAGTGAGTGCGTTGGCAGCAGCAGAGCCCATGTCGACTTCGGAAGAATGCAGCAACTCCCACAAGCTATGGGCACGACGCAGAAGGCAATGCTGTGGCCAACCCACGTACGGTGCTGGACGAGTGGCAGTACCCGCTTAGAGCGCAACTGGCGGTCGTGCGAAGACTACCTTGACGACACTACATTTGATGCAAGCTCAAGAAGAGGAGCTGCGAATGTGAAGGTGTTGGGGTAGAAAGTGTCCTCAATCGGCCGAGGGTGTTCACTGCAAAGTATGCATTAACTCCGCCCGAAGCTACATTACTCGTGAGCGGGCAAAATCTTCCCCTCGCACGGACCAAAGCCTATCCGGTACCCGTTGCCCTGGCAGAACCCGGAGATCGCCACCGTATCGCCGTCTTGCAGGAACTTGCGCGTGCTTCCGCTGTCTCCGAGCGCAACATCCCGCGATCCTTGCCAACTCAACTCCAGCATGGAACCCAAGCTATCATCTGTCTGCCCACTGATGGTGCCGCTGCCCAAGAGATCACCAGGCTGCATGTTGCACCCCGTCACGGTGTGGTGCACAAGCTGCTGCTTCATGTTCCAGTACATGTTGCGGAAGTTGCTCTTGGTCACCGGGTATGCGTGGCTGGCACCCTCTGGCTTGATCGCCACCTGCAGCTTGATGTCGTAGGTCCCCTTGGCGTAGTTGGGGTCCGAGATGTACGGCAACGGCGTAGGGTCCTTCTGAATGGGGCCAAAACTTGGCTCGACGCGGAACGGCTCGAGGGCTGCCAGCGGCACCACCACGGAGAGATAGTGGTTGCAAAGTTCTTGGCGCCAAAGGACCCAGCGGAACGTATTCCCACTTTTGAATATCGCGAGCTGCAACACAACAAGCTAGTTAGCAGACTGTCTAAACAACTACTGGAGAGAAGGAGAAAAAGCTTACCACTCCAGTCGTTCATGAGCACAACTCCAAAGATGTGGTCCTCTGCCTTGCTCATGGAAATGGGGTCGCCCAGGTTATTCGGCGGCCCAACGAAGAATGCCTGATGACATGCCTCGTCAGTAGGAAAGAAGAAAACAATTCCCCACACTCCTTACCATTTCTAGCTCAAAGTCGAGAACGCGGCATGGGCCGTAGATGGATCCTTTGACGGATCCGCCTTGTCAGCTTGCATTGACCACACGGACGACGAACGTCCGTGCCTGAGGTCACGAGAGACGACGAGCGTCCGTGATAGCCGACCGGCAAGTGAAGCCTATCCGAGAAATCACATTAGCGTGAAGCACACACCAAGCTCTGCTGTATCCGACGTACCAATTGGCTTGCAGTGCGTTCTCCTTGCCGCGGAACATGACGCCGACGTTGGTGGCGTGCTCGCGGGACGAGTAGAAGTCTGTGTAGTCGCCCACCTTGGCCGGCAGATGCATGCGCACGTTCTCCATGGGGATGAGCGCGCGCTGTCTCGCGGCCTGGTCGTCACGTAGCGTGGGCTCGTCAGCCGAGAGCAGGCGTCGGACAGTGGCGCGCGCCGTGGCCCACGCCTTGGGGCCTTGGGCCATGAACCGGTTGAGCGACGGCTACACAACAGACAGCAGTCTCGTTAGTCGGCACTAGGAACAGAGCGATCACGGAGGCCCACGTACGTCGTGGAAGCAGGCGGCGTCGAAGCCCTCGAAGTGGCCCTCCATCTCCACGACCGACAGGTCCAGCACAAAGTCTCCGATGGCGACCCCCACGCGCCGCTTGTCGTTGGTCTTGGTGGAGAAGACGCCGTACGGCAGATTCTGGATGGGGAAGTCGCTCTCGGGGGCGACAGGCACGAAGCTCATGGCGAAGGCTGGATCGAGGCGGAAGGAGGCTTGGCGGTCGCGGCGCAATTTCGGAAGTGAGCTTCAACGCTTGTTAAACCAAACTGGCGTCTCATCTTATGGTTACGACGCCATATTGAACCAGCATGAACAGCTCGTCGCACTAAGGCCACCACAAGCTTGCCACGACTAATTCTCTGAGATTGGACTGCTTGTACAGCGGAAGCAGAAGTAAGCAGCGGTGAATGCTCAGAGCAATGCCCAGTTTCGTTTTCATCTGTGCAGGTTGATGACAACCTCACAGTAGAGAAGAGGTCCATTCCTCTCTTCTGTTGCTTCGTAGTCGTCTTGCTGCTCCGGGCGAGCGTCAAAGAACACCCGGAAATCGGACTCGCTAGGTCGCCCCCTGCAGCCTCTGGTGCCGCGTATTTTCACACGATCGCTACTATCGCGCGGTGACTTCAAGATCAACTCGCAATTCTGCAATTCTGCCCGAGAAATGCACCCGCCATCCTGCTTGACCGCAGTCAAGCACTTAACTAAGTGTGAGGGTACCAGAGAGCAATGTCCATTGCTTCGTTGACGAACAAGAGACCCCCAACACTGGGGCAGCCAATGTAGTGGTGAACTTCAGCCACCAGCAGCACCGGGAACGACCCTAACGTCGTCGATTGCGCACTTCATCTAGTGTTGTCGTCAGCGACAGCTACTACGGTAGTTTGTCTGTGCTCACGTGCCGGCGGGCTGCGGATGATCATAGGTGCTGCAGCCGCCCGCCGTCCGCCAACGTCAGACGCCCCGAGTGTGGACACCACAAACGGACACCGAGGCGGCAATTTCTTGACGCCGTTTCCGCTTGACAAGGTTTCGCGTCCTGGCATGAAGAAACACACGTGCACACTACACTACCAGGCTTGCTTGTCGACAAGGAGAGGGCTGCCAGCACGCGAAGGAAGGTGTTGGCGAGCAAGGCAAAAAGTATCTTGTTGCGGCTGAAAAATGCGATTTTGACGAACGTTCGGAGATCACGCTTGACAAGATGGGTACATCCCACAGGTTA